>JAFBJU010000425.1:389730-473019 GCA_016785305.1 Colistium nudipinnis
TTGCACAACCCCCCCCCCCCCCCCCCCCCCCCCCCCCCCGCAACAACCCACTCACAGATAATGAGCGCAGGTGTACCATAAAATAAAGATTATTTACAGAGCATATACATTTGTCCAAAACAGACCGCGTTTGTAGTCCACATATTACACTATTTCATTTGAAATATCATTTGTTTCATGTACATTGATCCACTAAGGATCCGTAAAGTCGGCTGGACATGCGCGAGTGACACGTAGCGGCGCTGGAGAGAAAGTCAATCGAGCGAATGTAATGTATTGTCCTGGTTACGGTTTGAATTTCATTCCATTTCCTTTTTTCGGAAGAAAAAGAACCCCGAAATATGCGAGTGTACGACATTGCGTCACGTAACTACCTGATATTTAATCCAACGAGCTTAATGACTGAAGCTTGTTCTTGTGAACAAGACAAAGTGACCTGTGTGCTCCGCTTCAAGTGCTCCAAAACATGTCTGAACGTTCGTGAAATTGGCAAAAAAACAAACAAACAGAAAACTATTCCCTCGCAAGGGGTGTCGGTGAACGCCCGCAGATACATTTTTATCAATTTGAGTTGAAAATGAATGAATACGCTTGACGTTTTGGGGAGGAAATCAAAAACGAAGCCATTTCTTATAGCTGAATAGGCACGTCGTGTTCAAAACGAAGGCAAGGCCTTGCTTCAGGTTTCCATGAGGGGTTTTCATTCTGCAGTGGTGAGGATAGTATAGCGCAATGTTGAAAATCTCCTTCTTGCCCTCACGGTCGTGACGCCTTAAAAAAACGCAAACTTTATATTAGCCTCCCAATTTCGGCACTGCTGGTGGAATTTGATTCATTTTTGAGAGGGCCCAGTTGGGCGCCCTCTCAAACAGTTCTCCAACCTACACACTATCGAGCGCCTCATAAATTACTCCAGTGGGCGCGTATGTGAGTTCAAAAAAGGATGGTTTAACGTCATACAATCTGTGCCGCATGACGTCCAGTGAGATATTATGTACAACCGTTTTTTTTTTTGACCAGTAGATTCGCTTCATTATGTACATTCATACTTTGCATGTTTTCGGTTCCCCTCCGTGACGGTAACGGTGAGAGCGTCCCGCCGCTTTTTTTGTATCCGGCCAGGATGAGCACAGCTGCTGGGGAAGGTCCATCATGCACCCTGATCCACCGCCGCTGTACGTGCAGGCAGACTTTGGCAAAGCTCGCGATTGTTAACGGGCGGCACAGAAAATAGTGGAGAATAAATGTTCGGCATGACTTGGGGGAAAAAAAAAAAAAAAAACACCGATTGACTGAGACTGACATGGATTCATTTCCGGGACCTTCCACGAAAGTTGCTTGAAGGACAACGGCCGTAGTGTTTTTTCCATGCGTTTGCGCTCGTGTGTTGGCTCGACACGCGGTTGGCAAAGCTCGCGATTGTTAACGCGCGGCACAGCAAATAGTGGAGAATAAATGTTCGGCATGACTTGGGGAAAAAAAAAAAAAAAAAAAGACACCGATTGACTGAGACTGACATGGATTCATTTCCGGGACCTTCCACGAAAGTTGCTTGAAGGACAACGGCCGTAGTGTTTTTTCCATGCGTTTGCGCTCGTGTGTTGGCTCGACACGCGGTGAGGTGTTACACGCTAGTACTAAGTGCTCCTTGTTTCGCGGAGGACAACGCGGACCCACCCTCAAGTGCACGGGGCATTGTCTTTCCGGCCGCGCAGGTCGCAGGTCTGCTTCAGTGGATTGCTGCACAATATGCGTTTGCTCCCTCTCCTCGTCGCTGGGAGTAATAACGGCGATGGTCGTGATGATGAAGAGGAAGATGGTGACGAGGACGATGATTTCAGGCTGGCGTACTGGCCCGCTATACCAGCCCTGATTCCCCCGCCCTCTCCGGGCTGTGATGCTCTCCATTGAGTCGTGTCACATCCAAAACTTTACAGCAACAACAAAAAAACGTGTTTATAGAAAAAGATAGATATAGCTATCTATCTATTGATCTATCTATATATATATACCTATATATATATAGATATATATATACTAAGCTTTAAAAAAAAGTTCCCTCCAGTGATATTCTCTGGGGGAAAACTCAAGATGTCTTAAACCAGTGCAGCACATCATGTCTTTATGTTGAGGTTTTAAGATTGAGGTTTGAGATCAGATTAGGGGAAGGGCAGCTGTGAGGAGCGCAGTCCCCCAGGTGTGGGAGCAGCCGAGGCCGCGGAAGCACGTGGCGGTGGCGCTCAGGGAGTCGCTGCGCTCTTTCACGCGAAATCTTGGGGCGGGGGAAGGGGCGAGGAGCTTAGTGGCCGGCGTTGGAGCCCGGCGGGTTGTGGACCCAGTCGAGGACGATGAGTGACAAGCTGCCAATCATGAAGATGACTCCCACGACCAGGAAGATGGCCGCCTGAAGAGAGGGGAGACAGAGGAGGGATTGAATGTGCGATGAAGCACAGCGGGGGTTGAAAAATGATACAGTGAGAAAGCTGTTGGTGTGCGTGCGCGCGCATGCGTGTCTGTGTGTGTGTGTGTGTGTCTCTGCACACTTACCCCGATCTTTTGTGGGGAGCGAAGGGGTACTGATTTGACCAGGCGGATGTAAAAGGCGGCAGGCAGGATAAAGATGAGCATGGTGGCCGCGGAGGAACCTGCGTCAAATAAGCAGAGAGAGAGAGAGAGAGAGAGAGAGAGAGAGAGAGAGAGAGACGGTTGATTGGGCCAATCAGGAAGCAGCGTTTGAAAACGACACGGGACCTAAAGTAGCCCTCGCGTCAGCGACGCCTATGAGGATAACGATGCTTCCCATGGGGGGAAAGTGCATGACGCACACATTGTCAGGTGCCAGTTGTGCACGTGTTCGGATCCAGTGGTCCCACTCTCACGCGACTCCGACAGGTGACCCCTTAAGCTCCTCTCCCTCCAACGTCTCTACTTGTACTAAAACCGACCCCCCTGAACTGGAAGCGCTGTCCCTCTCCCTGATTTTTTTTTTATGTTTTTTTTACACATATGCAGTTTTCCCCTAGGCTTGAATCCTCTGCACCGCAAATCTTCTCACCGATAAAGCCGAAGATGTCTCGGATGGTCGGGACGAAGATCACCAGCAGGTTGTTGAAGGCCAGAATTGTGGCGGCGATCAACAGGTGGCGAGTCCAGCTGAACTCTCTGCCGCTGAACAACAATTGGGTGATGGAGGAGCGGATCTGGGGAGAGCACAAAGTATGGACAGAGAGTCAGACCAATCACTTTAGCCATATAATAACAAATGTGTAGAAAGCGAGGTGACAATAACCCGATCAGTCACAGCACTTTGATCCGTCCGGCCAAAAGTATTGGTTTTGGATTGCAAAAAGGAAAAAGGACTCAGTTGAACTGATTTCACACAGGAATCAAATTAAAATTCTTAACTGTACAAGAATCAAATCATTAACAGAAAGCGCAAACAGTCTAGTCTCTACGTCTGAGACCGAGACTCATTCCCACACTTGGCCAATGACTGATGTGTGTCAAGTGCTGCGAGCCCATTGTGCGTTTGCGTGTGTGTGTGTGTTTGTGTGCGGGGAAACCGAGAGAACCAGGAGATCCCGGCTAAGACCGAGGCACAGACGGTGCGCCCAAGCCCCCAGTGGGTGAAAGGTTGCGGGCTGTCAGGTGAAACCCGAGGCACGGGGAGCTCTCGGGCCCACGGGGGGCAAAGGTCAAACGGGGGCGGGGCTTGCCTCGCCCATTCAGAAAGGCAGGGGATTATCTCGCGCAGAGAGCAATGGAGCCATGGGATTGCATCAGCCGGCAGTGAGAGAGAGGAGGACGTACTTGCCTGCAGGGGGGAGGTGTGTCTCAACGAAAAAAAGAAAAAAGCAGCTATTGTCACTTTCAGCGGAGTTTCTTTTTTTTTTCCCTCTCTCTCTCTCCTACGCACCTGTCCTCCTTCCTCTTTTTACTTTACGGGGTCCCGCGCCGAGGCGGATGAAGTTCACCGGTCCCCATGACAACTCATTTAATTACTGCGGTGGCAGACACTTTAAACATCCCGCGGAGAATGATGTACAAGACGGAAGGAGAGCGGGAGAGAATGCAAAGGCGTTCTTTGGTGTAGCTGACAAGGACAAGGCATGCGCAATCTTTTTTTTTTGGGGTGGGGGGGGGCACCGCATGCCTTCTTGGTAGCCTTAAGCACAAGATTTATTTCAAGTTAGCCGGTGCAAAGTGGAAGGGGGGGGGGGGAGGGAGTCGCAATAAATGGATTTTCTGCACTGTCCAGATTAAAACCAAGCGACCGCCGCCATGACTTGTCAGGTGGCACCGGGATGACGGCTGCCCTTTAACGTCTCACTTCACACGGGACATAATAATGATAATCATTTAAGTGCGTTGCTCCTGAAAATATACTAGGGACCCCACCCCGCCCCTCTGAAAACTAGAGCTTGGATGTGGTATTTGTCTCCAAGGCTCCAAACTATTCAGAGCTTGGCTGTTACCTGGCCCGAAGCCTTTGTAGTGTACCGTGTGATGTTTGCACACTTTTTATAAAACACACACCAACACACACGTGGGATGTGGACAGACTGGTTTCAGGCAGCCAAATCTAGAAGGAGCCAGGGAGTAAGACCTCGGTTGACATTTTGTCTTAACTGGAGTCAGCTAAAAACAAAGCTCGCGCCCTTGCACCCACTTACTGCCAACACAGGGCTGCGTTGATTTTAAGTCGGGTTTTAGTGCGCGCATGAACGTGCAGGTATACTCAAAATTAGACAGGGGAGGAAGCCACAAATTTGAATTTGCAAAGAAGCTGAGAGAGGGAGGCAGCTGGTGTTAACCGACGCGGCACGCAGCAGAGGGAAAAGTCCCTTGCTCTGCCTTTTCTAAAATTCTAAGCCTAGACGAAAAGTGCTTTACGACTAAGAAATATGCTTTTAGGTTCGTATTCTTCATACGAGGTAAACTTAGATGGCGCAGATCCGTCTAAAAAAAACGTCTTTTGAACGACATTTGAACCTGATCTGGCGAAAAAGCTCATCCCACCCAATAACTCAACTCCAAAACGTTAACACGTAAAGGTGATAGCGGGAGCTGTTAATCAGCCCTATCCCCTGGATTCATGCTCCAGCCGGGCCCTGAGAACTGGGGCATGTTCGACTCCGCATAAAGCCCCTTTCATTATGTACTGGATCCTGCCAAAGCCCTGTGTGATGCGGCCCCCTGTAAGCATCGAACCCTCACGTGACTCCTTACCCCACCCCCCCCTCCCCCTCCCACCCCACCCCGTCCCAACGCACACCGCTCCCCACCCAAACATGCTCTCGTCTCACATAGTACGTCCCGACAGGAGCCAATGACGGCGACGGACAAAGCTCGCGTTAATCTCCGGCTGAAGGTTGCTGGCATTTTCCGGCAAAATGAAGGTCAGGAGGAATCCGAGGGTAAGATCGCTAAATGTCAAGTGGAAACTTGGCAGGGCGACGGTGGGACGAAGTCACTCTTTGGATTCGATGCCTCGGATGTTTCCAAGTTGGTAAAAAAAAAAATGACCAGCATGTTGAATATACTGCGAATTAGCAATGGTCAGTCCAACGAAGCACTTAAAGGTCAAATAATGATAAAAAATCATGCAGGGTTGAGTTTTAATATTTTTTCCCAGCCGTCCCAAACGTTGTGAACCAAGTCGGCCATTACACTCACGCGTCTCTCCCCAACCCGTGCTTTTCTACACAACTGAGTGGTGTAGGGGTAGGATATGCAGGTATATACAAGGCAAAAGGCGGTTTAATAACACAACTTCACATTGTGAGTCAATCTTCATACATTTAAGGCCTAGGTGAGAATTTTGTGTTTGAATGCCACCTGATTTTTGTTCAGGCATTGTAAACGCTCTCTGTCTCAAAGTTATCCTCCCTCTCACGCACACTCTTTGTTATTTTACAGGTTTACCCTTACTGATCTATCTGAATTACAATTAAAATGTTTTTATTGCAATCAAAGTCATGGGACTTGGTTATCTGGATTCAATAATCTGCATCATGTGAGAGAAAACCACCAGCGACCGCTGAAGAATTGTCGTTTTTTGGTAAACTGCTATAAACGTGGCTGCCACTAAACTGTAAAACAGTATTTTAAAATAAGAATAATTGCCTGAAGCAAATGCTCAGTGGCCTGATTTGTCCACTCCTTTTGGCAAAAAACAAAAGCAACAAAAAGCAACAAAAGACACAACTGGCACACACACATTTGCGCCGCGATGAATTTTGGTTGCATTATGGTAAGCACAGGTGGCGAGTGGTACACAACACAACTCCAGCGCAGGTGTCCCAGCTTAAACATTAGGACCCCGAAATCGATGACAGCTGTGGCTAACGATGTGGGGGAACCAACCCATGCCGGTTGGGAGAGAAGTGGTCGAAGTGGAAGGCTGTGCAATGGACAGAAACAATCTGAGGGGCAGGGGAAGATTGCGCGTAAGAGGTGGTGAAAATCGAGGAAGACATAATAAATAAAAAAAGTCTGAGCAACTTGTTCAATGACGATGAGGGAAGCGGGAGAAAGAGTGCAGCCCAGCCTCAGCAGATTCACCGAAGAGAACAGGTAATTGCTTTTTTGTAACGATGAAAATGTTTTATATAAAGTATGACTCTACTATATACTATAGGTAAACGCTTGTTTCACGTATTGTACTGTAAATGAGGCTCGGGGGGGGGGGCAGTCGGGGGGGGGGGGGGGGGGGGGGGGGGGCAGTCTAAATGTTTGTAGGCCTAGTGCTGAGTATACATTTTCAAGTATACAACCAAATTATTTTGGTTTTGCAAAATGCTTTGTGGCCTGCCGTGAACATTATACGTCGTGCCTGCGCCTTTGTGTCCCGAGCGTTGTGTTTTCAATTTCTTTTATGAAGTGTGCAACGACTTTATTCCCTTAATCCAAATACTTAATATTCCCTGATGGTACTCAGGCATTCTCCCATGGCGCCCCTCTGTCAATCATTCAGGGGTCTTTGACGGACATTCAGTGTGTTGTTGTTCCGAAACATTATCTACCACCAACACAACACATTTGGAAGATTGTGTGCCCCTGGAACGGGTTTGTGTTTCTGTCCCCGCCCGCCTCCCACCATGCTCCCTTATTCAGCTTTTTTTTTTTTAAATACCCCCCTGTCCCTGTCCCTCTATGCCCCTGAAGGTGTGAGTCAGGGTGAGGGTTTTTCCACTGTCCGCTCTGAGGCTGTAAACTTCCACTGCAGAGAGAGAGGGAGCGAGAGAGAGCGAGAGAGAGGGCGAGAGAGAGAGGGGGATCCTCTCTCACATTCCCTGCGACAGAAAAAAAAACAGCAGTGTCTGCTAGAGATTGGGTTTTCTCTCTCTCTCTCTCTCTCTCTCTCTTTCCGTGTGTGTGTGTGTCTTAGTTATGGGTTAAGGGATATAGGATTGTGTGTGAGAATGTTGGCGTCAGCTAAATGGTTAAAATGCAATAAATCCTAAAAGTGTCCTCCTCGTCTGACACATTAGATATATCAGAGTGGAGATGAAGGAAAGTCTATTTTCCGTTTAATTACATGTGTGTGCGTGTGTCATGTCTGGCTGTGTTGCCATGACATCCAGTTAAAGCTGCATCATCTTCTGTCATCACTTTCCTGTCTGAAACCCAATACAACTGCTCTGGTGCCCTCTGGTGACAAACCACTGTAACTACAACCACTTCAGAAACAACTCAAGAATAAGCTGCGGTTTTTACATTTCCCTGTGTGTGTAGGTGGGCGTTCGTGTGCATTTGTTTGCATTTGTGGATGCGCGTGCTCATGTAAACTCCAAAAGGGCCGTGAAACTTGCTCTGGCCATGAGCCATTTTTGTTCTCCTGTCAGATGGAGGCCAAGCTATAATTATCCCATGACCATATAAGGTTTGGGGAGTGTGTGTGTGTGTGTGTGTGTGTGTGAGAGAATGACTCACATAATGAATGTGAGTGAGACAGTGAACTCTAGTGACTTGACCTCACACAAAGATGAACAAAGACTTCCGCTCTTGAGAGAAAAAGGGCTAGACACACACAAAAAGTGTCTGTACTCATGTGTTAGTGTAATTAGGAGTTGTGGCCGCTCACACCCTCGGCCTGTGTGTTTTGGGATTAGATACTGCGACACGCTGATGGAAAACGCCAAAAGGAACAGTATGTTCTTTTTCACTGAAGTGCCAGGCAAAAAAATAAAAAAATTGGTGAATCCAGAAAATGACACAACCTAAAAGCACTGACTGCACCAAACACGCAACCCAGTGTGTGTATGCAGAATGACACGCGGTGGCAACAGAGTGTTTGACATTATCATGGAAATGGTTCGAGGGTGTGGAGTGGGTGGGGACGGGGGTGTGTTTTCCTCTGTGTGTGTGTGTGTGTGCGTCTGCGAAGCGCGCTTGTGCGCTCCGATGCAAATTGAGCGACGTGGGCGCTCAGACAGACAGCGGAGAGAGAGAGAGAGAGAGAGAGAGAGAGAGAGAGAGAGAGAGATAAACCCGTGTACTCACTGGGAACAGCACGATGGGCACGGTCAGAGTCACGGCGGTGAGAACGGCCAAGCGCACCAGCAGCAACAGGGTGTCGAACTTGTACACCTTGGTGAACGTGTGCAGCAACTCGGCCTCCACGTTGTCTGTGTCGGAGGGAGAAACAACAAGGATCAGCCGATTGAAACATGAACGTTTGTGCTGGAAAGTAACTTAGTCCATGAACTACTGTTGCGTACTTGCTTGATCTGAATATATTTGTCATCATTACTATCCACTTCAATATATTTGGGTAAATATAGGGGAATAGTACTGTATAAAGTCAAGCCATTAATGTATCCATATAATGCTTTGTTAAATATGAAAAAAAAAGTCTGCTGGGGAAAAAAAAGTTTATTGTTATTATATTGTCTTTGTAGTTGTTCGAGCAGTTTCAAATGGCCTCGGGCGCTGCTGCAAGCTCAAATAATTACAAAAATTAAAAAAAAAAAAATCTTCACGATTTCATATGACCGTCAATCATCTCAGATTTAACATTTGACCCGCCGGAGCGGGTGACATACATTTTCACCCCCGGTCTCTTACCGTAAAAGGTGAGGTAGCCAAACAGCGCAGAGAGCATGTACATGATGAGCATGGCCAAGATGGACAGGTTGGAAACATTCTGCATCTTTTTCCGGCTGCGACTGGAAAAAAGCAACACACGCTCGCTTTTTAGGAGGCTATGGGTCACACTTAGTCGTAAATATGACACCTAACACTATTTACATGATGATTTATAACGTTTTGAATGAAGCTCTTATTATAATGCCACCTTATCATTACTTAAAGGACTGGTGTGTAAGATGTCGCAGCATCAACTGTATGAATATCCCTCACCTCTCATTTGGGTATGAGTGAACCTATATAGAGGGACCATTTGTTTTGTTTTATTCGAAAAACATTATTTAATTTCTGCAAGTAAATCCCTCTAAATTCTACACAGCATACCTCCAATCAGTACGGCTACGTAGTTGGTGAATTCATTTAAAAAAAAATATGATTTTTAGTATTTGAGATTTCCATCATGAAAAATAAACAATTCACAGCCATGTATAGTAACGGAGTTTTGAAAATATAACTCCAAATCCTGGCACAAAAAAGAATGGCCACTGAGAAAATGGTTTTCATCCTGAACTGACACGCGGAGGCACTTACTCTTTCAGCTCACTGTAGATAGGCAGCACTTCAGGATGGCAGACGAATGCAAAGGCCAGGATGGGCACTGTGTACGCCGTCTGTGGGAAAGCAAGACTCATTTAAGACACACAAATTCAACCAGGTAGGAATAGACCACCATTGGGTAATTATCTAGAAAAAGGAGACCTTTACTGAGCCAAAAGAGTCATGCGGGGAATTCTAAAATAAAATGATACTCTAAAACTCTAAAAATGATATAATATTAGTGCTGTGCCTTAAAGGTCATAATATAAAAACAGAAAAGCCCCGAGTGGAACGTGTTGGGACACTGTGGTCTACCATCGCCCGACATTTCCAGGTCCACCACTGTTGGCTCTGCTTGGAAATTCCTGGCTTCCATACCATGACAGACGCATTTTTTTTCGCTCTCTTGCGGTTTCTAATTATGTTTTATGGACAGGCAGCACACTACTGACTTTGACTTTGTGATCTTGCTCAATGCGCAGGACGGTGAGCAAGTGCAAACGCTGTCGACAGAAGTCAACCTGGATCCTTCGATTTATTTCACCCGCTTCCATAAAAAGGCTGTGGCTGTGGTCCTGTGTCAACACAGAGCTGGGTGACATTGTCGTGATTAATGGTCACGTTGGCCCTAAACACACCAAAGCCCAAACACACCCTAAAAAAAAAACTCCACCTTTACCCAGCGTTTCTTTGCAAATAACTGGCAGTCTGTCATGGGTAGGCTTGTTTGTTGCTACGTTCAAGAACTTCATTGTTTTGCACAAACATGGACTACTAATTCATATATTTTTGTCTTTTTTATATTGCGCTGCGTCATATAATTCTTTTGTTAAAATATTGTGGGTTGCACATAAAAATGGGATAGGGGGTAATATTTAGATTTAGATAAATTGTCAAAATGTTGTATTGTTAATAAAACAATTTTTAATATATACACATATATATATATAATAATGAACAGTTAAAAGGGGTATGAATAGTCTTTACTTCCTCCTACTCCTTCCTCCTACTCCATTTTTGAAGAATTGCTACAGTCAATGTTTATGTTTGTTCTGCTTTTTTATATATATTTTTTTATTAATGTTCGAAATATGTTTCACAAAAAAATATATATATAGGGATGAATATTTTCCCTAAAATGCATTTTCATTTTTAAAACCATTAAATTATAGTGTTTACCATTCGTAGGTGGTAAACTAAATCAATAGGGGACCATGTGTGCCTCTCGGCGACTTGCACGCCTTTAGATCTGCAAGTCAGATGACGCAACCTTGTGACAGTCTGCTTCCGGAACTAAGTTATGTTTACCCATAATGCTGAACTTTACGAGCTGGTTTTGGGTCAGTATAGGTTTGCACAACAGCCTCCAGCGAGCCCACTGTACCTGCGAGTTGAAGATAAAATATTTGGGCGTGCACTTCTCCTCGTCGTCGGCGTGAGGCTCGGCGTGGACACCGGTGGCCTGCTGAGCGTCTGGGCTGCCCTGCGCCGCCGGGGACACGTCGGCCCGGGAGAAATCCATTTGCGCCGAGCGGTTGGGCAGCATGTACATGCCCGGCATCGCCGAGGCGTTCGCGCTGAGGTTGGACGCGTGTTGGTTCAGGAAAGGGAGAGGGCAGGGCAGCTGGGACTTTTTGTAGATAACCTGGAAATATAACAAAAGTGAACAAATCGTGAACAAAAGTAAATGAAACAACATCAGGAGTCGTTGTGCGACAACATTGTCTATGCCTGAATTTCAAGCTTGGCACAAATATACCAGTTGCGTCAGCAGGCCAGATCTTTTGTTTAGTTGAGATTTATAAAAAAAAAACAAAAGGCCGGTTTGAAAATGGGTGTACTGATCTAGGAGCAGACTGTATTTTACTCATGGGTCGGAATGTCAACACGCTGATGGGCGATGCGACAGTTGTGATCCCATCGCCGGATCGTTCCCAACGTCGGGCTGGACTTACCACACTCAGGAAGAACACCATGCAGGTGAGGGAAAAACCACTGGTGTAGCCCAGGTAGCCTGAAAGAGGAGAAACGCAAAATCAGCAAGGACAACTGCGGCAGACATGCGAGACGACCGCCCTGGAGTTTGCTTTTCTTACTCGGCACGCCTGCTGCCCTGCTCTATGTCTTGCGTTTCTATTTAAAAATATTTGGGTCACATCCCGTTCTCGGGTGGTCACCCCTATCCATCGCCAACAGATGGGATTAGAAACAAACCGAAAAAAAAGGCTCCCGGCATTTGTTAAATTGAAATCCGTTTGTCATGGCCCGCCGACCGAATTACATAACGCGGTCTCGGTGCGCCGCTGAGCCCGATGAGACACACGCCTGACCAGTTACCTCCATAAATCACATGTGAGTGTCAGAGCTGACTTCAGGCTCAGCTGCAGTGCTACATTACTGGGACTCCTAATTGCCCGCGCTGAGTAAGGGCTCGACTGGTGTTGCGTTACTTCTGGCCCTGCGGCGCTGATCGCGGACAGCTGCGGGAGCGCGGAGGCACCGGGACACTTGGCATCGGGCCCTTCACGGAGCGAGCGTCCCATCGGGAGCCAATGTGCGGAAGTGAGGTTGCGTGGCGCCAATGGTATTGACGATCAGCACGAACGCACACGCGTGTACGTACCGAGATTTTTCAGCAGCGACAAAGGCAGGATGATTCCGATGGACACAAACACCACCAGGTAGTTTCCATTCAGGTACCATTCACTGCAAAACATGGCGCAAAGGTTCAAATCGGAGGCGGCGGCATTCGCACGGCGCACACACGCACACATGAGAGCGCGCAAACACACGCGCACACTTACCCGGAGTATTCTTCCAAACCCATGAAGGATTTGATCACCTCAGGCAGCTCATACTTCACAATAAAGAGGTAGCTGGACATGGCTGCAGGAGGACAAGCAGGGAAATGAGTAAATATTCTCTGGCGCTCGACGACATTGGTGCGTACGGTCTTAGGAGTTTGAACAAATCAGAAAATCCTTCTTCTATAATCTCAAATACAGAAATCCCACATGGAGGCGCCGTCCCTTTCAGGCCCAACGCATTGAATTGACAGCCTACCTCCGATGTTCTGCATGGTTATCGACACGAACGCCGCCATCTTCCCCGGCCAGCCGAACGCTCGCTCCCCCAGCTTTTCATAGATGAGGGATCCTGCCAGAGCGGACGGAGAATCAGCCACAGAAACCAATTTCGACTACGAGAGCGAGCAGTAACTTTTAAAGAAATGCCTGGAGGCAGTATGTGAAAATGAAACATCGAGCCTAAATCGTGGCCATTGTAGACGTTTCCCCAGTCTTTTACGCCATCTTAATTCTGGGGTCTTATGGCCCCTGTTTTCTCCGGAAGAATAACCTGGTGGTTAAACCAGTTCAAGGAAATGACATACACCATGGTTTCCCCTTAAATCCCTGTTTCGGAGTGAAACCCATTTTAGTAGTACCCACCTCCTTCTTTCGCTGTCACAAGGAGGAGGTGGACAGAATACAGGGAGAGGATGGCCACGCCGACGAGGAGGAACCTGCGAGGGGCAAGAGAAGAGCGACGAGGGCAAGTTAGTGAGTGGCGGAGTGTCACACTAGAAAAGCGAGACCACGAAACGTGGCGCGCCGGGCGACCGCTGGCGGCCGTCAACGAAGCGAGAGGGCTGCTCCTGGCGGCTGGGCACTCCCCCCCCCGCCTCTTTGAACAACATCAAAGTAGGTGCAACACACACCGCAGCTTTCAGCGTGGCCAGTGCATCCCTCTGCTACATTCCTCACATGCCATCCTGTATGCGAGGGAGCAGGGTGACACTGGAGGCACGCAGGCCTTCTGCCACAATACCAGCCAGGGCTCATTTTCATTTTCCTATTCTTCACCGACTGGCAGGAGGAGAGTATGGTGCCGATGTTTTTTTTTTTTTTTTTCAGCCAAAGATGAGATTTAGGTCACCTTCCCTTTTCCCTTCCCTGCCGTCACTCTACGGGAGCGGCTGCTCCCTTCGGACCGGGTTTCGGCGATGCGACACTTTCTATGTTTCAGCTGTCCCCGCGCCCCAGGAACACTGCCGGGGCCCACGAGGTGGCCATGCAGCGGGGGGCATGGTGAGTGGAACGAGTTGGGTCGGAGTGAGGGGGTGTTGGGTGACAGCATGGTGACAGTGTCCGATGTTGAGTCACCCACTGGCACGGCGTGGGGGGAAATGAAATCTCCACAGAGCGGGCCGTTTCCGAGGACAAATTCATGCTCAGACATGTGCTCCTCTAAACCCTTTTTTTTCTCCCCCAGAATTGATTTTGACATTGACATTTTGGCGACTTCCCGTCTGGCCCGCGGTTCCCATTCTCGCACGCGCCCCACCCCGAGTGCGTTCCTTCGAATCCGCCGCCGCGCAACTTACGAGAAGAGAACGATGCCGGTGTTGGACATGGCGTAGGACAGGCCCAGGATGCCGCTGCCCATGATGGCGTTGCTCAAGTTGAAGACGGACATCCCAAAAGAGGTGTGGCCGGGATGCTGCTCAGACAGAGAAGGGAAAGGAGAGGGAAGAGATACAACAGAACAGACAGAGAGAAAGAAGACGGATTTAGATTGTGACATCCAAACCGGCCACACTGCAAAAACTGAGCTGCGGCTGCTTGATTTACTTGGACATGACTTCACATCGCGGACATTTGCCCGTTCTTCCGAGCAATACAGAAACACTACCCGACCAGTCTTCGTGGAATGGAATACGATAAGACGCGTGACCCAAATGAGAGTTTCAGTTTTTTCCAAATTGTTCGGCATAGTTTCCACATACAGATGGCTCGGGCTTTTCTCCGGTGCAGAGTTACAGTGTCTGGCTCGGGATTACGCTTACATATTCGTCATGGTATTCTTCATATTTCTTCTTCTTCATCATCCCATTCGCCAGGAACTTCTGGCTTTCTCCGTCCTCGTTCTCGTCCAAGTACTGGCTGCAAGAACAATAGAAATAATCTGCATGAGCTCGTGTGAACACACAGGAGGCAATTCTCTTCATATACAGCATGTACAGGGGCAGTCTTTTAGATTTTATAACTTAATAAATGAATGAATTAATGAGTTGTTGCCCCAAAGTCTCTTTAACTGAAACCTTAATAGTTTAGTAATTGAAATGAACACGTCCCAGCTCCAAACAACTAAATATATATATATATTCATATGGATTTCTTTCTCTAATTCTGAAATTATACCACCACAATTACCACAGAAAGTCTGGCTGGTTTTACTAAGTTTGCCACAAACTCATGGACACAGGAGCGGTGCTTGTAGCTCGCGCAGTCAAAATGATGGTTCACCCCCAAAATGTTTAGATTGACGTCGACGAACGGCACCGCAAGAGCTGCGGTGTGAGACGAGGCCACCTTTTGGAAAAAAAAAACCTGACATCGCGGCCGCTGACCTGCTGATGGTGGCCTTCTCCGAATCAATGGGCTCTGTGAAGCGGTCGTCCAGGCTGTCGGTGCTGTCGTCGTCGGCCTCTGTGGAGACTTTACTCAGCTCCATGCGATCCATGACTCCCGGCATGGTGGTGCACAGCGGGACGAGAGGCGGAGAAATTGCTGTTTTTACAAATATTTCTCAAGATGCCGGGGCCGGACGTTCACAGGGTGCCGGTACGTTTCTTCGTTGAACTCTGCTCGCGCGTGTTGCCTATAAGAAAAGAACTGAAAACAAAAAAGAGAGATGACACGGGAGATAAGTTACAGGGACTGCGGCATAGATTTCAGATTATCTGCAAGGACAGCCTCTACATTTGTGGTTGTAAATTTCACTGAAACACTGAAGCACACAGGAATAGCAGTTTGCAAATGATTTCAGGCCTGCAGGCACATCCATTGTCAGCCTTTGCTCTCTCCACAAAGGCTTCCTTTAGGCCTTGATGAGGGCACAGGGCCCCACGATCCTGTAAACCAGTCAGCCTCATTTCCTGGAAGTGTGAAACTGTTTGTTAGGTTACATTGAAGAGAAAAAAAACGAGGATATGATGCAACCACATGGCGCCTCATACCAACACTAACGGGGCTTAAGTCCTGTCGCCCCTTCCTACTTTCCATTTTACGCCTTCGCTTGATTTGTGATCACTGACAATTACTTCATTGTTCATTATATTTGCAATAATACATGCAAAAGACAAATAAGCTCAAAATTGGATCATGGATCAATTAAAAGGTATACAAGGCCATA
Organism: Colistium nudipinnis; assembly: GCA_016785305.1. Classification (NCBI taxonomy): domain Eukaryota; kingdom Metazoa; phylum Chordata; class Actinopteri; order Pleuronectiformes; family Rhombosoleidae; genus Colistium; species Colistium nudipinnis. The sequence continues at coordinate 405,613 of JAFBJU010000425.1, forward strand.
CCTATAGCTGGCAGGAGTAAGGTAAACAAACCCTAAAACCAGTGTATAGCTGTAACAGGTTCATCAGGCCACATGACCGCCACCATTACTTAATTCATTTAATCCATTTTTTAAGAGAATATAACCCATAATATGACTTTGACTAATAGCACAGTATTAAAAATGGACTTCACGTAAATAATAATTGGCAAAAAAAAATAAAAAAAATCCAAAGTTTGTGAAGTCAAAGTTCTTGATTATGGAAATTGTTACATGGTAGCCTATTTGCATGACACTGTACACTGTTGTGGACAGGTCCCCTATGGAAAGCCTTCCCACTTTGAAAAATGACTCCTGAGCGTGGCCCCATGAAGTTTTCCCCACGGGATTGAACCTTTTCTCTTAAGCAGCGCTTGTGTCACCGATAGGCCGCCGTTTCCCCCGTGCCGCCTCGCTCTTCGGAAGTATGCCGCTTTCAACCCGCGATATCTTGGAGCCGGCAAGAGATTAAGCGGCTACATTACCGTTAACAACCACATCACACAGACCAGTACACCCAATCTCTCTGTGTCGCTCTCTGCTGTGTGGCGAGAGAGAAAGGGAGAGCGTTTCTCACTTCTCATTGCCAAGAAGATTAACCTGTCGGACTGGCTTAACTTTATAACCCACAGCCTAATGCCGCCGTCGTTGCAGCCATAACATTAGTCGAGCCCCCTCGTTTGGCCGCATGCCCCGCAGACAGCCTGGGACTCAACAGCATGGCTGGACAGACAGCAGTTCACACTCGCTGACCGCTTGCTGCTGGGATTTGCGTTTCAATCCCTGCCCCGAAGGAGAAGATACATTTGCATTTGAGCACGTAGCTGTGAGAGGGGACCGCAGAGTCCGTCCGCATACTGGACGAAAGCCCACATACAATAATGCTAAGAAAACCGCTGGAACCCAAAGTGATAAAGTGGCGCGAGGCAAGATGGCCATTCTTTCCAGGAAAATGTTTCTTCATTTATTCCCAGAGTAAATGAAGAAACTTTCAAGGACAGCAAACACGAACTACTGAACCTTGCTCGAGGTCAACAAGTTGCGGGCCAAGAGTTCACATGCGTTCAGCGGGAAATTGGGTGATGAAGAGACCTCGCCTACAGCCTTTTAGCCTAATGCGGGTTAAACATAAACTTAATTCTCCTCTTGCTAGGAGAGAGTCGTGGGTAAATGAGAGCACTGCAACTGAAAACCTAAGAAAACCAAACATGGGACATCAGATTTTCCTCTCAGGCTTCAAATGTTTGCATAGAGTGAGGTAAAAAAAAAAAAAAAAAAAAACATTGGGAAACATACCATAGAAAATAAAATAAATGATCCTGACAGACTCTACGGCGACCTGACATATTCTCCACCCAAACAAACTCTTGCATCAGCCACTACCACAGAGGAGTTGGTTCTTGCCCTGAATACCACACGGGATGCTACAGAAAGTAGAAAAGGGGTGAAAAAACAAACAAAAAAAAAGAATGCTACAGAAAAAATTCTTGAGGACAAATATTGCAACATGCTGCGGTTTTTGTTTGCAAGTCGGAGCCCTGTCCCCATGCATTGTCGAGTATTATCCACAACTTTCAAACAAGTCAAGAATACTCACTGAGTGAAGGGCTCCTTTCTCCGATAGGGCTCCACCTTTTTTTTTTTTTTTTTTTTCTACTTCTTTTGGAAGAAATGGGTTTTACAAAGTTAGACAGGCGACAGTGAATGGGCGAGGAGCAGCAGCTCTTTTGTAACTCTCAGGTGAAAATTTGGGGAGGAGGGAGGGCCCCTGTTGGCCAATGAGAACAGGCGCAGTTTGCACAGGCCCCTCCTTGGAGCATGTTCCTAACCCCCCACATGACACATGGACATAAACATGCCTGCCTCGACAGAAGAGAGCAACAAGGACAAAGCAGGGGAAGAAATCGAGGGGCACCCACAGGAGATGGCTGGTTGGAAGAGGGGGGTGGATGGATGGATGTATGGATGGACGGATGGTTGGATGGACGGATAGATAGTTACAACGTTCATCACCACCGGACTGAGGATACCGCGGTGCACCGCGCTGTTAAATACCTACTGTTGTTTCAACATGTGATCACATGACATAGCACACGACCTTGACCGCACATTTTGGAGCACCCGCGCCAAACGTGCGCGGACAAGCGATGGACCGACCCTACCGTCACCGCACCGCCTCCCGCGAACACACAAAGACACAACTGTTTGCACATGCAGCTGCACGCACACAGGCACCCAGCTGCGCCGTGGACAATCGCCAATGGTTCTGGGGTGGGCAGTGCCACCGACGGACCAATCGGAGACCCAGAGGGCTCCGTTAGACGGGATGTCACGGTACCCAAGGTCATATCGGTGTGCAGGACGAGCTCTTATCTCTGTCCCCTGTGTGACGCACGCCGTGTGTAAGAACGTGCAGTGCGCTTGTGACGAACCAAACCAAACCACTGTCCTCTTCCTTCAATCAGCTGTTCCAAGTTTCGTGCAGTGATTTGTGAAAAAGAAAAGCCCTTGGAAACCTTGCGTTGGCAAAAGGCCGAGTCAATCTCGCGTGGAACCCAAACTCGGGATTGTGAGAGTAGCGAACTTGTAGAGTTGTGCCTCTCACAGGGGATAAACGAACAAACAGGCGATAAACTAAATCAGTGATTTGAGAAATGTCTATTTACTTCAGGTTGAACAAATAAGACACATGTTTACAGGGTACAAATGTAACAGCAAAGCCCAGTTTGAATGACGTTTTTTTTCCCATGAAATCAAGGAAAAACGTAAAATGTTTCCTTTCAATGTTATACAGACTTGGGTCAAGTCTACGGAAAATCAACATCTGATCTATTCCACGGCAACACAAAGCCCGATGGTTGTTTGCCTCCACCAATCAGTCAAGCTGCAGGAAATAGGATCACAATCTCCTCCTCCGTTCCTAAGTTAAAGCAATAAATAATGAACTCACAGTGACTTAGATGTTTGACTACTTGAATCCAACCCATTCATCTTCGCGGCACATTTGAGGAATTTCCTAGAAGCATACCACACATATCACGTTCACAATTATGGAAACATAATGTGTCTGGGGCCGAGGCCCGGAGTCTGTTAAAGTAGTTGGTTCTCTGCTGAATGGAGGCCCATCCCTCCCCAAAAAAATGAAATGTGACTTTTATTGGAAACAACCATGGCAAAAAAAAAAAGAAGTTAACAGCGTAGATGCAGGGATATTCCTTAAGGCACCTTGGAGTGTGGTGTGGGGGCTTTACACATCCAATCACCTATGAGGAGCAAGGCCGTCCCTGAACCAATCCTACAACATACCAAACAGGGATGGTGTTAGTTGGGGGGGGTTGGGGGTCGCGGACCTCAGAGCGCAGCAGCAGCCAGTGGGAAAAGTGGCTGAGCTCAAGAAAATCTCACACTCACTGTGAAAACCTAATATAACTTTATATTGTGTTTTTTAAACATTTATTTATGGTACTACTTTGTAACATTACATTTTTTTCCACACATTGTCCTGTACGGAAAAGGCGTGTTTAACCTTTTTCAGTTTTTGTTTTCAATATCTCCCGCTCTTTTCTCAGCCTGTCCTCTCTCTCTGCCATGTGAATGAATCAACCCTGCTTGCAATTCGTATTTTGGGCTAAAACTTTACCATCTCACCGACAGGGTCCACCTTCCGCAGGAGGCTGCCAGGGCTGCCAGGACACATTTTGACTGTTTCGTGAAGTTCGCTCCACGTGACCCTCCATTTTCCAAAGCACGTCTCTCTACGTGGGTGGAAAGTTGCCTGCTTCTTTTTGCTGCGTTTCGACACCGGGGTTGGTGAAGCGATTGCTCAAATGGGGGTTGAGGTAGCCGCTGTTTGCTTTTTTCACAAATACAGCTGCTGATCTTTGAAGACGCCGGGTTCACCCATGTCTGCGTTGAACTGGATAGCAAAACGCTTCATATGAATCCTGTTTTGTTTTAAAATTGCACTGGCACACAGTAAAGACAATTGTTCAACTCCTTTCACTGGGTTTTCTGGTGTGGATGTGACCTTTTTGTGTAGCAGGAGAATAATACGCGGTGTTGAAGTCAGTTAACAAGAGGCCATGGGGGGGGTGGGTGATACCTTCATAGATCTTCAAAGATCTCTGAATGGAGGGATTACTTCCCCCTTACACACACACACACACACATACAATCCACATAAACGTTTTTGTTGTGCAGCCAACTGTCCCAACAAGTCTGACGGTGATCAATAGAATTGGAAGGCCCCTATATGAAGCCTATACCTCTCAATGCCATGTGATTCTAATATCTGACAAAATGTTAAATCATTTAATTTAATATGGTGAAGTCTTATAACAGTTATGCCTTGATTAAAAAAAATTCAGCTCTTTAAAATGGTTTAGCCTCTTTAAGAATTTCACAGGTCAAAGGAAACAGATATTTCTGTCCCTAGTGTCAATACGTCAGCCCTGTGCACGCCTTGGCAAGTAGGTGACCGCTGTACAATATATTATGGGACACCTAGTCCTTATTATTTGTACAAATGTGCCATACACTTGTATTCCACATAAAGAGTTCCTTTTAAAAGCGCCGCACATCTGATGAGGTTTCTTTCCAAAACAAAATGTGTCATTCCATTTGAAAGTTTGGGAGAGGAATGACAAGACAGGATAAAGTCCATGAATTCGTTTTTTGGCTGTTAGTCGAAAATGTTATGTAGGAATGTTTTTTTTTCTTCCTGCTGACTCAGACTCACAAGTCGCAGAAGCTTCGAGTTACAACCACAGTCCTCCACTGGAAGCCACAGCGCAGTTTGGATGTACACGTTGTTGTTATAGAGGAATGGAGGGCGGCCAGCCTGCGTCTCTGACTGTTGGACCCCATTATTAAAGTTATCAACAAATAGCGAATTTCGACGAAACTGGATTAACACCACCAAAAAATAAATAAACTCTGCAATCGCGAACAGCAGGCGGGTTCTAGTTTTAAAAGTAAAATCTGTCCCTGGAGGTGGATGCTTGTAATAGGTTATTTAGAATCTGGAATTTCTCTTTGCAAGGCACAGACGTGCGGTTGAGGAGGTTCATGCTATTTCTTCATCGGCCCGTGTCCCTGAAGGTCCACACAGACAATGCAAACCTTACACGCCAATCGACGTGTGAAAACTTCAGTGTAAACAGACACCCAGAGCAAAAATAAACTACAAATGGCCCGTTGCGGATTTGTATCTGGCCTTTTAGAATCCTTCGCTGCATTTGGTCTGCTGTGTTTATGCGGATTTGACTCTCCTATTTGAATCTAGGAATGATGTGTAATTCGCACATTTCCCAAAACTACAGCCGCCCCTCCGGCCAATCTCCACTGTCCCACTATCATCTCCGTGATATACAGTAGCTGGCAATACAAAACAATCACGGAGCCTATTGAAGTCACAGCGCTGATCTAAGTGGTCCACCTCCAATAAGCACAGCCAGCTGAGCATGTCATGTGGCCCAGGTTTACAGCTGCGGCTGGGAGTCCCTTGCTTGGTCATAAAATGAAGAGTGAGTGTGAGTGATGGACACTCAGGGAGAACCGAGAGCTTGCCTGGACTTCAATGTACTGGCATGTTGATACACCCCCCCGCCCTTTAACACTGCAGTCGTACATTTTACATGTTGGAAGCAGCTGCACGTATCAGGCCATGCTGTGGTTCATTATCGGCCCTCGGTTCCAAGGCGTCGTCAAGATGTCATTTTGTACATACGTTTGAATTTAAGCAGATTCGATTTTAATGCCCGATCCTGACAGTATGCTCATGTTAGACACTTTGATTTACTGCTACATTGCCTTCACAGTTTGAAACCATGGTATTTTAAGCTATAAAAACATGTTCTGCACTTTTTGTTTTTTACTTTCGCCATATATGTTTATTCGTCCGCCGACTCTTTCCTTTGCCTCATACTGCATGTGCATATGAGTGGCTCTGTGCCTCAAACAGAGGAAATGCAGAATATCCCGATTTTTAATTTTTTTTTATTATTATACTTGGCATCTCTAAAACAAGGGCGGCACAGCCACTGAGACGCCAGAGAAGGTTATTTCAAAGACAAACATTCAAATAGACGATAGAACAGTGCGACAACACTGATCTCTGTTTTGGATCACAGACTGAACCGATGGGGGAAAAAAAGAAAAACTGCGACCAATATGCTGAGAAATCTTTGAAGTTCCCAGAAAGCGGGCAAGAGATTGTCTGAATTAGGATTTCGAATGGATGAGACGCCGACAATTCCAAAGGCAAATGCGCAACTCTGTGACAGATCTAGAACAAATCACGTTGATCGTAAAGACAAAAAACATATTGACAAAAGCTCTGCCCAAAGTGGCGTCATGTGGCATTTAGGGCCAGTTGATCTTTAGCAAACACCATATTGACCTTTTGCGCATAATAGCGGTGTGTCCCAACCTTGTTCGTTACCCATCTTTCAAGACGCTCGCCCCGTTCGTCTTATCATTTGTTGATCTTCCAGCTAATGTGTGCTAATGGTGATGGTGGCGTCTCGCTTTGCAACAGTATGCGATTCTTTTCAAGCTCAAAGTTTTGACCTTGAGGAAGATACAACAAAAAGAATATATATATATATATATATATATATGTTTTTGTTAGTTTATGTACTGATTGACACAGTCTCTCTTTCTGGTCGACTGCACTGGGGCAAAACGACTCAAAAGTCCCATCTGTGCTATTTTCCGCCACATGTCCGTACCAAAACAGCCTCCGAGTGTAATTTGAGAGCATGTGAGCCGACATTTGTCCAGCCATCTCAGCTTGTTAGGTCACCTGTACAAAGATGTCATTGGCCGCCACCGATTTGGAACAGACTGCCCATTCAGCAGCAAGCCACATATCCGGAATAAGCTGCTAATATTCTTGTTTCCCCAGTGTGCATCATGCTAAACCCTGGTCAACATAAACAGACCATGACAAACTCTTTGTGCGGAAAAAATTGCACATTTTCAAGTTCATTGGTGAGACACAAAAAGGCATTGTACATAGAGTGCTTACTTACAGCTGTCATCAGTTACCCAACAATGTTATATACTATAATCAAGGCATATTCAAATTAACAATTTGGGGTCATAAACTACAAACCTTGCCTCAGCAATTTATGTGCCATGAAGGCTTATCCTTTCTACAATCTCTAGCATGTTGAAGTGAGTGGAGCAGAAACCTGTCTTTTAACATTATGTAAGAATGAATTAATATTTTAAATACATTCATTTATGCAAAATGGGCCAAACAAAGGACCTTTTCATGCTGCTCTGTGTGACATTTGCAGGCGTCCTCGTTGGCTATGAAACTAATTTTATGTTGCATCGCAGACCATGATCCTGCTGTACTTTGCTCATTTGGAGGTCCCGTCCCGTTGTGGGACATTTGGACACCGGTTGGGCTTGACATGCTGGAGCAGTGACAACCTCCTGGCTCAGATTCTGGACACAGCGGAAAGTAAAGTGTATTAAGCGATATTTTCGGCAAATTTTGCTGTAGCCCTAGTTTGTGGACATTTTTCTGCGTGACAGACGTGAAAGTGACCCTTTCGTGTATCACACTTGCACTTTGAATGGAAATGGATACGGGATTACCTTTAAATACTGAGCTGCTAAACTGGAAGAGACGTGCACGGGCAAGTCAAACTCTTGTATATTTAGTGGATATGCGAACAAAATGAATCTGATTTTAATTACGTGATATCTTGGATAATGTGGCTTAATTGCATGTTCCATTTTCTGAATTAATCACTTAGTCTACGTAATTGCACCCTGCAGGTATGAATAGGTAGTTGCTTACATTGTATGGCGTTCCACCTTCTCTGATTTTATCTGAATGTGTTTTGGAAATGTGCCATGTCCCACTCCTCTTTGGGTCACTGATGTTTGCTCCTTTAAAACCTGACTCTGCATCGGTGTTGCGACTCATTTGCCCATCAGAGGCCCAAGTTACATCAGCCAGTGCCTGCAGCGCTTCGACCCCCAGCCGCTGCAGCTATATGTGTCATTAGGGTGTCACAGAGAACAAGGGGCCCAGGACCCGCAACCAATCTTACAAAGTATCTGAGGAACACAATAATGTTCAGATGTGCGACAGTTAAAGCTGCAGATTTGAAGTCCTCCTCAGCTTTTCTGCGTCTGTGGAGTGGCCATGATAACTTTGAGGAATCCCCCTGACGATGCCATAGTTGTATACGTGTGCACCATGTGCCGTAACTTTATCACTTTTGCCACTGTGAAATCACAAATAAGGTCAACTTTAATGTGTACACACACCCAAAAAAGTATCTAACAAAGACAAAGGTGGAGCCTTCTGAAGCACAAATATATAATCCTGTTGCATAAGTGAGGTGCATACAGAACATACTGCCTGCACAATCGCTGTGTAGCAACCAGGTATTTTTAGCATTCAGAGGTGATGATAGAAGCTGGACTCGGTGCTCAAGCATGCCTCGACCAAAATGCTCTCATGGCTGAGTCTAGTCTTTGTTTTCAGATGTCACTCTGCTGTGTGTGACTGGGATGTTGCTATGCTGAAACTGGATAAACATTTGGGTGATACAGCAGAGAACGTACTGAGAACCGCGGACAGGTCTAAGACGCTTCCAAGAAAAGGCACTTCATGGGTAAAAAAACTAAGCCTGAATGACACTACTGGAAAAATAAGGCAGATCTCCATTCTAAGAATGATCACTGAGTACTTACTAAAGCTAAACATAAGTGAATGAGATTAGAAGGGAGCAAACATCGCAAACTGGCTGAATAAAAGTCTGTTTTCTGTGGTGATGCCTTCTCCAGAGAAGAGAACCACTCGGGGGAAACGGAGAAAACGAGTCTATTGCATTGTTGTACCAAGTCAAATCAAGTGAAAATTAACGCAGCAATTTTGTCCAATGGGCTCGTTACCATCAGAGGACGGCTGCAGCCTGAGCCTGTGATTGTAGTCATCACATATTTATAAGTCCTGAGTGAGCCCTGCAGGCCACACTCAGCATGCATATGTTACATAATGCCACGGTCTATCCATATTATTAACTTTGATGCCGCTTTTCCGAATCCTTCCCCTCTTCCACGATTGTGATTTGTCAGTGCACGCCGTGCGCCGCAGGGAGAAGACACGACGAGGTTGTGCGAGACGCAAACCGCAAACAATAACAGTCGCCTTTGTGTTCTGACTTGTATGTAAACGCGGAGTAAAAAAAGAAAAAAAAAGAAGGCCAGCACGGCAAACGCGCAAGACTCAAATAATCCGTGAGAGTTTCGGTCCCGTCCAATGATCAACCGGTGCCACCGGTGGCCGAGATGCAGAGACCACGAAAGACCGAAGGCTGTTTCTGTTGTAGAAATAAAATGAATAATAATAATGAAAAAAGCAACGCAAAACGTTCGCGCTTCCACTGCCGCCCCGCAGACGCTCCCCTCGCACGGACAGCTACTGTGGCTCACGCAACTTCCTATCCCGCATTTATCTACACATTGTTGCCAAAACAAAAAAGAAAACCACAAAACAATCAATTTAATATCACACACACACGTACGACTAAATGTGTGTTTAGTTCCTTCCCCCCCATCTCATATGCTCTGCTCAAGCTGGCGGACCCTCCCGTCTATTGAATCATCAGAATTAAATTGCCCGCCATCAAGTATGGTGGTCAACACGGCCCATTAAAATCACACGCGGGGGGCGAAACTGGCAACAAAGATGACAATGTAGCCACAGTTTCGTTTCCGCCAAGAATAAAAGCACAAAAAGAATGGATGCGTGCATTACCTAGTGCTTGAGCGTGGTGGACAGCTGCATGCGGGCTGGAGGAGGAGGCGGACTATAGTGGTTACGAGAGTTGGAGACCCTTCCCATTTAACGAGCAAGGAGACTGAGTGGAATTTTCCATCTGCCATGTGATGATGGCAACTCTCGGGGCGTCGTGTTACACGGCCAAGCACCGCTGGGGAGAGAGGGGAGGGGGGCGGGGGTCCTCACTCTGCCGACCACCCGCCTTCTCCAGGTGGACAGACAGTCACCAAAGGGTCAGCAGGACATCTACTTGCTGAAATGTTCGCATTCACTTTTATTTTTGTATAATGTTTAATTGTTTCAAACAGTCTCTATTACCCTTAGATATGAGCCTTATATAATAAGGGATCAGTATGCACATGTATCCTGGCCGTAGTGTGGCCCATTGCGCAATGTTTAAGGGACCAAGAGAAAGGTGTGTTTAACGATTGCGCGTGTTTACTCACTGAGTTCCTTTGTTTACGTGCCTGGCTGTGGAGGAGCGCCCCACGCGCTCCCTGCCCTACCCACTGCGAGTGTGGTTTTACAGGGGAGCAGGGGGGGGGGGGCTGAAATCGTGAGCATTGTTGCAGCTGGGATGTGCCTCAGTGGTGGGACCACCACAGCACAGTGCTCCAGTGTAATTCCAGTGGATGCCACTTGGCCTTATTTTTTATCACTTAATTCTATGGGTAAATCATGTTTATTTATTTTTATGTAACAGGTACCAGACTAAGCATGTGGTCACTGTCTCCATGGGGTAGGTAGGTTATTCACATATGCAATATGCAAAATCGAAAAAGAAGAAGTTTAGACTAGCAGTTGCATTTCATCACAGAAGAAAGTGTGTACTTAAGAGTCCTAGCAGAAACGCGCAGTAAGCTGTGATTATACTGCATGTCAAAAAGTTGTTGTTTTGATGATTTTACACATACATTCCGTGATGACATTTAAGGCTGATTCATTTTTAAATATTAAACACGCAGTGTATAATGACATTTGGCCCCATTTATCCATGTATTTATCCATTCATTGTATGAAAAATGTAGCAATCATGTGCAGCATAATGTAGCTTATTTTCTCATTGTAAATTGTTTGTTCGACAGTCGTCCCCTTATGCTGCCATTTAATCGACTGCCATTGGATTGAAACATGCCAATACAGAAAATTATTCAACACTGACAGATGAATTGCATTTTTAATTAAGTATTTTCTCAATAGTCTGATACCACTGTTTTCATTATTTCGAGTTCAATGTATAATGATATGTTAAAATCCTTCAACTGAAGGAGTCTACGAAACGAGTGCAACACTTTCTGGTCACGTTCCCAATACGTGAACATCGATTGGTCAAGTGAGATTGATCGAATGGGCATCCAGCGAATCACGACCATTGGATCAACCTACTCAGCATGTATAACCCGGTGTGTCAATAGTTGAATTCGTGTTTAGGGTGTAAAGCGGTTTTCGTCCTGTCTAATACACAACACCCCAAAGGTTTGCAACGACTAGTTTCATACGTTTCACTAGTTAGTTATGTGTTTTCGGCTGTAAAACGTCAGCTAGCATGCGTTATTGAACACAAATAAGGCTAGCTTGCCCAATTACTAGGACACGCCAGGTGGCGACAGTCTGAATGCAAGGTAATGACAGCTGACATTAGCCAATATGAGTTCACTTCACGACGGTTTTTCAGTTTTTCTTTTTGTGGCTACATGCTGTCATTTGTTTAGAAGTCGTGTCTACAATGCGTCTGTCCTCGGCGCTTATTAGTAGGCTAGTGGTAGTTTGGCTAGGTTGATAGTTTTGCTTTAGCGTCAGTGATGGTTTTCTACACACTCCGGGTTGTCATTGTTCCTTTTTGTAATGCAAAATGAGAGAACACGCACAAATAGAAAAGGCTCAAGGAAAGTTTGACACCTTATTCATGTCTAGCAGCCATGCTAATGGAGTGGCAGTGAAGTGGGCTAACTGGGTCTTTGCTTCAAGAAACAAACGCTTGCTTAAAATATATGACTGCAATCGTTCAATTGCATTGTATTACATGAAATATAATTAATGAGTGTATTTTCCCCCCAGCACTAGGTGGACTTGTTCAAGCTTAAAACAAATGAATAGTTTTTATTTCTTACACCATTTAATCCCTGGGACGTCTTTGTTATTTTTGTAGGGTTGGAAAATCGCATCAATCTCAAAGAGAGATCGAATGAAGGGGACCTTTCAAAGGTGAGCATCATCAGAAATATTGTATTTGGAAACCATGTGATTGTGACAGTTGCTTCACCAAAGAGAAAAAATATATATGAATAATTAAATAGTGTGTAAAATGTGTATGCTCAGTGTCTCAGTGGTCTCTGCTATTCGGACAATTTCAAAATGATCTCGATCGTTTTAAAGTTACACATTATAGACATTGCAAAGGCTAAAGTCATTGCTTAAAATAAGATACGTGCTTGCTGGTGAGTACACTATCTCGAAGTGAAGAGTGTGGTGGTAAAACGTACATTTCGAAGGCAACATTATTTGCGCCTGGTAGTGAAGAAAGTGTAATGTATGGCTTTCATTATGATCTGTGGAGACTGGAAGTGAGCGCGAGGGTGGGCTGTTATGTGCTCACGTCCCCTCCTTTAACCTCCCACACGATCGCTGCTCCACCCCTGCAGTACTCCATGTGTTTACAGGTGTGTATGCAGATTGTATCTGTGCCTTGCATTAAACAAATCACTGCATAGCTGGCCCAAACATGATATAGGCCCTACAGGCACTACAAGACTGAGACGCTAATTGGACATCACTGAATACTTTATCTTTCAGTAACATGCGTAAAACACAAAGAAAGGTTTATATATATTTACTTTCAAAAAGGAAGCTGAAACTAATTGTACCACTAATAGCAGAAGAAAAAGAAAATTGCCAAGGGGCCTAAAGTTTATCATCTGAAAGTTTTGTTTGTCACGCATCTTGCAGGCTTTCATCAAACTTCACTGTTTCCAGCATGAGGAGACGGTCACCATGCATCCCCCTTGTTTAAGAAAATCTGAAGAAAGAGGTAAGACGCACGAGCACAGTCTCGTTCATATTTTTTTTACAGCCGAGGTTTTCAGTTTCCCAAAACCGACATGTGTTTTTCTAGTGGGATTATGATTGGTGGGACCCCCAGAATCGGACTGTTGGCAACTGAGTTGGAGTACTGTTATGTTATAATATATGTAAAAAAAAAAAAAAAAATTGTGATCATTATGAATCAGTGGTGAAAGAAATTAAGACTATGGCAGGGCGCCACAGTCTGGGTAATGAATGGGAAGCACTGGTGGTCCCATGAAAACTATTCCTGTCCCTTCAGTTTCCTAATCATCCTCACAAGGCCCCACTTTGTACCAGTATCACCACTGTCTAAAAATAACTGTCCTACCTTCATGTGAATTGTATTAATTTCAATGAAAATGCTTTAAGATTAAAACAAAATAGCTTGGTTTATTGTTTGGTAAGATTAATTCCATTTAAGGTGTGTTTTAAGACTGAACTCTAAGTCTACAGCAACAGGTTTTAACAAAAGTATTCCCCATTATATGATATGATGTTCTTCCTCATCATTGTTCAGGCTTTACAGCAGTTGGCATCCTTTAAGTTGCAATTATCGCCTCCTTCTTGTTTTATCCCTCTACAAACATATCTAAAATTGAAATATTTATGATGTTGTGTATGCTGTGACGTTAATGTTGTAATGTCGCTTGCTTTTTCAACCAATCATTTATCGTTATATTGTATAATTTATGAAATGGCAGTGTTATGATATCAAAAAATATTGGCATTATAGTATATACAATGTGCGCACCATGTATGCATCACTGCACTGATGCTTTTTTTTTTTTTAATCTAACTTGTAGTCTGAGTCCTGATATTGACTGACGTGACGTGACATGAAATAACAAAATGCAACAACAAATCACAAAACACAATAATTGACAACAATGGTATCAGTTGTTATTTTACTCTTGTGTTTTGCTGTTACATTCCCTATATGACAATATAGTAGTACGCAGTAATTCTTTAATGCCCAATGGTCACCTGTGTAAGGAGCATTCAAGGTAGAGGAATGCTCATGTTGTACATTGCAGGGATACTGTATGTGCAGTAGCTACATTCAGACTTTGATGCTACGTGATAAGAGTTGTCTCATGTTCTGAATCAAAGATCAGCTGCTCGGTAAAACATCTCACATGAGAGAAAGTTTCCCTCAGCTGACAGTGATAAATCATTCCAACACTGAGAGTAATCAGGTTTGGTTCCAGTTCCCAGGTACGGTATTTTGGTCTTGAGACAATTTCACGTCACCAGAAGTTGCGTTTTTACCCCTAATTGTTTTCCGACTTTTGATGCTTTATTTCGTTTTTTCTGTTAAATGTCCAGTATCTTCAGTTTTGGCTCGGAAATACATATATATTGTGTGCACGTTTATAACGTGACACATTCTGAGGCAGGAGCGACAATCTGTATCCGAGACGGACCGAGCAAAAAATACTGAACGTCCAAACTGTATGAAACCTGGCTCATAAAGCCGGGTGACCTAGTTAGCTGAAATAGAAAGTGCCTTTCACCGGTGGAGTTGGAGAGGGGTGAGAGGGTGGAAGCTTGGACCGACATGGTGGCACCACTCGTCGCGTTGGTCAGCTCAGGGAATGAGAGCCAGCGGGGGTGTGCTGATGATTTGTAAATACATTTAGTAGAATTAGTGAATTGCTGCTTCATTTGAGAAATGCCCAGTGAGTGACTCAGCCAGTCTAAAACCTTACTGTCCTTCCCCTGCTGAAGTGCTCTGTTGTGGTGGCACTTTTTTAGTGTCGAAAGAAAGTTTTCTCATAGTTGATTATTAGTCATTGTAACAAAAAATAATAATAATTATCGACTGTTTGATGGGCCGGTCAAATGAATAGATTTTCCCCCTTGTTTGGCTGGTTAGCCGGTTTCACACTGAATGTTTTCAGATTTCTTGAAAATATAAACGCGTAAAAATTCTTTCTCTATAAATTAAATTAGGGCTAATTTGTTTACTTATACCATTCGAAGAAATGTAATGCCAGAAAATCTGTTTCTGTTCATTGTTATCGTATACAGACTCTGCTTATGGCCTCTAGCAAGTGCTTCTGCTTGTACAAAATGTTGGTTCAGATAGAACACAACATACTGTATACAGCTGAGAATGTTTTGCAGAATTAGATTTAAGAATAGAGCATGGATCATAATTAGGTTCTTATGTGAGTGGTGCAATGAATATACGTGCTATCAGTGCAATGGACAGTGTGTACATGCAGTATTTGTACAACTTTTCTGTAGAGGCGGCCTGAAATGTTGTCACAATGCACCCGCAACCACGTTAGTTAATGCACGTGAGCATTCCGGAGCAATGTAAAATTAGTGTGCAGTAGTGAGTATATGTAGTCGACTGACCCGCCCTCGTCAGAAATGGTTTTGTTTTTGTCTTTAATCCCTGTACGTTTGAACAGTGACGTGCAACTGAACAAGCAGCAGTCTTCCTGGCCTCTCTGTTCAAACACCGTTGAACTCGAAAGCCTGAACTTGAGCATAATACAGACAAACAGAGCTTACATAAACTTCAGACTGGAACATACCTGTCAAACAAAAGGTCTCGTTATGTAACCAGCACAGAAATGACCAAAATCTGCCCGTGTTAATTAATGTTGATTAATGTCCCCTCAATCGTTAGGAGGTCAGCTTCACCTCACCGCATGTGAATCGGGATAGACGAGGACAAAGAATAAAATCAAAAATTCCCCTACAGAACCTCGTAACGGTTTGTCTCTCGAGGTTTGAGAGAAGTGCATGGGGTTGTCACCTACGGTTTCGTGGACAACAACCACATCTGTGGTCCAAAACACAAAGGGGCAAATGCTCAGACCCAGTGTAAAAGTGTTTTTGTAAAATCCAAACATCTGCCTGCTCGAGTTTGCGCCAAAGAAGTCCTCATCTGTTAGAGGCAAAGACCACAGGCCTCGACAAAGACCCTTCACCTCTCAGATTTAGTGTTTATCCAGATGGTTGTTGTTTTGACCATGAGCACAAAAACAGTCTAAGAATACCCCCGAGCCTCTAAAACTAATAAATACTGGAATTCAAAAATTAAGCAGGAGCCTTTCACTAACAACAGATCTTGATGTACATCAGTTAATAAGAACAAGCACAGATCCTTTATTTGTCCTTTCCTTTCTCCTATTGACCATGCAGGTCCACAAGAGACTTTAACTACAGTCCCCGGTCTACACGTTGGATTAATTGTATCTGCACGAGTGACAGTACAGTGTAGCAGGAAACACTAAAACTCCTTTTTTGGTCAAGCAAGCAGCATCTCCGGTTTAGCTGATTTACATAATTTGCACTTTTTTTTTTCTTGCGAGTATGGTCAAACCAAAATGCTTTCCCAGGTGGGGGGGGAAGTCTTCTCAAGTTGGTTCAGTCTGCTGAGGCATGTCTAAAATGTAAATAATCTCTGTTGACTTTTTAGCTAATTTTATTTTGTTTTTTGGCGATGAGCCTGCAGCGGAGGTTGCAACGTCTGTGTAAAAGGATGAGTTTGTGGGACAGGTGGAGATGCTGTTGTTGTACGTCAGTCCTCCTGTTTTTGAAGTGAAAAAGCGCTACCTGAAATTGCACTCGAGGGTGGCAACATGCCGGTTCAGTGGAAACGAGCAGTATTAGTGGAAATTAAGGAAACTCTCGGGTATATAAAAGTCTCTCGAGTTGATAAGAAATATCAACAAATAAAAACTGTGCAGCACATGAGTACTTTCTTGCCTTTGAATCCCCTGAGCCCCCCCTGTGTGCCCCTCATACCAGGGCGACCACACAACACTACAGGCCCTTAACACAATTTCCCCTTTCTTCCGCTCCTCCGCTCCAGCTATTAATTTCTGGGGCGTGTTGCGTAAGGTATTATGCAATGTGTTTTCCGGACGTCTATTTTTCTGGACCCTGCTCGCTAATGGGTCTGGGGGCAGGTTTTCGGTGATGGCTGTTGACATTCGCATGCTCATGAAAGGAGCCCCCTGCTCGTCCCCTGCTGTCAGGGTCCGGCTGCAACAAACCCAAACAAGTCAACGGTCGCCTCGGTCGGAAAGGGCCACTGCGCTGATGCGCACGTGTCCCAAATAGTTTGGAGAAAACAAGGGACACATGCAGTTTGTCCGTTACTGCACAGCTTGGTCCTCCGGAACGGCAATATTGTCACCTTTGTTATTACTTGCGTCGTTATTTTCACAGACCCAATGGCATAGTGTTTGTTGACTCTCGACAAATGAAAGGCCATTATTTTCCTTTTTAATCCAACTTAACCCAGAAGTTTACCCTTCCTTACTAGCCACTGTTATTGAACACTCCCCCCCCCCCCCCCCCCCGGCCCTTTTTGTTTCATTCTTTGACTTTACAAAGCCTAACATTGGCCATCCGGAATAATGTGCACTAAAAAGCTATTTATCCAATTGCTCTAGATGATTAGAGTGACATCGTTAGACCCATAAATGAAGTACTTAATAAGATTCAATAAAGTGATGCCATCAGGTAGAATATTTTTTGATAGTTCAATTAAGCCAAAAGACTGACAATTAAAAAGAGCTTAACATATATATTTATTACTAAATATTTTTGCCTTTCTGTCAGATAAACAAACTAATATGAACAAAATCACAAATGATGACGGTAGTTAATGTCTGATCTAACTGGCATTGTCACCTATAATTATGGGAAATATTAAACCGTGTGCCAATAATTATGCTAATAAGACATATGAGGATTTGGGTTGAATTTCTCCTGTGCTCATGTTGTTCTGA
The DNA here is from genome assembly GCA_016785305.1 of Colistium nudipinnis. NCBI lineage: Eukaryota > Metazoa > Chordata > Actinopteri > Pleuronectiformes > Rhombosoleidae > Colistium > Colistium nudipinnis. Next base: position 423,262 of record JAFBJU010000425.1, read on the forward strand.
GCTTTTTCGTTGTCAGGATCCTGTAGATTGCTTTTTTTGGGGGGGGGGGAATCAAACGCCTATGCCTAACCTCATGTAACCACAATTCGACACATTCTAAGGAAATCCATATTTTTTTTATTTCTTTAAAAGAGGAAAATAAAACCTTTGTGATATACTCGTCCAAATGAAACATGCAGATACTTGCATTATAGTACCTTGATTGCTCTTCTGAGGTCATTTTGTATTCTGTGATTAACTTCTATGAAGTTCTACCGTGTTCAGTACTCTCCTTTTTTTCTGTTGACAGTATAGTGATCAGTAGTTCAGCTTCAAAAATTGACATCAAATAAACGTGCTTATTTAAAGTGTTAATATTGCCCAAGTCATTATCTCTGGGAGAACAGCGATATATTCTGTTTCCAACCGAAAATAAATATTGTAATATCCATTATTTTTTTCCCATTTACTTTTTTGGTCAGTGCAGCAGGGGGAGATCCTGTGACGTACTAAATTACATGCAGCACCGTTCATACCAGTTTAATCCACAGAAATTATATTCTCACCTGACACTTGTAGCCTCAAATATCAACACATAATCATTCTATATTTGTAATAGAACATCCAAACATAACCACTGATGTATAAATATACAAACTTGAAGTACCTGACTCCGAAACATGACCCAGTAGAACCAAAAATAATCAGGTGCCCACTTTGGCCCAGTGTGAGTGACAAAGTCGGCTTATAGCCTCATCGGTCACATGAGCTAATCACATTCGCCCCCCTCGTTTTTTCCCAACCCACCTGGATCCAGCATAGAATGCCTTGCTGGAAGACCCTCAAGCAACATGGATCCCCCGGCAAGGAGGGGCTTTGTCGTCTTAAACTCTCGCCATGTCAGTCCAGTGATTCAGCGGCGGGTTGAAAATGACGCATGCTCGGGAAGGAGACGCAGAAATGCGTCGAATCCCTTTGTGTGAGAAAGTATTCGGGGCCACTCTGGCTCCAGATATGCTGTCACAATAGAGCCATTTCCTGTCGGTCAAACGCCTGTCAGTACAGAGAGAGCCTCAGTGGAGCACTGTGGATCACGCACTATGCTTCGACATTTGGGCCACTGCAATTCACCGATAACCGACTGTAAACACTGTTCAAGTGTGCTCATGCTAAATGTGACCTTTAAAAGAGATCCTCACCTGAACCCAAAAAACCTCAACCGTGATTTTTCAACATTGTTTTTTTTTTTTTTTTTTAATCAAATGTGCAAGATATTACACATTTCTAAAACGCACAACTATTCCTTTAAAGTCGCCGATAAAATGTTATTTAAGAGTTTAAAACTATAAATCTGAGCTTTAAGTTATCGAGATTGATGGACTGTGGTCACCTGCAATGTTTCTAACTTCGGCGGATGCCTGATCTCATCTGTTATCGTGAAAAGTTGATTGAGAGATAAGTAATTTCCATCGAACCTGAATAAGATAATGCTTTATTGTGCCACAGTGGGGAAATTTGCAAATGTATATATAATCTTTATGCTGCAATGTTTCCGTCTGCTTCCTCGCTTGTCGTTTCCGCGTCGGGACTCTCGGTGATAATGTCCCTTGTGCAAATGTTTGGACAAACGGGGATTTGTCTGATGGATTGTCATGTGCCAGTTGTTTTCACCAATTCAGTCGCTCTAATTCTGCACACAGTGCCGGAGCTGAGGGAAATGGGATGCGACCGTGGGTGGATGCTTGGTACTTTTCCATCAGGCAGCTGAACAAATGGTGGCAGCCTTTGGAAGTTTTCAAGCGGTTGTGGCTTACCGAGGGTCATCGCCTTTCCTCCTCCTCCTCCTCCCCGGGCTTTTGCCCAGTTGGACGAGGGGGGGGAGTTAAGGGGAACCAATAGAAGTCCCTCAGAGAAAATGTTTTTGTTTCTGGAACTGCAAATGACACGCTCCTTAGCGACTGAGGAGTGTGAGGCCAATGCTTTGTCTGAAAGCCTGCCACCTGCATGGGCCCCACGGCCTTCCTGTTGCCACTATATTTTTGGATTTGACCCTCTGACATTTTAAACTGACAACAAGTTAAGGGATTCCTGTTGGCTAAATTGTTTCCATTTGAGGAAATATGGGTGGGACATAAAAAAAAAGGGTTCAAAAGATTTTTTTTTTGTTTGTTGTGATCGTTTAAGAAAAAATTATTAAAAGCTGGTCAAACAACGGAAACGGTTATTGTGTTCGCTTTGAGTTTCACTCAAGGACACATACTTCATGTTATCTACTTGGAATGTGAACCCTCTACCCTCCACCCGAATGCACCTTTCCCTCTTTACTGCTGAGGGTTAAGGCTAAAACGGGGTTGTGTGTAGGTGTGTGTATCTGTCAAGGGGGATTGTGTTTACTTTTACATTTTGATGATGGCATGATGTATGCTGAGGACAACCCCTCTTCACCCCTCACAGTTGTTGCGGCGAGAACACGTGTGTCAACATGGCTGAGGAAATAATCCCGGACAAAACGCACTCCAAACACCTATGTGTATATATATATATATATTCACACACACCGCTACAAAAACAAAATATTAATTGTTATTCTTAATTTTTAGGCTTCCTACTTAGATATAATTCATACAAAACTTTCTAACAATATAATTTTATTTCTCAGTTTTTTTTCCTTCACCCAAATCCCTTCTGTACTGAGCATCTGCCATTTTATCTAGTCAGGAATGTGCAATTAACAATTTAATTGCACATTCTCAAATCCCAGCGGCCGATTGCTGTGGCATCATTGTGTGATCCCCTCTTGCAGTATCTGAATCTTCAGCCTTAAGCTGGAACAGTGACAAAGTCCGCTGATGACGATCCCTCAAATCCCCCGCACAACAGCACAAATACAAAGGTACGTCAAATTCTGGCACTAATGTCCGTGATGCACTTTTCCATGAAGAGAAGATAGTGAGATGCCCTGGTACAATTGTGATACTTACCCCTGTTGAGATAAAGCAAGCGGAAGTGTCTGACTGGTCTGAAAGACATCAGATAAGTGTTTGGTTTCATTGAGCCAGACAGCACTTCTAATCAAATAGATAATACATTAAGATGCTGATGTTGAAGTTAAAAATCTGGGAGTGAATGGACACTCAAGGACAAGGATACACAAAAGCATCCAGGTTTAAACAGACACACGTTTACTGCCACTTTGATTCTTTGCCATGCCAATGTAGCATTGCAGCGATTGTAAATGTTATGTTTTTCTCGTTACAGTGTTACATTTATTTTGTGGGTTGTGCTAAAAGATGCTTTATTATATGTAGCACATCATCATAATAATAATGACCTAAGAGCAAAATGGGTTCTACTACAATGAGATTTCACACTGCTCCGTTACACAGACTCGTCATTGAGTTGGAAATGGACAGAGAGCAGAAATACCACATGTGTCCACTTGAGGGTGCTGTGTCTCCACTGTAGAAACAATTGGGACAGCTGGACTTGGACTCTGACCACTGAACTTGTCCTTAGAGAATTGGCCCTGAGAGGTTTAACTTCTGAAGGAAAAACAAGGCTATGGAATCGCACATTTGATCAGTGAAGAGTACATTCACCTGTACTCTCTGTCATTTTAAAGGTTTTTCTGTCGCATGGAAACAGTTTGATTCTTCAAAAGATTTCAAACGAATGAAAGAACAGAAGACGGCGTGCTTCTTTCTCCTGTGTACCTAGAAATATTTTGCAGAAGAGCACTCTAAACATTTTTCAAACCTCCTGCTCCCCATGTTTTTTTTATCTGCTGGTTTGAAATATCTGATTTAAACAAGGGTGCCAGATACTATAGGAATTTCTTTTTATCTTTAATTGCAGCTGGACCGGAGGCTCAGTGCTGTGTGTTATTCCCTGGGAGGTATTACACAGATCAAATGAAGGGAAGCTGTCGTAGTATTATCAGACACAAAAGGAGCAATACGATTCTCTTATTCTAACAAATGAACGGCACTAATGGAGAAAGTTTTTTTTTTTCATTTGAAGTCATTATTTTCTTCCAACTTCTTATTCCACTTCATTAACCGAAAATAAATTAGGAATATATGATTTCACTGCTGTTTTCTCGTGATGAGTAAATCTTTGATGGTCTCTGGGGACCACATAAGAAAGCAGATTGAATATAAAGCCACAGTTTGGACATGTGGAACATAAAGCCTACGCCAAATAATTCTTAATGTTTTTTTTTTGGAAACATATTTTATATGTACTTTATTAGTTACTGTTTGTCTTCTGTACATCCCGGATCAAATGTCACTAACCGTAAAGGCAGGGATGTTGTGTGATGTGTGATCTTTTGTCTGTTCAGTCATGGTGTTAGTGCTCATTATAATTCACCCTGTCCTCCTGTTTCGGTGAAGGTTTTCCTTGGAAAGCTCTAGTATTCCTATACCAACATAGTTTTGCTGTTCACAGCCCATTCACTTTCCAGTGTAGCAGCGGCACTGTGCATCAGACTGTGTTCCTTTAAATCACCAAGTTCTCCGACAGTGCAGAGCCAAACCAGTGTCCAATATTCAATAATCCATGTTAAGTGGCAGAGAAAATTTACAGTAGCACCTTAAAGTTAAAACCAATATATTGATAAATGCTTTTAAAATGTCAAATTGCTGAACCATATCAATGGGTTTTTGGGCGCAGTGTAGTAGTGACAAATGTCGTAAAATGCCAAGATTGATGGTAAATGCAATTGGACGTATTTTCATGTTAACAAATAACAATCTACATTGTCCACTGTCAATACAAGAACATAATGCATATTCATATATATGTTTTGATCAAAAAAAAGTTCATGATCGCATATAATCAGAACCTATTGATATTAACACCTCTATCTCATGAATGTCATGAGCTCGTCTCTTTTGTCATCACACTCGTTTTGTTAATACGCCTGTGGGTGGGTGTTTGTTTGCATGTTTTTAGGTTACACTGACGAGATTGTTTCTCTTTTAACCTTAAAAGGGTCAAAGGTCACTTGCAAGCTAAGATGCCAGTGGTTGTCCTGCAGATGCAGGGTATGTGGTTAATGATTATCAGGTTTTTGACAAGTGAAATGTGTATAGTTTATTATTTAAACATTGTATTACTAAATCCCATTGATACCAAGTAAGCGCTCCTCAGTGATTCCCTGAATGTTTAATCATATCTAATTATTAACAGTAAAGTAGCCTTTATAATCTATGGGATATGATCCCTTCGGTTATTGATTATTGAAAAAAAACGGCATAATCAGTTTCCACAATGTGTAATCACCAGGTATTCATGATAGCCCACGCTGTGGTTAAAGCATCAGACTGGCCATATTCTACCCACTTGCTATTCAAAAACGTTAACACAGTTATTCTATAACTATAAGTATTTACAACAGCAATGAAGGAAATTGTCCAGCAGTTAAATTATGTATGATGGAACTCTATGCATGACAAGTGCGTATCTACTTTTAGTGTCTTATGTGGTAAAATATATATATTTTTTTATTATGTATATAAAATATGCAGATTCTCATCGGGCTTTATTTACCTTAAAGCTCTAGCAGCTACTTTTATGTGATTGCTGTTGTCCAATTTCTGTCTCTATCTCTCTTTTCACAAATGCCCTTTATGCTCCACTGTATACAGTATAGATTTGTACGCCCTTATGGTAATTAGGGCATCTCCATAGCCAATCAAGTGTGACAGGTCCTTCCATTAAACCACTCGTGCAGCTCCTCAGCCCTGTCAAAGCCTCCAGTGCTGTGTTTGAAGGGTCATCATTAACCGCAGCACACCCAGCGACTGCTGGACGGGAAATGTGTAAGAAATAGCCACCAGTTACCACTTCATAAAGAAAATATGCCTTTAATCCGAATGCTTACTTTTAGCTCCAGTTTTGATCTGGGTCGCCCCTGGATCCCAATAATCTTGTTTTAAAAATGTAGGGGCAAATGTTAAGGGCAATGTTGCTGCAATACAGCACGTGGTACCACAATGTTACTCTTTAGCAACAACTGTCCTCAGTTTGAATAACACAGCACGAGCTTTCAAAGGGAAATGTTTTTAAATGACAGGCACAGGATAAGCTGCTTAATGGATAGCGACTAATTCAGAGGAAGGATGAATGGATTTCCCCTTCCTAGTCAGTGAGTTTTCACCTCGTGTTTAAAACCACCGTTTTGACTAGCCAGTCCTGAAAGTTCAGGTGCTCCAAATGGAGACAGTTGAAACGTACACTTGCAAATTCAGTCGCAGTGGGGGAACGTTGATGCATTTCCTCCGGCAACGGGAACTCCAAATGCAGTATTTACCAGGCGGTTTTGTCCATATCGACACACATAGTATTTAACTCAAGTGCTGTATGTGGTTGAGTATCGAACATTTAAACCACATGATTTTGCACCTCAGTGGACTGCATTGTGATATTTATACAGATTTTGATCATTTTTACACCACACCCCTGTTCTCTCTCATTTTTATCCTATTTGGTGTAAAAAGCTGTGTGCAATTGCATGCGTGCGTGAGCCTATGCAAACCTGGCAGGCAAGCCTGGCTTCCTCGTATTGAGAAACAAATTACTTGTTAAAACATCTTTAAAAATGAATACATAAATACAGGTAATACATTAAATACAGTCAAATTGACTGTTATGAAGAAGTAGTTTCACACTTGGCGAAATATGACGGGGAGTTTGATTCCACCCCGTTTGTGTGGTAAATCGGAAACTGCACTCCACTTATAACAAATAATTGGAAAGGGCTCTAAAGCTCACCGACATGCCACGTCTTGTTTGTTTGACACACGCGCCAAGCCAAGCACAAAAGGGACACGTTGGGGTTGTTTCTCTGCGAGTCATTGGTTTATTATTATTTGGCCGTAGACTCCTGCTGATTGGATTGATGGCTCTGTTTCTGTGTCTTGCTCTCATTTCACGATACCGTGACAGGATGGTCCGCGTCCTCGCCCTCCTAAAAACGTGGCAAGTGGCGTGAGCTGGCGGATGGACGGATAGATGGTGACTTCTTAATCGTGTCACCGGCATGCAAAATAGATGCAATGACATGCGTCAAACCTCCAAGATCAGCGGGTGCCGGTGGATTCTGTGATGCAGGCGTGATAGTTGACCTTTCTGCCAAGGTGAAGGACTGGCATTTCTTTATAAAGCAAATACGCAGTGTTTCGCCTTCGCTTCTCTTTATGTCGACCATAACTGCCGCCACATGTCTATACTGAAGAACATAGTTATCCGAGAATTCGAAAAAATGTCCGTCCCGTACAAGCCCTTTTTTGCATATCAACGATCTGACGCATCTGTGTGATACCAGAGCAAAGATGGACCCTCTGCAAAATTCCCCAGAGAGCCTCCCCTTTGACGCTCGGCACCATGGAAACATTCAACGATTTGTCTGTCACGCAGTCCCCGGGTGGAAAGCTCATAATTACAAGTGCATTGTGATTAGACAAGAGTCGGAATGATAAGACAACTGGCTTGGTTCTCACTATTTCAGCTAATAGAATGGACTGGTTCACAGAAATGACAATTCAATTAATTTCGTTTTCTTTTCTCTTTTTTTTTGTTCAAATATTGAACTTGTTATGTGCAAGTGTCTCCTCATGCCTGCACAACGTGATGGGCGATACTTTGATCTGCTAGTTTTAATCCAACACACAAACGGTGGTAAACGGCTTCTTTTGCACATAGAGAATTCCAAACAATGCCCTTAAATGTCCTTTTCATGGGGAACACCTTACGCCAAAGGAAGCAGATTACATTTTGTATTTCAAAACAATGCAGCTCATGGGGATTATCTCGGCTTACCCCTTTTGCACAGTAGTCCCCACCGAAATACTTGACGGCAAAAAGAAAATCTAAAATACTTCAATTCTTTTACGGTTTGAAAGGGGAAAAGCCATTTACCATTTCCACCTCTTAATGCACTTTTTCTGGCATACGATATAGCCACGTATAGGCGTCCGGTAGCACATTGCAACCCGGCAGCAATGAAGCGGTGGCTCTGTTGGAGAAAATCAAAAAGACAGCTTCAGGGTCGCAGGCGCTTAATCACGTTGATGGTATCTCTAATGAACCAGATCGTCTTCGCCAAGCCATCAGCACGATGCTGAAGTGCACCACAAACAAGGTTAGCAGTCCCTGCTGGGCTCGCAGGAGCGACATTGAAACTAACATGCACTGCACACGGAGACAATGTGTTACTGTCAGACGCTTGACCACTTAAGTTAGTTGGAGGGCATCAACCAACACCACATGATATGATAGCAACGGGCATCCATCAAAGCTGCACCACTGACGTTCCAAAGATTCTTCAGATGAATATGACCTATAAAGTAAGGTGTTCATGCGAAGGGTTTCTTTGTGGTGACGTCCAGTGATTCTGTGCAGTCAACAAATGTAATTCTAATATTCACTCTCCTTATGATCTCATTTTGAGCTCTACCTTCTCTTGAGGAGCTTATCTGGCTCTCGGCTGCTTCCCTGTGTTCACCATTATTATTAATCCCTGACGTTGTTTGCCTCTTGGTGCTGCGCATGTTTCATACAGCTACGTGAAAGCTGTTTAAGCTCAGAACAAGTGCTGGCTGACGCCACCCTTCATGGTAGAGGAGAGCAGCGAGAATGAATTAAAAATAATAATAATGTCGCGGCTCATGTCATGCCAAATCTGTGATGGAATAAGTGCCACTTAAAGGTTGTAGATTTAAAAGAGAAAGTTGTCATTTCACGTGAGAAGGATAGAAAGTTGTAATTTACAACCATGTGTACGAGGAGTGAGGAGAAGTGGCGTAATTAAAACTTTGGTATATAAGTTTGACAAATAATGAAATAGTAAATGTCACACTGACTTGGAAGTAATGGCCTCTTTCGTGGAGGAGGAAACGATCGGTAGTGGTCGATGGCCAGACTAACGTAGAAATGAGATTGGTTTTCAATATCCTATTCATATCATAAACCAAGTCTGTCAAACATTACAGTTGTGGCTACGTCTTGTTGGTTCCCGGTTGTCCCCTTGATATAAATATATCCTAAATACTCTGGCTTTTAATAAGATTAAATTAAAATGTTATTTTTGTGTGATGACATGAGTCTCTTAATATTACTATGTTATTCTCCAACTCTCTAGTACAGGTAATCCCTTTTTGTTGTATAAAAGATGGAACTAATTTGGCTTCCATGTACCGTACGCACCTTTTCGTCCAGCTTTTCTTTGGGAAAGGGAACAAATATTAGCATTCAGATTCTATGCATTCTACGCAACGGACCAATGAATACCGATGAATAGATTGATTAAAAAGCATTAAGCCTGTAGCCCACACTGAACACATGACGGCAGTGATGGGTTATATGAAGTAATACTTTTCTTTGGAAACGGTGAACGAAGATTGCCCTTTGTGTCTTCACTGATATGTCCTTAAATTGACTGATACTGATTTTAAGGCTGTTTTTTTTTTGTTTTTTTTTGTTTTTTAAAGGTCCATCCTTAGAACCAACATATTTTAGATTTTTCTCCAAATCATCAGCGTGTTGCTCTGGTGCTGCCTCCTCTCCCACCCTCCTCCTCCTCTTCCTCTTTCACACCTCCATCTCCTCCTCCTCTTGTCAGCATCCCTCTCTCACATTATCCCCCCCCCCCCCCCCCCCTCCTGTCTCTCTCTCTCTCTCTCTCTCTCTCTCCCTCCCTTCCTCTCCCACGGAGACAGACATGCAACCCGACCTGCAGGTGAGCAGTTCAGCTGCCCTGCTCCGCGCTCGCCCTCGTTCTTGTTTTGTTGTTGCCCGGATTATCTTCCGCGCGCACATGAGCCAAGTGGCGCTCGGGATTCGAGGACTCGCACGCGGGACGCGATCCGCGCCTCGCGTCCGGATGTGAAAGCGACGGCGAGAAGAGGCAGCGGTGTGGGCGTGAAGGTGAGCAGTCGCCACCGGGCTTCGTTGTTTGTTCTGTTTTTGGATTTTCCACGCAAGTCGTAAAAAGCCTGGCTCTTATCGAATAGAAACTGACCGAGGTTGTTTGTTTTCATAACGGCAATAATATTGAAAAGTCCGTTTCATTTTTTTTTGTATTACTTTTCTCGCCATCGCTTCTCAGTAAATCATTTCATATGTCTTGATGGTCAAAATATATACCAGTGTATATTATGTTTATCCACTTATCATCCAAGCTCTGAACTTCAGCTCTCCACAGTTTTCCCAGTTTTCCCTGCAAAGCACATTTATTATGATTATATTCACAAAAGCTTTGCAGGACAAACATGGGCATGGCAAATTCTACCTTATAATCCAATTTCCAGGATAGTCCTTTTTTTTTGTTTGTTTGGTTTTGGGAGAATTTTTATGCGTTGTACTGCATAGTGTAATAAGAAAACAAAGGATAGACAAATGGATTGCAACGGTTGCGACTGAACAGGGGATTTAAATAGTTGTGTGTTTATAGAACAAATTGGATGCTAAAGCAAGCCATGTGTATTGTATTGGTGGGAAAGGGGGGGAGGAGTATGGATTACGAACATGTATGGATAAAGTTACATTTGTTCCGGCAGTTTCTAACAGTTGTCGTGTCCAAATGATGCCAGTGGCTTTAATTGTTGGATTTGTGTGGATCATTATTTATTTTTAGCGTTACAGACGTATAATGCCTTTCCTTGTGTAATATTTCCACTCACATTCTGATACTATGTGTTCTTACTCTTTATTTATACCCGTATTATATATGTAGGAATTTTCTTTTCATTATTATAATGGCACGGTACTACAAACCATTAGATTAACTTCTGTATCTTCTTTGTTTTCCCTCCCCAGTTCATGAAAGCTGGCCTTTATCAGATGCGCGTAAACGTGACATGTGTGCATCCGGTGAGACAGTGACCTGAGATCCCAGCCTAAGGGAAGACCAGGATGCGTCCAACTGCATCACAGCCTTTGGGCAAGACCTATGTCAGAGGAGGCTATTGCAACCCCGCTGCTGCAGCCCTGCTGCTCTTCCTGTGTCTCGGCTTCCCTCCCTCTAGGGCCATTTGCCCACCCTACTGCCTTTGTGCCAGTGATATAATTTCCTGCAGCGGCTGCAATCTGTCGGCACTGCCCTCCGATCTACCGAGCTATGCCACACGACTGGATCTGAGCCACAATGTCCTCTCTGCGCTACCAACAGATTGGATTCCCCAGCCGTTCGACCGACTCGCCACACTGGTCCTCCACCGAAACTCCATCAGCCAAATTGAGGTGAATTTTTTCAGTGGCACACCACATCTCCTGCACCTGGACCTCTCCTCCAACCAAATCAAAGTGCTGAACATGTCCCTCTTCACTGGGCTGAAGGAACTGAAAGAGTTGCTGCTGTTTGACAACCAGATCATCCAGATCAACCCGGGGGCCTTCAGTGGTCTTCCCAGCCTGCAGAGGCTCTACCTCTCTGGGAATAGACTGAAGGCCTTTCCCCTGGAGGTCTATAGTGAACCTAGAGGACCTCGTAACCTGACCTTTCTTGATCTGTCTCGCAACAGGCTCTCCAAGTTGCCTGTCCAGAGCTTGTTGTCTCTCAGCCGCCACGGTAGAATTTATTTGCAGGAAAACCCTTTGGTCTGTGACTGTGCTTTACTCGCCTTGCTTGAGTATTGGCTGTGGAAACAGTATCGCCCCCTGGTGGACTTCATAGGTGAATACCCATGTAGGGATGGATCTGTACCAGGTCCCGATTGCAGCCAAGAGGGAGTTTCCGACGTACCGTTTGAGTGGCAGACTTACAAAGAAGAGCCTGGTAAATGGCTGAGAGTGCCCTGCCCGGGGTTGGCTTCTCCAGCCCAGGTGGTGTTCTGGGTTACCCCAAGGATTGTAGTCAATTCATCAACTCATGATCCCAGCGCCCACTTATTAGTACTCCCCAATGGCACTCTTGAAATACAAGGAGCACTCATCGAGGATTCGGGTACTTATGGATGCGTGGTAGCCCGCCAGCGGGCTGTGGAGTCTGTGGAGTCTGTGGAGGTCAATGTGGTGGTCGGAAACATGAGCATCGCCTCAGCCAGTGGCATGACACATCGCAGTGGCGCGGAGCACTTCAACACCGCGTTCACCACCCTCGCTTCCTGTCTGGTCAGCATCATTTTGGTGCTGCTCTACCTCTACCTCACGCCTTGCCGGTGCAGAGAAAGCCGCGGCGGATCGAGAGGGTGTGGCGGACGAGCCATCATCCTCTGTTCGGACCCGAGAGAGGTGGAGACAGGACAGCGGCGCTCCAATGGAAAGAGGGTAGCTTTCCTAGAGCCTCAGGCAGAGCACTCTGACGCCGGTAGTCCAAAAGCACCCGCAATTAGCCTGGGTCAGGTTACCACTGAGGGAATTCTCAAGAATGGAAGTAGGACAGTAGGGCAGACCCCCACAGACCCTGCTCACATTGCATAGCATGGACATTTCCTTTTACCCTCCTGTATTCTAACATCCATATGTCTTCTCCAGTGTTTTGGTTCAGTACATGAAACATCTATTTAGTGTAAACTAGTGCACTGTGTTACTTGTGAAGTGTTTTTGCACTGTAGGACTGATGCAGAATGCCACCGAAAATGCAGAATTTCAATCATGTCCCAGCCGTTCTACAAGTGGTGTCTGTTGTTTTTTAGATTAAGAGTTCATATGTACATTTCACAGGTACCCCAGGGACATAGTTTCTGCAAAGATCACACATATCCTATAAATGTGGGAGGATTTTAAAATTGGGCCGAGAAGAATATGATTTATTTTCTTTTGATAAGTTTGTGGAGGCACTGATGTTTATTAAACAGTACATGCATTTGTGGGTACTGCCACCACACACCCTTGTTATTGTTATTTTTCAGCATCTGTCTAAGACTGTGGAGATCATCAAACTTAGCTGTTTTCCACGTCAAATGCATCTGCTACACTGCCCTCAATTTTTGTTGATCTATGACCTTGTAAATGTTCCTTTGTGAAATGCATAAAAACAGTGCAAATTGAGACAAGTATTTGGACTCTACATTTTTTGTAGTATTTTAACTGTGGTTTGCTGAAAGTGTCTACAGTGGAACTGGGTCACTGGTGTTATCAGCTGCAATGGTGTGGCCTTCATTTCTCCTTTGTCAGTGTGTGTTTGTGTGTGTGTGTGTGTGTGTGTGTTTGTGTATTTTGTCATCATGGGAAGTGTTGGTCTGGAGTACTTTAGGAGGTGATCAAAAAAAGCCAGAGATCAAATAGGTTGTGTAATTAGTAAAGGGTCAACACATCCAATATTTTAAAGTAGAAGTAAAACAATAATCCTTATATGTGGAATATGTTGTTTTTTCCCTAATTTCTTCAGAGCCTAACACCGGATTTTCTTATACATTTTAAAGCTGCACTGATTGTCACTCCTCATGAAGATCGTGCGCTATTGTCATGCAAAGGGGGATGACACATTTTGGTTCCATTTAAACTGTACATGCATGGCAAGACGCCACTGGAAGAAATCTGTTTTTGTAATTTTTTGAGAATTCACATTTAAACCAATGAATTACCATAGTTTTTCACTTGACAAATACCAAGCAATATTATTATTATAATACTATTTTGGCCACAATCAAGTAATACTGCTGGTAATAATATTGTCTAAAAGGATATTGAAGACCAACTCTTCATCGACTGAACCTATGATTTCTTTTCTCTCAGGTAGAACTGGCCTTCCCTGCTCTGCCTTCGCCGCACAATAAGCAACAAATTCACGGGGGAATTGATCCGTATCACTTCGGACAGCAGTGGACTCGGCGATGAAGCCCCGGTCGACCCAGATAAGTGTCGCAGAAATAAAAAAGAGGTATGGCAGCTCCCCCAAAGCTCACAATGACCCACATTCCTTTGTTGCCACTTTGTCTGGTTTTATAGTTGTGCGGAACCATTTCCAAAGTGCCAAGTGCCAAGTGTCCTTGGTTATACATGTCCACACCGTCTGAATATCAACTTCTTTATAAATATGTATATTTTCTTTGTTCTGCTCAAGTGAATTTTAGGTAAAAGCACTAACAATTGCCAAGTCGTCAAGACTCCAAATACATTCATAATTATATAATAAACTTTCAGTTTTGGAGCATGAGTGTGTTCAATCTAATTCGTTTAGTTGCCATTTTCATAATATTCTCCTCCTCTCTCTGATCCAATCTTTTTTTTGACATAACTGACCCTGAAACGAAACAAGGGTTTTTCGAGTGAAAAATGAAAAGTAGTGTTATGTCAGTAGGATTTGAGGATAGGACAGATAACCTCTTAGGGAGTCAACAAATCGCATTTATAAAAAAAATCCTCTTACATGCCTTGTGCACTTCTCGGTCAATAACACATAGAAAGACTGTGTTCTAATGTTGAGGATATAAGGATTAACAGCCTCGTCATTCCAGTGGCGAGAGGCCCATGGCAGGTGTTGAATTGAGCGTTCGGGTGGCAATGGATCCCATTGGGACTAATTTAAGCATCCCATCATTGTTTTCCATGACAAGGCGCTTTGCGTAGGTCAACACGGAGATATTTGGTGAGTGTCGGAAGGCGTGACAGTACAACAGAGGAAACTAGTAACCACAGCGAGTTGTCAATACGCAGAATATCATTTTAATGATGACCGGAATAATTGTCTTAGGAATACAAAGCGTTGCACTTCTTCTTGAAGTAGTATTTTCAAGTTTAATCTTAAACAGGAACTCTAAATACAGCCTTTATATGTTGAATCAATCAAGCTCACAGCTAGATTGTGTTTTTTTTCAATTTGTAATGCTGTTTGATGAAAACATTTTGTGGCAGCATTTGCAGCAGTGGGGAGAAATACCAAAACACTGTCCAATCTGCCCCCCCCTCCCCAACTGATTGCCAGAAGTGAAGCTGGGGTCCTTCATGATTTCCTAGGGTTGTGTCTTGAGAGTGATGGGACTCTGCTGTGTCCTGATTGTCATCGCTATTTATCTTTGGAAGGCTCGGGAGACAATGATGGTCTACGTGGCTTGTGTAATGGAGTTGTGCAGCAGACAACACAAATCGGCATTTGTTTGCACTGGACCTATGTTGTGAGTTGCTAACTTGCATATAGTCTATTCTATTGCAGCCCTTCACTGTGACTTATAATGGGTTGTTGGCAAAAGGATTCATACTAACTGATCTTAAATGTAATATTATCTCTACATTGTTGTAGTTCTTGTAATGTAGCGGGAATGCATACCGTAGTAATAGTACTGGCAGTAGCAGTAATCGAGCAGCAGGCTTTAATTCCAAGTGAAGTCCAAAACCACAGAGGCATTTAATTTCTTCCGTGCCCAATATAAACGTAGTAATTTCCTGACTATATCCATAATTCCAATGCTAGAGGAGTGTAATGGATGTGTGGGTTGGAGCTGAAATAGAAACATTAACGTGAAAACATTCGAGATAATGGGGCCATTTAGCAAACTGTTCCCACTGTTTAATTAACAGGGTTTCATTACTGATGCCCGCTTAATTGTCAAGTCGTTCCAAAAGGAGCCGATAGTTCCTAGTTCGTAGTTACTGAAATGCAGCAGAATCTTTGTGCCTCCTTCAATCAACTTTTTAAAAAGTTCCTTCCATTATTTGCTGCACTTGCTCCGGTATCTGCTGTCTTTCTGCGACCCAAACCCAAAATATGTTGTGAAATCGTGTCACACATTAGAACAACGTGCATCAAAAAATAATTCATGATGCTTACCTAAACGAGAGGGGAGGATCTCCAGGGACTTCTTGGGCAAATACAATAAATAAAGTGTTATTAAATGGCCACTTCCTCTATTCACAGCACACTTCAGTGTGTGTGTGTGTGTGTGTGTGTGTGTGTGTGCATTCCCTATGGAATTTAATCCCATTAGGCTGGAAGCACCTTCTCCGCTCTTGCACCCACACTGCGTAGATTGCTGTAGATTTTGATCATTTCAACGACTAAAGGTGGTGACGCGTGCATAGAAATATCCATTAGAAAATGCACTTTTGGCATTGGTTACATTTTTCATTACAAATGAAATGTGAAGAAATATTGACACTGTAAGTAATTCATTATGAAGGAATCAAGGTTTCTGAGGCATAGTATACTTACAGTGTTTTTGTTCTGCAGCACATACCACATAGAATAAAGGGAACAAAAGTAATAACACACAGTCACTAGAATGAAACCGTGATATCTATTGCACCATGTATGAGTTCTGTAATAACTGTGAAAAGCATATGCTTGCAAAGGAACTGGCTCCCTCAGTAAGGGGGGAACAGTGTGTCACTTTTTCAATCTGAGAGTTTATTACATCCGGCGGGGCTTTTTCCAAATGTGCTTTCTTTGTGATGCCTCATTTTTACTTTAACCCTTGGAAGTGCGCTGAATCTAAAATAACCGTGTTGGTCTGATTCTTTTTTATTTAGATAGATACATTTTCACTACACTCGTTTGTGTAACCATTAAATGATACGTGTACCTTGGAAAGAGCTTTTTATCGCTAGGTAGCGGCCAAGCCAATAGACAAGGAGACGCTGTTTGTTTCTCTGAAAGTATGCAACGCAGTTGTCAGAGATAACAAGAAGAATCTTATGAGAAACGTCTCACTTCAACATGATGTATGAGGAATATGCACAGTCCAACAACGGTATGGCCAACAACGGTATGTATGTGGCTGCCATCACAATAACACTGTTCATAGGTCAACAATAATCTACAATATTAATGCTTTATTTAAAATGACTGAGACTATTTTTGTATTTCTTTTCTTTATAGTGTTTGGATGGCATGATCCACCGCTGAACACGCGGTGATTGCGGCTAGATTCATATTCTCGGGAAGGAAAAAATCGGATTATCTATCAAATATTGATGAAGTTTCATCATAGAACTTTCAAGGGAGTTTTCTAGGCAACTGAATGCAGGATTTTTATTGAAGGCCGACGTCATCCGCCAACCCTGCTCACTAAGTGATCTGAGATTGAACGGTTATGTAAAGAATGTAATATACATTATTTAATGATAATAATCCATAATAATCCTTGTAGTTCACAGTGCTCAGTGTTTCGTACCGTTCACTCTTGAAATGTTAAACCTAATATCTTACAAATGAAAGATGATCAATTGGTGAAGCATGCTTAAACAACCGAGCAGCCTTTTCCATAGTTTAGAAATATGAAAACATTATAGCAGAATATGCAACCAGTGAGGGTCAGGTTCCAATACACTAATACTGTGATGTTTACCCGTAAACAAACCTCAACGTAAGTAAGCTCAGAAGAGCTCGAGGCCAAATAACACCAACGGCTTTTTTGTAAGAGGTGCTGCAGAATGGAGGTTTCATCAACTATACATGCTTTAGTTTAAAGAGCATAATCAGTGAGTGAGTGGAGGAGGCAGACAGAGGAGGGAATGTGATTCAGTGCCGTGAGAGTGATCTGAGCTACTTGTTGGAGGGATGAGTGTCCTGCCCACTGTAACGTAGGGAGGACCTCTAATGTTATGACTCTAGATTAGAGCCAGACTGAATGATTAATTCTTTGTGTAAGACGAGCTTTGCAGCAGCAGTTTAAGAAACCCCACTTCACTGAAAGGTGCAACAGAACGTAAGTAAGCTCAGAAGAGCTCGAGGCCAAATAACACCAACGGCTTTTTTGTAAGAGGTGCTGCAGAATGGAGGTTTCATCAACTATACATGCTTTAGTTTAAAGAGCATAATCAGTGAGTGAGTGGAGGAGGCAGACAGAGGAGGGAATGTGATTCAGTGCCGTGAGAGTGATCTGAGCTACTTGTTGGAGGGATGAGTGTCCTGCCCACTGTAACGTAGGGAGGACCTCTAATGTTATGACTCTAGATTAGAGCCAGACTGAATGATTAATTCTTTGTGTAAGACGAGCTTTGCAGCAGCAGTTTAAGAAACCCCACTTCACTGAAAGGTGCAACAGCGAATGGAACATTTCGCTGCTCGTGTTCAGTTGTATGTTCATGCAGCGGGCTGTGGCGGATAACTCGCATGGAAAGCACAGTACGTGACCGTCGAACAGACAGCGATATATTTCTCTTAAAACTGGCACGAAGGACAACACATCTGTGCGGGTCAGTGTTTTGGATTCAGTGGCATTTAGTGGTAAGGTTGCACATTGCATTCATTGCCGTGCAACATGGCACACTCTGTGAGCTCATTAGAAGTAACAAAAAAAACACATCAATTCTTAGTTTCAGATTATTATGCCATAGTGCAATTAATTTTTAAACTAACTAATTCTGAACAGTATCTCGCACACTGTGGGCCGTTAGATGTGAAGAATAAGCCACGATACTGGTTGAGAAAACGTGATGCTAAAAATGACATCAAATTGAAAAGTAGCTTTTTCCATCCCCACCCAAAGAGAAGGCATTGAATTTCAAAACAGACATTTCACTGATTTCAGGGTCTAATTCAGCCATCAAGTCGGGTCCTCTGAGGCATTTGTGTTTGTTTTTAATCATTGAAGTAATATCCCACAAGCAAATCTTTTACTCAACAAGAGAAGTGTTCGCCGTAAAATAGCAGGATCATCGCATTTGCACACATCACACTAATGATTGCAGGGTAACGAAGGGTAAGTGAACTCGACGGAATATTTTATGCAGGAGTCCTGCAAGGACACAATTAACTTCGGGTCATTTTCCCTGCTGTTTACAATCGCAGAGTGGTGACCTCGTTGTTTGTGTCGCTTATTTGCGCCACCCACCTACAATTTACACAGTATTTTGTCATTTGTAAGGTAGAGCGGTGCATGTCTGGGAGTGACTTTCCTCGTGAATGGTATTGACACGCAAGAGGAAATATAAAAAACGCAAAGGTTATTTCTATCCGAGCAACCACGTAGCAAAAAAAACCCTTCAAGGCTCAATCACTGTTGTGTTAAATAAAACGGCCTTGAGACAGTGCTACAGATATCAATTTATCATTCATGGAAAAATAATTGCGATTTCTACTACCTCTCGCATTTCTCGCATTCCCATGTGGCACTACATGTAAGGAAACGACAGCAGCCCTCACATATTTCCATTGAGCAGGCGGCTACTTTAAGACAGGCGGCTGCAAAGTGCGGCACGCAGCCCCCTCTCCAAATCCCTGTGGTGAAAGATGGAAGAAGTACTGCGCTGCCACAGACGCAGCAGCTGAAAGTCGCCCAGATTCCATGGGAACCGAAGGTGAAAGGAGTGCCTTATCTCCAAAGTCCTTTCCTCTGTCTCCGAGGTGGCGATTACAGCGTTGCCCTTAAAATTGCCTCATCCGATATTTCAGTTGCGGATGTAGGGTCACAGTCTGGGAGGCTGCTGCACGGATCTGTGCGCTATTGGCTCTTTTTATCTGTCCTCCGTGGGTGAGGAGAATTTTGTGAGCAGTCTTCCAGTCAATGTGAGGATTCAGGGTTGAGGATGATGATTAAGGGCAGTTCAAGGTTAGGGTCAGGACAATTGAGTAAGATTTAAGTTTAGATTTAGCTTCTTGATTCTTGCTTTTTTTTTTTTTTTTGTTTTGCCAACGGGGTCGAATGGGTTGGAACATTTTGAGTGTTTGCAGCTGCGTCTTCTCGTCCGTGTTTGGCTTCCGGCCCGAGACCTCGTCTGCTTGTGTCTGGAGCACGCATGTGTCACTGAGGAAGAAAATCTCCAAAGCTGACTGTAAATTGCAAAGTGTTTTTGGCCCTCTAGCAGATCGAAAATGGAAGCAGCTAAAGCATTCCGTGGAGATGGGTCTATGCAAGACTATATTTGTATGTAAATGTATATTTGTATTTGTCATATACCGCTGCGCCTATTCTATATTTTCAATAGGTCTTGCGTCGTGAGAAGTACTGCACATCGTGACAACGTTCATACCCAAACTCCTACATTAATTCAACCTCTATGGTCTAAAGCTGCTAAAGAACAGTGTTTCGTAGTTGCCTGTCTGCTCTGACTAGTCTGTTTGTTATTCCCGTGTGAGACGCGACGGAGCAACTGACTGTCGCCGTCTGCCAGCGGTGGTGCTGTCCTTGGTGCTGAAATCTCTGAACTTGACCAATAATCTGAAAAGCTCATCTGACAGAGCCACAACCCTCATTCATATGATTGCTTGTGCCAGTAAGTGGCCATGAAAAGTGCATTATGGATTCTTTCTCTGGTGTTGCGGCATTATGGGCCACAGAGACATGAGGTCGTGTACATTAAAAACACGTTTTTTTTGAAAATCATTAAAGTAACAAAGGCAGGGGAATCATCTTTATTTTAACTTTTTAGGGACTTTCACAGGCCATATAGGACCACAGTGGTGCTGTCACCTCTCGAAGTTCTTTGCAGGTTTTGACCAGGGGAAAATCAGCTGGTAGAACCTGTTTATTACCGTAAATACGAAAAGGAGAATATCTCTATAGCTTTGTATAATGTACAGATTCCCGTCATTTAGGATGCATACTCCGTTTTCTTTCCGTTTTACATTCATGCTCTCGGCCATATTAATGTTGGCTGGTTTGCAGCTCTACATTTTTATGCATTTTATTAAACACACACAACCAAGCCCGAAATGTTATATTGCCCGTATGGCTGCTGAAAGTGAAGCATGCAGCAAACCATTTTTAATGCTCTCACACAAGAGAATTGCCCCGTGAGATTACCCACATGGTCATTAACACCAACACTGGCTAAACCACAAATGTACATCCCCTACAGAGCACAAATCTAGATGGTTCTGCCACTGCAGGAAAAACAACAACAACAACAACAACAACAACAACAATTTATTTATTTTCTTTGATTTAGAGTGAAAGAATCTAGGCAATCACCTGGGATTAATGTTCAAAGAATTGTCTCTTAACATCTAAAGTGGCAGAGAATGCAAAAAAGGGAGATGGTAATGAGACAGAAAAAGAAAGAGAAACACCGGGAGAAAGAGAGCAAAACAGTGATGGACTAGTCAGCTGTGTTGCCCTGGCAACTGCAGCCAGGAAACAGCAGGAGTGTTTTATTTGCACAATGTTTTTGTTTGTTTTCCTTCTGTTTGAAGGGATGACCCAGGATGTGACATCATGGCCCCTTTGTCTAATGTATGTTTTTGCAACCAATCTGCCAGGCAGATTTCATGCCCCACTCGTTATTGGAAATATGGAAAAAAAAAGCAGCTGGAGCCTTGACATTTAAATTAAGCGGGTTTTGTGATCCATCTGTACTGTGAACATGTTTCCAGGGGCCCAAAACATATGTTGGACGTCTGGCTTTGTGTTCTGTTCTGTGGGTGCAGATGTTCCATATGAGGAGAACTGTATCCAACCACAGAATAATAATAATAATAATAATAATAATTATTATTATTATTATTATTATTATTATTATTATTATTATTATTATTATTATTACTACTTTATTAAAATTACTAATTAAATGGGATATGGGACATTGATGGTTTATTGTTTTTCCAAGTAGCTGTTTGTTGATTGATATTAACACTAGAGGGAAGGGAGGATTGAGTGCCTATAGAGTTTGGTCGTCTGTTGCAGATTTATGATTTAAGAGCTGTTGGATCAGCTGCTGGCAGAAGTGAGAGCTCTGCTGGTCCAGTTTTATTTCATTATGATAAGTCAAAGTAAAGTTTTTGACCTCATGGCCCCGCTGTCTAATGTATGTTTGTGCAACCAATCTGCCAGACAGCTTTCAAGCGCCACTCGTTATTGGAAAATATGGAAAAAAGCAGCTGGAGCCTTGACATTTAAATTAGGCATGTTTTGTGATCCATCTGTACTGTTTCCATGTTTCCAGTGGCACAAAACATATGTATTACATCTGGCTTTGTGTACTGTTCTGTGGGTGCAGATGTTCCATATGAGGAGAACTGTATCCGACCACGGAAGTATTATTAGTATTAGTATTAGTATTAGTATTAGTATTATTACTATTATTAAAATGACTAATTAAATGGGATATGGGACATTGATGGATTATTGTTTTTCCAAGTAGCTGTTTGTTGATTGATATTAACACTAGAGGGAAGGGAGGATTGAGTGCCTACCGAGTTTGGTCGTCTGTTGCAGATTTATGATTTATGAGCTGTTGAATCAGCTGCTGGCAGAAGCGAAAGCTCTGCTGGTCCAGTTTTGTTTAATTATGATAAATCAAAGTAACGTTTTTGGCCTCTTATACAGTGTATGTTTGGGTTTTTTTTGGTTGCTGTTTACATTGTGGGTGTAAAATAAGTAATAAGATATAAGTGGCTTTGTAGAGCTGAGAGGATCTGAAGAGTTGAGGAGGTAATCAGACGCTGCCACTGTGCGTCAAAATTCATGAGTGGACAAAGGCTTCTTTCACTTCCCAAAGAAAGGGATTCTCACACTGCCCAACTCAAATAGAAACCCGTTTTTTTTGTTTGCCTAGGTGGCTATCAATAGTTTATTACAGCGACTGAAAATGGCGGATAGAAGAACAACCAGAGTGATTGCGGGACTCCAACTATCACATAAAAAGTCAAAGATGGGGAAAACTGAGTAATCCAAACCCAAACATGACCCTTGGACGAAAAGGGTTACAAAGCAAACACCGTGAAGCCTCTATGTAGCCTCTAGTTTATTGGTTTATTGGTTTATTGGTGGCCTGCCTGCTGGCAATGCCGTCCTCATATCTGTGTTAATGTGTTAATTTCCACTGTTTCCACAAACTTTTATCACATTGTTTTACTCGTACTTTGCTGCTCTTCGACAGATAGTTGTCTCTCTGTGACTCTTTTTTGCTGCATCCTCGCTCTTCCACCACACCTCGGTTGAACTACACCGATCACACAGAGTGCGCAGCTTCCAAAAATGAGGGATATAAGGAAGCGCCGGATATTATCCTCTGACAGCCTTACGTAACTCCTGGGCGTGTGTCAGGGCTAATCCTCTTAGAGAGGGGAAGAGTCGCCTTAATAGGAAACAGAACACCGGTCGCCTTCCCTGTCCCCTACGTTTTATAATCAAAATGGAGTTTGTGCAGAGGCCACATCACCAGAGTAATCCAGGCTGAAGCACAAGCCTCCACACTCAATCTATGATTATTCATGTGTTCAACATTACCTGCAGGATGAAAGAAAAAACAGATGTGTTTTGGTATTAAAAATGCATCTGCGCAAAACCAAAAAAAGGCCTAGGAGTTGAAAATGGTGACGTAAAAAGCATTCATACATTGAAATATCAAATTCGAACTTTATCGCCTGAGAGCCTCGTTGATGTTTCCATCTTCCCTCTGAACATGCTCATAAGAGTGTCTTTGAAGGCAGGGCTGTCACAGCTCAATAAGGGTGTCTGTAAATGCCCACTTATCTGCACCGAGGGGGGATGACGTCATCATGGTCCGCACAGTTTGTTTAAAATCTCTGTCTTCCGTTGGACGTCGAAGGACGAACGGAAAATGATATTCGTCCTTAATTTTAAATGATTGAGTCTAATTCAACAATATCGCATCGTTAATTCAATAAAGAAATTGAAGAGGCATTCATTTAAATTTTTCTTTGCACAATTCACTCAGAAAGGCAATATTATGGGCTTGACCTGACCAAATTAATACAACGAGATGTTGAGTAAGAAATCTGCTCCTTTCCTGCAATGAAGCTCTCTGGTTCTCTCTGGTGGTGAAAAGGAAACATTTTTTAGTTTTGTTTTCTGTGTGAGTGATTGTAAGTGTCAGTGTTCTTTCACAAATGCCTGAATGAATGACAGACACTGATTCTTCACTGAAACATACAGATAACTATAATGAAAGTTAGTAAAAGTGTAAGTGGTCTTTTTAGACAATTATTAGTGTCACAGTTAAATGGTTGTCAGTAATCATCAAATATTTTGACTTACTTAATACTTAACTTAATGATATACAGTACCTATACACAAGTATACACAATTTGGCACTTATTACAGGAAAAATAAGATTGTATAAAAAAAAAAAAAGTACCACATTAAAGAAGTAAATAAGTAAAACTTGCCTAAAACCGTTTTTTAACATCTGCATTTGTTGTACCTTGAACTTCATTCCAAATTTATGATGATGCATTTTTCCTTGCAGGGATGTTACTTAATACCGACCCCACTTGATTTGAGATAACGAAAGACACAAACAGGCAAGTTTACAATAAATGATGTTTAATACTGCAGTTATCAATCTAAATTCATATGGAAAGCATTTCCAGTGTAAGCAAGCTGTGGACACCCACAGCTCGGATAGAATAGATGACATGGAAACTTTATTTGTATTGCACTACACTATAGCAGAGCAGAGGGCTGGACATTCGTTTAAATATCTTTATTTACAATAAAGCAAATTGTGAAACTCCTTAAACAGGGAGAAATGTAAACGGGGTTTGTCATTCAGTAAGCGCCGCAGAGTTACGTTCTTTCATGTCAAACAAGAAATCTGTAAAAGTTGACTCTTGAAATCTACATTCAGGTTCTGAAGTCATACACGGTTGAGAGTTCAAAGAGGCCATTACCATCCAGAAGGAAAAGAAGTAGCCACACCTGCCGCCAGACGTTCAAGAGAACATGACATGCGGAGCGGACTCGGCCCCGGGGTCGCAAAGAGACCCCCCGCTGGGTGCAAGCCATCAACTCTCCGCTTGGAGGCGCCGGTATGATGCGGCAGGAGAAGGAGGAAAAGATGAGGGTCCAGTATCATGCAGAATAAACCCAGCACTCTTCACTTTCCTTTACTTTGCATCAAAAACCAAACGCCAGCACAGGCAACCTAGAAATGAGAGAAATTATATTGTGAGTACTCAGAATCATGTAACATTAAGATTTATTTTTGTGTTGTTTTTTTTTCCTTTGATGCAGCTTCCATTTCAGAAAAATGTTTTATTTAACATTCACTTGTGACAACAAGTCTTTTGGGGTGATGACCATCAAATGAATTCCAACACTGGCTTCCACATAGGGTGCTAGTTGTTAACGGGTAACCGAGAACAGTATAAACAAAAAAAAAAGTGACCTTGTTCACTTATTTACTAAAATGGCCCTATATGATTAGGATAGGACGTTTCATCCTGCAGTAAAATCCAGTCCTCAACTGACCTACCAGGCCTGGTTACAGTTGCTAAGCTATGATTGAATAATCCCTGTTCTGGAAAGAGGTTTAGCTGACGTTAGATTCCTTTGGTGTAACATGATAAATAAAAGCCCCAGACAAGAGAGAGTGATCAGAGCTGAATAAGCCCATGTAGAAACTGTTTCCCTAATGTGTGGCCATACTAGTTGTTGTGTTCAGGGCCATTCCTTGTGGTGGGCCCTGACTTTCTTCTTCTTCTCATTCTTCTCTTTCTGCAGTCTCTCCAGTTCGGCCTCGTACATCATTTCCTGGATGAGGTATTTCTCCCTGCGCATGCGGTCCCGCAGGTCCTTGGGAAGGTCCGGAATCAGGTACGCGATCAGAGTCTTTATGGCAAAGACCATGTGCTGCAAAACAAGTTGCCACAAATGTCAGAGCCATACACCTTAACATTAAACGATAAGTCCTTAAAAAAAAAACAACAACTTCCGGTTTAGAATTGTATGCCAAGAACAATATAAACCTGGAGTCAGCCTCAGTCCAGGTAAACTTTGTTAAACCTGCATTGATTGATTGGGACTCCGGAGTCATGTTTCTTCTGTGCCCACTTTGAAGTCCACTTTTCTCCTTTTAGCTCTGTTTTTGGATGGCTGCTGAATGCTCTGCAATGTTGTCCGGGTCATCACTGATCTCTGTTATTTCTGTTTGCAGGTATTGCACAGCAGGTTCTTCAGAGCTTTCCTACCTGACGGTGTGTGGAACCGAGGCTGACAACAGAAAGGTTGGTTGAATCCCCAAGTGACCACTAGTACTAATACTCCCTTTATTAGCTGAGAGCAAATTAGAGCAAACTGCGCTGTGACATACAACACCTGCTTCTGGATGCAGAAACCCATTGATGAAAAATAATATCAAGAAATCCATTACCATAGGTGGCCTGCTATGAGGAGTACTGTTTCAAAGACTAATGATACTGACCTCAAAAACAATAATGAATGCCAGTCGTGCGGCCAGAACGTGCCAGAACTGTAGCGTGTGTGAGTAGGGGTCAGCAGAGTTTGGAGGCTCCCTGTAGTCACGGTACCTGGTGGTGGGATGAGTTAGGGATTTAACAACTGACAGACAAATATCAACAAATCTGGCTTCAAATTTAGCCCAGGCCGCTGAAAACATCTGCATGTATAAAATGCAAGACGGCTAAATAAATGTTTCATGGGAGAATATCAAGAGTACACTCCTGTTTGAACTATTTACTTTGTGATTCATATTTTATGTGGAGCACAGTGAGAGCCTGTGTGTTGGTTTATGGGGATCATTAAACTGAAGGTTAAACCCACTCAAATTAGGTCATGCGATGCAGCGTGCAGCTAAAATGAACCGGCCTCTAGTTCTATCAGACGTTAAAATTCCTGTGCAACAAATAATAAAAAAAACTAAAAGCTCTAGATTACATGCTACCTGCAATCCTTCACAGCTTCTCCGAATAGCTCGGAGCCATTTGTCCTCGGTTGCGAGGTCTGCTCAAAGTCCGACACCCGGAACACAGAGAGACTGGCGTTGACATATCCCATCATGCATCTGAGGAACGCACGAGAAATCCGTTTAGACACTTTCATGACCGCCTCATCAGTGTCGCAAAAATCAAGAATTTAAAGCAAGTTTGATTTTCACTCACCCCTCCCCTGCGCGACCCTGACCAGCACAAGGTCCGTACTTGTAGGCATAAACCAGGCGAGGGATGAAGTCCGACGTAACGGCGATGACGAAGGCATTCGTGATGACGGACAGGATACCGATTCCTTCCAGAATGCCGTACCAGATCCCTGCCACAAACGCACGCATCCGGCTTTCCATTCAAATACACAGTTGAGAAGAAAATTGAGATAACCGCGCCCCGATCCTTTTACCTATGTCTTTGGCTTGGGATGGCAGAGGTCGCCGCCACTGTGTGACAAACTTGTAGGCGTCGAGACGAATCTCAATGACGTTGTTGAGCAGTGCTAAGAGAGGGGCCAGAGGGAAAGCCGCCACGAAGATGGTGGTGAAGCCGAACTGTAAAACTGAAACGGAACAAGCACCACATGGGTTTTAGTTCTGCCGCCCTCACTGATGTCAATGTGTCAGTGTCAATGTCATGTCTTATGTGTCAATGGACAGTATAACAACACATCCAGCAGATGTGGCAAAATATAATTATATTATATGACATTTTTCGGTAGTAATGATGGCTGTAAATTGTGTGTAATGAAACGGAGGTGCCACATACTCATTTCCAAGTATTCATCGAAGAGTCCATAGGCATTCATCGGCTGCAGGTTGTAATCCCTCTCCCACTGTGGGAAGCCGGCCTTGGCGTTCTGTCCGTGCTCTCTCCTCAGCCTCCGCCGTGTCCACCAGTTCTGAATCAGCCTAGGAAGAACAACAACCGAGCAAATATTCAGGAGGAAACCACAGCAGGAAAATGTAATTGTTGCATTACTATTCAATCAAGAGCCCAGTAGACTGACGCCACGTCTGACTAGATATTTGCCGCGCCTTACAAAGCCTCGGAACTCACGGGTAGCCAAGCTCCATGAAGTTGTTCCAGGTCTGTTTTAGCACCATGATGATCCCCATCTGCATACAGAGGTCAATGAGACAGCCGCTGGGATGACACTGTGGGGACAAGGATACAGAGGGTCAGAGAGCCATAATGGAGGCACTCGGCATCACTGTAGAAAGTAAAGTCATCCTTCTGTCAGGTTTGGTAAGAGCCACTCGGTGGAAAACACAGATTGCCACTTGAACCATGCAGGCCAAGGTTATGTTGGGGTGAGTCCAAATGTATTACACAAGTCATGTTTGGGCAAAGCTGCAGCAACGTTGGAGATTGAATACGAACGCTTTTCACAATTGTTAGTGGGATAGTATGCACATTTTAAATGGTCAAAATCCTTGTCATTACTATTGATATATATATTATGCATTGTTGGACTGTCGTACAGCAAAGGCACATTCACGACAAGTATTTTAACCTTATTACTGCCCTGTAGTGCTTAATAGACAACATGCAATTGTTTGTCATTTGCATCGGTTTATACTTCCGAGGATTTTACTGTCCATTATGTTTTACTCGGCTTCAGAGAGAACTTTGTCGTCTTTTAATGGCCACTGTGTGACCATTTCCTTTGCATTTTCCATTCAGGGTATTTTTTTTTGTATGCAAGAACGCGCTTCAGGCCTATCCCTGCAGCAGCTCTGCTCATTCAAGGCACCAAACACACACTCCAAGCTCAATCCTGACTCTGCATGGCTCCAAAAGGCTGACAGAGGCTGCGCTGCATATGTCACAGTGCAGAGAAATGTCCCATTTCTGCAGCCATGGGAACAAGTGGGAGCCCATTAGCTCAGCACCTAAAAGCACCAGCTCAGGCCCTTAGTGCCCTCGGACCACTCCAGTGTGTATTTCCCACCGCGTTCCCATAAGCACCACAGGCAAAAACATTTACTGCTGATGGAAGTTGAACGTCTGATGCTTGGGCATATTTTCATAATTTCAATCGTAATGTCTGACTGAGAAATACTTGGATCCGTAATGCTTTTGCTGTTCTAGTCCCATGGGAACGCATTACTCACTTCTTCCAGTTTCCAGCGATTGATGAGGCGTAGATATGCACCGGGGCGGCCTGTAAATCTGTCAACAAAGGAAGAAATAATAAATGCTCATGTTAAGTTTGTATTTCCCACGGAAATTGCAAAAACAGCACTAACATGCTACTGGGCACACTGTGTTAAAATGAATAGCCCATATAAGTGTTGTCCTCGCTGCAATATATTGTTGTTGAATAACCTAATTCCCCCCCTGCAGCAGCACCTGCTCTGCACCCTACAGGGTGACTATTCTCACCTTCCCAAAAAGAAGGCAATATAGAAAGTTGAACTGTTGAGGTTGACAAACTGAAAAAGGAACATCTTGAGAGTGAAGCTGTTCTCCCACTCTGACTCGGTCCTTGGCTGCTCTGTGGACGTACACGGAGAGAAAACACAGTAACGGACACGTGGATAAAGCAACACAAAGGGGTTCACAAATATTTATAGAACTCGCACATGCAGACAGACCTTAAACGTCAAATTGGGCAAATTACCTATTCTAACGGTAGGGATAAAGTGCAAGGACGCCTATACTCGATCTGATGGCGCAGGCAGCTTACCTAAGTTAGTGAGAAGAAGAGCAACTTTTTCATAGAGCTAGGGGAAAAAAAAATACAAAGCCATGAAGGAGGTCAGAATTTTAATTGACACAGCAACACAGCGTAAGGGTTACTAATATTGTATATTTTGCTTTGTGCCTTTCTGGCTTTTCTCTCGGCGCCGCTGCTATTGCCGCCGAAAGCAGAAACTCACCACGTTGAGGAGCATGATGACGCAGAAGTTGATGCAGACAGCGGTGCCCGTGGTCGCCACCTGAGAGTTGTTCCTGATGAGAGCCCAGCCGAAGGCGGCGAAGGTGCTGACGGTGATCACGCGGTAGATGACGATGCCAAACACGGCGGCAATCACCACCAGTATCTGCGTCGTCGGACAGGTTGGCAAAATGTTTTACTTACAGAAATGATATTTTACATGGGTCTCATTGGGTAAAAAGAAAAGCGAAAAAACAAAGCAAAACTGTCACAGACTAAAAATAGGTGGATACAATATCCAGTAACAAATTGCAAGTGAAAGACAGACTCTTCATTCACGAACGGAGGGAACAATCTTCCTGTACTAATTCAATGTTTAAGACAAATTGAAAGATTCAATTTTCAAATAGAATTTAATAGAGGCGGACCACATTAAATCCATAGTTTGTAATGAGAGTGATGACCAATGGATAAGTCTATCCTTTGCATAAAAATGTAACGCTGAATTTGATTATTACAAAGATTATATTTACATATATTGAAAGCAACCTTGGTCCTTGAACTCTGGGCCCTCAAGACATTCAGTAATGAGTTTGTTTATGTAGAACTTATTGAAAGTGGCTCTGCAAAAAAAGATAAAATATCGCCCGAAATGGATAGGAAACGTTTGCCAAAGACTATTCCAGTATTACAGGAAATGTAGTGACACGTTTTTTCCTTAATATAATGTATATGAGTGATTGCAAACGTGAGAGTCACACAAATACTACTCGCATTTAATGTTTTAACTCACCATGAAGAAGATCCCAGAGGCTGAGACAACAAGGCGACTGTATTTGTCGGTGAAGGCTTGATGTGGCTCAGGCTTTCCAGATATGGGGTTCATTCTCTCCTTTTTGGAGTATTTGGCCTCAAACTGAGGGCGTATTTCATCCTGAAAGACGAGGACAAGACAGGTGAGCAAAAACCATACATGGGACAATGTCAAAAATAAATGTGAAAAAGCAAAAAAGCAATTTTGTTTTTTTCCCCATGGATTTTGTTCTTTGTCTACTATTACCTAATACCACTTTTAGGTAATACTTTTTTTTAACATATTGTCGACTTTAAATATACATGTCAGACAGCTGGAGGCTCATATGTTAAACGAGGCAGAACATGATAAACTTTCTGACAGCCGCCTGTATAGTACAAGGCTTTTTCACTTGAGTCATAAGTTTGGAGAACGAGTCAAAGAAACATTTGTCTATAAAGGCAGAAACCGTGACAGCCTTCTCTTGATGAGAATTTGAACATTTCGACTGCAAAGAGAAACCTTTGGAAAGAGATATAGATGACAGCAACCTTTTTTTTCATGGCACTCTTGAAAAAGCTCCAAATGTCAAACGATCACATGGATTAACTCGTTTACCTCCTCTTCCTCCCAGTCGATGAGGTCCCAGTCGTATGCGAGGACCGCTCGACGCCTTTTCCAGAACTCCAGGAAGACCGTTGCTGGACATCAACAGAACGGTATCAGGAGTTTGTGTGTGAGTAACCTTTTCTCATGACTGGACAGTGCTGATCATACTCAATACTAAACAGTAGGTCATTCCTCATGAATCCGATAACTATATCCTCAAAATGTGTTTTCTCTAAAATCATTTCAATCATTTCAGCCAAGGAGCAGCTGAACAATAGTAAACCAACTTACATTATTGACCTATAGACCTATTGGGACTATGGATTGAATGTAATGCAAGTCAAATATTTGCTCATTTCAATCAAAATTTGTTGTAAAATAAGTATGCAATAGTTGAGTATTGAGCTGAATAGGGGGGCAGGGTGTGACGAGGCTGTGTAAAGCCTCGGGGTTTAGAGATTGGACTGTTCGAAGAGGTAAACAGGCCGGAGGACGTGTACGCCTGTCTTGTTGACTACCCCGGGGGGGGGGTAGTGCTGAACAAAGTCCCGTGGATAGCTTACTTATACTCTTTTACTCTGCCGCAGTATCGCTGTGGGGACTTTGCTCCGATCGCGCGCATGCTTTAAGTTTATTTAATATTGCTCCCATCCCTGTCGAACGTGGGGCGGAGGAAGATGTTATGAATGTGTGAAAGAGAAAGGCACGGTTTCCCGTGTGGAGCCAGCGGGGGGGCCACACTTCTGAGGCACCCTAATAAAGGGATTTGAGCTGATTCTCTGCCACAGTTGGACCTGAAGCATAATCGTTCGGACGGCAGCAACGACAGGGACACATTCCGACACAGAAGCAGGGTCTGTAAGGTTGGTACGTAGCCAGGTGTTTAAAAAACTAAATCTGATTTAAAAACGCAAATATTTTTGGAGTATGCGCAGACGTCAGAGTAGGCGAAGCATGCCTGCGCAGCTGTCAAAACAACTTTAGCCCTCCACTTTGCTCTTCATACCGTTTAAACTACAGCTTGTACTCGTGGTTACAGTGTGTCTTTAGCACTATGCATTCGCGCTCGTCATTTTTATTCTGCTGTTTGCACTTTATTTTAGCAAACTGTCCGATCTTGAATTGCTTGCCCTAACTTGTAGAAGCTGCACCGATACTTTTATTCTGATGTGTTCTTTTACCTTTTATTCTTTATTTCATGTTTTTTTTCTTATTTGAAATTCATTCCCATAATGTGTGACAGACAGCAATTTGAATTCAACATGACCAAATACAAAGCCAATGTTAATCCCTTTAAGATGACATATCAGTAGGCTGCATGACCATTGTGCCTGCATTGTGTCAAGGCTCTGTAACTGATTAAAGAGTTAAGTCTGTTTGTGGACAAGATGGGAGGGAGAGATACCTAAAGGGTAAAGCTTGTTTCTCAACATTGGCGTGTTGGCGCTGTTGAAAGTTGAATTCATTTATGACCAAATCAGTTCATTCATAAGAGTTATTATTCTTAAACCTTTATCAGGCAACCCAGGGCCTCTTGTGACGGGACGAGACATTGGACTAATGGGATTCCTTCGGAGCCAGAACCTGACCCAGGACTTCACCCAGCCGGAGGTTAGCCACTGGGAGTCCACGTCGCAGGTGTTATCAGCTGGTAAGATATCACTTCAAATATCAAGTGCGATTCAAGTGGGCAACTGGACTGGTTGAAGATTTCTTGAAGACGTTTCACCTCTCATCCGAGGCTTCTTCAGTTCTAACTAGCTGCTGGGAAAGTTCAGGTATTTATCCTCTGCGAGATTAATAGCTAATCAGAGGATGAGTACCTAATTAGAGGACCATTGTGTCAAACTTGCAGGTCGTTGGCCATCTGGCCCAGATTCGGGTTATGTAACCTCATAACCTGAATCTCTCGGATGAGAGGTGAAACGTCTTCAGGAAATCTTCAACCAGTCCAGTTGAATCGCACTTGATATTACCATGACCTGGATGACTGAGAACCTCCACAGACAGATATCACTTCAAATTACTGTCACGCCAGGAGAATTTCAGGATGATACATTTCTATTTTAAATGTACTTGTCTCTAGTCTGCCGATTTTAATAGCTTGAACTTTAGAATTGAATGCTTTCACATTTTAAAGTAAAACTCAGTCCATCCACACCCACCGCAACGATGTGGAAACCTGTTACTGCGGCTGATCAGTGTGTATCTGCCATAAAACATTAATAAGAGTGATACAGATAGGATTTCCACTGACAAGAGGACAATGTCTGAATATGTCTGAGTGTCTGAATTATTAATACACTCGACAGGGCGTGCAAGGCTTTCAGTGGTATGGTAGACTGTAGTGCGGGGCCAGCCTCACTTACTGCCGTAAATGAAATCATTGTAACATGTTCTCAGTTTAGATTTATGTATATTACACATTTGGCTGATATATCCAATACCCCATTCGGCCTTGATGGAGTGCATTTGGCACCTCATGGTACTTCATAGAAAGGATTGCATACACCTTAAGTAGTCTAAATGTCCCGAAAGTGTTTGTGCAACACCTCATGCACTAATTTACGGAACCAAATGTAATCTTGCATCCCTTCTCTCCTCTTGAGCCTCAACAGCCAACAACATTGTCATCGTGCTGGGCATGATGACCTTTGTCCTCCAGCTGGGTTTGATTCTGTTCTTCTGGCTGAGATGTCGGCGACTGGACAACAAAGTCGCAAGGGCTCTCAAACACCCAGACACTGAAAAACAACCTTTTGGTGAGCATTATTTTCAGATTGAGAAGCATTTTTTTTAAACTAGTGTGATTTGGTGGATTCCAATTGATTTTGTTTTAATAACATCAAATTCAGTCACCTCATGTGGAATAATTATCAATGGACTGATATGGAAAAGTCCGTGAGCAATTTACAAGCAATAGAATAAAGTATATTAGCTTTTATTCTTTTACTTTACTATGAAGAAAACAACATACAAACTAAAAGCCTCATATTGTGTGCCTCTAGCTTTGATTCTGTATAATATATTTATATTATTAGATGGAGTATTAAGGGGGGACATAAGTGTACTAGTGTAGCTTGTATGAAAATATAAAATTAAATATATCATGAAAATATAAAAAAAGGGAATGTTCTAATAACTTTTAGCGATCACTTCTCTCTCGCACAGAGATTTAAAGAACATTTTTCTTCCTTGTGCTTTTCTCCAGCTACCTCAATTGTCCGCCCAGACATTTATCAGCTAGTCGATGGTGACACTGCTGCCGCTTCATCAACTGCAGTGTTTGCAGAGGATGTAGAATATGAACCCACCAAAAACTCTCTGTTTGCACCTAACATACCCTGGGACCTTGTTCAGTACTGACAGGCTCCCCACCCCTCTGGTATTCTCCAACGGCAAAAATAATGCGGAATTATGTGTAATATAAATGCGATGTACAGACCGTTTTGTAAAAGCAGCAATGATACTTTTAATAACCTCTGGTGTTTCATACTGGTTTGGTGCCAAGTTATCTTTTCATTTTACTTGCAGGTCAAATAACTATGTGTGATGTAAAAAGTGTAATTGGGAGAGAGAATTGTTCACACGTAACATTTTAGCCTCTCTCAGCTCTTTAATTTTGTTTTGCGACAAAAAAACAAAAGACAAACACTGGTTCACTCACGCCACGCTTCAGTGTCTTTGCCGGCATCTGAAAATCCGAACAGCTGCTCGGCATAATGGAGCATACATTTTCTATAAAGGTCCTGCTGACTTACCCCAAACCGCCATGAAGACAGCAAAGAAAACCGTCGCCCCATTGTCGAAAAGATGAGTGACCTAAAAAAAGAAATTCGCAAACAAATAAGGCAGTTAGTTTCCGAATCAAAGTAAATATGTATCGATTGTTATTATTGGCAGTATTAGTAGTGATATAGTAATTTTATAGAGAAAAACGCTGTCAATGTGCAAAAAGGTTTTAGGTAAGACTCACTTATTGATAGAATCATTTTGGCTTTGACACATTTTCCATGAGAAGCATAACAACGTGCAACACAGCTGATTGGGAACACTCGGTACTGGTACTGACGGTACCTTGGCGTAGATACAGCTGTCAGACAGTCTCAGGTAGGGGCAGTACTGGTCACAGATGGGGCACATGATGACGTCTTTGGCCTGGCAGATTTCTTTGCTGGGAAGAAAACAAACGGCGCATAGCTCATCAGATTCCGGGAAAGCCAGGTATTAACAGAGTCGAGGCATTACTGTCACAGTTGACCCACTGAAACTCGGATGTCCTTCCGTTGTCTGCTGCCTGAGCAGAGAATTTCCAACAATTTCACGCTCCGTTGCCTTACCTGTAATACCAAATTACGTTTGCATTGAGAACAGGACTTTTTTTGCTCAATAAACGATGTGTCCGATGTGAACTTACAACCGAGTGAAATACCGTACGAACCACAATTTGCGGCCCATTCGGTCTTGATCTTGCACAACAAAGGTTTTTTTTGAAGTGTGCTTTCGGTACAGACACGTACTTTAATCAGAAAAGAGAGTAGGTGTGTTTACCTGACCTGCGATTGGTCCAGAGTGAAGACACCATATAGAAATACCAGGAGGCCCACCAGTGCGGCAGGAAACAGCATCCCCGTGTACCAGCCCAGCCAGGCAAAGTAAAGGCCAATCTTCTCCCCAAAATATCTCCTGAAGCCGCAATGAGAAGATTTGACTTGCTCCGCTGCGAAAGCGTATTCGCGCCCTTCTCGTATTCAAAGCCAGGATTGTGACTTAAATTAGAAGTGGATGTTACCTGATGAGGTCCAATGGCTGGTACTTGTACCAAACCCCCCACCAGGCCCAGCACTCGTAAAGCAGGTGCCGATGGTTCTCCGCCCCGTGCGTCCTGATGGAGTTTTTGCTGTGGTAGCTCCCCTGTTCGCGCACGAACACACACATAGACAATGCACCAACATGATCCATGTATGCGCAGTGCGAGTGTCGTATCGGTGGATGGAGGGGCACCTGCATGTGGATGCATCCAAATTACCTCATGAAGAGGGAAGGCTGCTTCGAATGAGCTGTTGCTCAAAAGACGATTAAGCCCTGGAATCAAAAAGGGAAAATGAGGAGAAATACATATCTTAGGTCGTGTAGCAGATACTGCGGGGGCCACGTTTTCTTCAACATACCCTCTGTAAGCCATTTGTGTCAATCAGAAGCAAATGTAGTGGTGTAGTGGTAAAAAGAAAGATTTGGAAAATATAATTAAGTTAACTACTGTATATTCAACCAGCTCAATATTTGTTTCATGTCTAATTATTTGCATTATAATTGTTAATGTAATTTTTTTTTTTACATATATTATATATAATTTACATCTGAATGACGTTCTTCTACAACATCTGTTCATTATCTGCAATCATAGATAGTCTCCCTCTAGCTCCAATTATTCTTCTGTTTTCATTATTCTATGGAGGAAAAAAAAAAAACTCACCCATCTTATTTTTTCCATCCTCATATTTGACCCTCTGCAGGATGTGGTGGACGATGCGACTCCTCGTGGCGTTGTTGAAAAACGTGTCTTTGTTGTGGATGATGAAACTGCGGTGAAACGAACGCGGTTATTGCGAAATCTGTCTGCTGTGAAGGAATGACTGGTGTGTGTGTGTGTGTGTGTGTGAATTTCACTTGGCAAAAGTGCAGAAATAGTAAACAGAAAATGAATCGGCCCGAAATGTAGGATTATGTGAAGGCATTCTACCAGGAGCTGAGCTTTGAAAGGGGCACGTCTGTGAAACTCACTGATGTATCCTCGATCGACTGAAGGGGGCGGTAAAGCTCTCGTTCTCCTCCAGGTCAGGCAGAGTGTTGCTGTCGAACTTCATGGGCTTGCTGGGAAGCCATCCGCGGAACTTGTGGATGCGCTTCTCTATCCTGCGAGTGACAATTAGAGTGTTGGAGCTGCCCGAGTGGTACTGTGTGTTTCGGCCGATCATAACGCCGCCTCTTTCGCTCACCTGCCCATGAACTTGTGTCGCCTGTGCATGTAGAAGATTTTCCTCCTGGGAACATGGGAAGGTGGACAATAAAGGATGTAGTACAGGGGGACAATGCAATGGGACTGTGTGCAACGGCGCTTCGATCTCTCTGCGGGCGTCGCACATGTGTAGAAATTGACAATAAAGTCGGCTTTGACATCTACAGCTTCGTATAATGACAATATAACTCATCGATGGATCAAAGGCAGTACGAGTACTGGTTGAAATATGGAGCAATATATGGAGAAAAACTACATAACGATGCATGATACATTTAATTATTATTATTTTTTTTTTAACTGGTCTCACCTAAAAGGCATGCGAATGTTCATGAGCTCCGCGTAGCGACAGAGAACGTCCCACGGCGCATGAAGCTTCAGAAAGATCACGTCGCTATTTGTCAGGGAGGCCTAAGGGAGCCAGAACAACAATTACACTTTAGGAAGAAAGACGCGCGGGGACAGAGCAACACAAGCCAAGGTTTCATTGGGAAGAAGACGAGAACCATTCTCTTCCAGAGGACCTCGATCGTAGTTTACCGGCAGTGCCGAAGTTAAGACACACACGTGCGCTACCACATCCATATTTCCCACTCTCTCCGGCGACACTTAACTAAATGTGAAGCGGCAGCACATTTGTTTTTTCGCCTCACAAAAAAACCTCAACAGCTCTCGGCTGTCGGTAGCGAGTACGACCGGCAGCGTTTCTGCGCCTCGTAGGACCAACCGTTACAGGACTGAGCTCGTGCTCAGGATCTGGATTTTGAACCCAAGTTTAATCCCGACGTTACGATTGAGGTCGACCCCTTGTGGGCTTAAAGAACAATGTACATTTGTGTGAATGTTCTTTTTACCTCCTTTTCCATTTGTAAGCCCTCAGCACGGATAT
This sequence comes from Colistium nudipinnis, assembly GCA_016785305.1. Lineage (NCBI taxonomy): Eukaryota > Metazoa > Chordata > Actinopteri > Pleuronectiformes > Rhombosoleidae > Colistium > Colistium nudipinnis. The sequence goes on from JAFBJU010000425.1 coordinate 460,944, forward strand.
TCCGCTCAAATACCTCCCTCTTCTCCGACTGCGCGCTGGACTTCCTGTACACCAGGATGTAGTCAATGCGACTCTTTCCATCGCTGAAGCGCAGGGCGCTGGACTTACTCCTCCCCTGAGGACAGAGGTGGACAACAACGCGGCAACCGGCCAGCGGTGACTATCTTCTTTCAAATGGCTTTTTTTTTATGGACAGATGAAACATATGTCATTGACTCTGAAATGTGACCGGAGCCCAGAGGGGCTTCTCCACTGACCTCCGATTGAGCGGAATCGCTCTTTGTGTTGTCGTCCAGGATGCTGCTGTGCGTGCCCGGGTTCAGCAGGGTGGAGTCGTCATCCCGGGACGGGCTGCTGATGCCCTCTGACCGCTTCCTCGCCAGCAGCACGTTCACGTCTTTCACAGCTGTTCCAGGCAGGGGGAGCAGAACGGATGACATGATATCTACAGTATTAACGATTAACGCTATGTTGAGATACCAAATGCTTGTCGGGGGGGTTACCAGTGCATCGTGTCGTATAGAGATTTTTTTTTTAGATTGAAGATAATTATTTCAACGATCTAATATATACATTCAATTATATAAATATGACTTCTATATTGGGACACCGATGTCCTCTAAAGTTGAGTTCTCTCTCTACTTTCAGGCCAGCGATTCAATTTGACCAAATGAAGGCATAATAAGTACAGGAGTACTGAGTGAGCGGTGGTCGTCTCACCGAGGGGGGGCGCATCGTCTTGAGTGCTGGAGTCCGGGGCTTCGGCCGGGGATTGCGCCATGACGGCTGCCTTCCCACGGGACGGGAAGGCGAGGGGTCTGTCCGCTGCCTGGTAGCCGGGGGCCGGGGGCTGCAGCGGGACTCTGCGTCGGCGGGGGCTCTGCCGTCGAGGCTCACACCCATGTAGAGACGAGCTCACGCCTGCAGTTTTGGACACAGCAAGTTGTTTCCAAATCTGGAAACCTGATTTGAAATGCGTGAAGGTGGCCGTTGATGTCTGGATTTTATGTATTTTTCAATGTAGTTCTTGCTCTCATATCAGAGAGACAACTGTAGGGCAACGCTTACAATTACTTAGAGTGGCTTGATGTAGATGACATTGGAAAAAAAAAAAAAAAGAGCTAACAGTGAGTTTTAGAGACAGAAGGATTCTCGACTGGCCAAGTATTGACTGAAGTGATTGATTCCATCACCAAGGCTGGATAATGGTCACTGAATTTTATGGGTGCACTCTGACTGAGCAGTAAAACTTTACCGTTCAACCCCTCTCACACAACTCAACATATACTCACTGTCAGCGATTATATAGTTATTGGTCATGGGAATTTTACTAGGTTTCCGCCCTTCAAAAAAGACCAGTGCCCAGCAACTACGGACTGAATAAGATGTATGGGAGGGGCGAGGTTTATGGCTGACGCAATTGCAGAAATTATGTAGCCTATAATAATCCTAAGACTGATCTGTTGATCAAATCTGTTATTTCGGCCGTCTTATTATACAGTCTTAAACAGGAGTGATTGGGTTTGACCCTGTTTCTGCTGCTTGGTGCAGTGCAGGTAGACATCTGTCTGCTATGTCTGGAGATGATGCTGCTGAGAGCGACCAGAACCAACACAATGAGCTCAGATGCTCCAGAAATGGGAGCACTGTGCCAAATATGATCTAAAATATGGATATGAATATTAGATTGATGAGCTTGAAAGAAATATCTCAAATCTCAAGAGAGGCAGATATTACTTGCCTCGTGTTTTTGTGTGGAACAGTCTGAAGCGAGCCTGATTAAAACATAATGATAATAATTCTGTCGACAAGAACTGCCCAACAGAGTGGGTGATGACAGCGGAGGTCCATTCTTGCAACGAAAACCTTGGAGAGCGGGTATCGACAACCATGCATACTGCCGCGTAAAAGTAAAGTAAAGAAAGGTTGTTAAGAAAACAAGAGGTAAAAAAAAAAAAAAAAGCTCACGATTAGCCTTGAGAGACACTATAAAGACACACACACTCTCCGGGAGCTCACAAACTAATTGGGTGTATTTGTCAATGAGATGGCGTCCTTTGGGTGAAGCAGTAAGCCAAAGCACAGCAAAACCGTTTGAATCAACCGCAAATACGCCTGTAACCTCCAGTCCTCCGGTGGGAGAGGGAAGACTAAAGTGAGAGGTGGACGCGGAATTCTTCCTTTGCGCCGGCAAAGGTGACTCAGCCGCATTTTTCTGCTGAGCCACACTACCGAGGGCCGGAGACGGAGGTTTAGGAAGCGACTGTGCTTATTTCTGAAGGCTCGGGGATACGTGTAGCTTGTACAATAACTAATGTAATGATAAATCAAGAGGCTGTCTGTGTAAAGAAGTATTGCGGCTTCAGGCTTGTTTTCCTAGACAATGGTCAGACCCTCACCGTTCCATGTACCATTATGTAAATGAAAAAGCGACTGTTGATTAGCAGACCTGAGACCAGGTGATTATTCAGCAAAAAAATATAACTCTTGACTAACTTCCCACTCATCATTGTGGAGTCGCTCAGCGACCCCGTTTCCTGCCCCCAGGCCACCGGACGCTGCTCCCATTAAAGGGAGAGAGAGCAATGCTCATTATAAATATTGGCTTCCGGAGAACTGACACACTACACATGCATTACACGCATTGTGCTGCTTTGCTGAGACAGTGGCCAATCAAACAATGTGTCCATCAAAATGTAATGTCACCATGGTACGTCTGTCAGCCAAGCCACAACTGGGGTTGCATGGTGCTGATGCTTTGGCAGCAAACAAGTCATTGGACTGTTCCCTACAGAGTGAATACAGCTACTTTTTGCCAGCCCCCTCCCTCTTTATCAGTATTCACAAACTGTTGTCTGATCCCAGACTTATTACTCATAACGTTAAAGTTATCAGGGTAACAAAGTTTCAGCTCTCACCCACATCATAACACAAATTTTTGCCGATTGAAGCGTGCAGTGAGTCTTCGCTCGTGAAATGACCGAACTCAGCCCATTAGGCTATTTTCAGTTTCTCCTTTCATGTAGAATCAATACTGAATATATACAGATGCAAGTATGGAACTACCTGGTGCCTGTTATTTTAATCAGATGTGTCAGATATAGATCATGGTGATCATTTCATATCAATATAAGAGAGTCCACCACCTGAACACGCCGTTTTGACAGTATCAGTGATGATGTCATCAAGTAACTCTGATCAGTTGGCAAACTTGGCAGGCATTTGGGGCCTTTCACAGGTTTGGCGAAAAATAACATCAACAGGCATCATGGTAAATGAAGGATCCAGTAGTTTCGGAGCTTGACCCATATTGACTAAAGGTCAGGGGGTCATATGATGGGGGGGTCATATGGTCATATGATGCTAAATGCCCCCAGTATATACTTTTTTTTTTTAAATATATATACATCTACTAATTATGTAACAGTGTCTTGACATAGGTGACATGACATACATTTAAAAGGTAAAGGCAGTTAAATAGTTACTTAATTTTGGGGTTTCTAATAAACAGAAATATATTTCTTATCTTTGGGCTTTAAGCTGTGTGTGAGAGACACGAAGAAGAAACAAAACCAAAAATTCTCAGTTGAAAAACACCCCATAACAAACCTTGCGTAACACAACCCAGCCATGGTATGTTCACTCTGAGAAGGGAAGAAAAGATTGGGGGGGGGTGCAGGAGGGAGAATAGGAGGCGGTGCGGATGTGTGTGTGTGTGTGTGTGTGTGTGTGTGATGTGTTGCCAAGGGGATCTGGTGTCAGTCACTTGTGAGGAATTGTTTGTTCCATCTACGTGCACCCATCATGTCTTTTGGTGGACAATGGGGAGGGGGGAAAGCATGCTCTCCCCTGATGGCACTAGGTAGTTATGTTTTGCCTGGTGAACTGCGACTGGTGGCTGGATGCCAATGCATTGTTATTAGTATTAGAAAAGTAGAGTGTATGAAAAATAACCCAATCAAGAGAATGGGGGACGAAGGGTGTGTGTGTGTGTGTGTGTGTGTGTGCGTGCGTGTGTGTGTGTTTGTGTGTGTGTGTGTGTGTCAAGGTCAAACATTTGTATGGTGAAAAGATGAAGCAGGGTAAAGAGGAGTGTGAGTAGGACACAGCAACACATGCGAGAGAGGGAGAGGGAGAGGGAGAGGGAGAGAGCGAGCACTGCAGCAAAACAAAAACATCCACTCTGGAGATCAAGCTGCCTTTGCTTCGAGACAACTTGACGACACTCACTGTGTGAAGGTGGAGAGAAGAAGGGAGGCAGCTTCACCCCTCAGAGGAGGACAAAAAAAAGGGAGGGGGTGTGGGAGAATTCCCGGCCGAAGCCGCAGCAAACGCCAAAACAGCCAGAAGTCTCTTTCCCGTGCACACACGTGCACGCACGCACCCAGTCGGCCCTCCTCCCTTTCCCCCCTCCCGGCCACAACGTGCAAATGAGCTCGTGGAGGGAAACAAACGAGCGCAACGTCCCAGGAGGTAAAACAGCATCCCCACTTTTTTTTTTTTTTTTTTTTTACTCCCGACTCATCAGTGCTTTCGGCTCCTCCATCGCCACTATGCACACAGGACGCCCTCTGTCATAGTGAAGACGCAAAGACCGAGGGCAGCGGAGAAGCTCAGAAAACCAAAAGCTGTCAAATCCCCTCTGAGGAAAGGAAAACGCAAGCATGAGCAGGATGTATACAGTGACAGAGGGAGAGAGCGGGGAAGAGAGAGAGAGAGAGGGAGAGGAGGTGCATGGCGCTCTGTGGCATTTTAATCACATTTTCACTGGCAACCAATCGGAGGTCACGCTGCTCTGGCAGCAGCCAATGAGAAAAAAGAGCTGGCTGTGTCAGTGTTGCCGTAGCCCAAAACAATGACAGTTGGCAGTGATAACAGTCTCCGTGTGTACCTCTGATGGAGACTCAAGGGCAACACGCGCACACACACACACACACACACGCGCTGATTAGAGCATTTCACAGCACAGGTGCACATTTGTGCCCATATGTCAAAAGATTTATCGGTCACTGTAATCATTTCTCACACCCCTACTGAGCCCCGAGGAGATCCCTTTCAATTGAAGGGTATTGAATTAAAATGTTTCAGCTGCAAATTCAGCGGGTAGCTGCAAAATGTTGTGTCTTTAGTATAACATTCTACCGTCACTGTCCCTCCACTGCAGCACTGCAGGCTGAGGCTTTATGTCAGCTTCACACGGCACATTGTCATTTGAACGGTATACTTTTAAATTGGAAAAACTTTGGGAAGTGATCTCGGCGCAGCTGTCGACAGAGGAAAAACGGCGAGTTTGAAATGTGTTTACTTTTATGATTAGCACGGCATATTCCTGTAGGACACACAGAGTGGGGTTTTTTGCTGCATAGTGGAAAAAAATAAAAATAAAAAGGGCATCTCTATCTCTCAGCAACTAACTGGCTTTTGAACACATTTTAACATTATCTAATGGCTCAGTTTTTTTTTTAAAACAACACGTCCTTTACTGAGCTGTACATACTTGTGCTGCTGTCGCAGAGTGTCTCCTGACTTGCGCTGCAGGTCGGCAGCGGGGTGATGGACAGCGACGCCGGGCAGGACACGGGCTCCAGATGGTCGCTGGCGGCTGGGACGGCGGAGGCCTCGGAGTGGGCGCAGTCCAGACTCGGGAGATTCTGACTGCCCGCCGGGAAAGGGCTCTTCCAGTGGGAGAACCCGATAGCCACCTGTCCCCCGAGATCAAAACCTACAGGAGCGGCACATCAGGACGAAGATGGTGAGAAAAAACCCATATAGTGATATGATGCATTCACATAGATGTTGAAGCAAAAGCATCCAGTTACCTATGTTAAAATGATTTTGTTGGAATATTTTAGTTTTACAGTGAAATGTTACCACTTATATTTAATGATTATATATTAGTTGTTATTATTTGTTAATTCATAATTAGAATAATGTTGTGGAGTGTGCTATCAGGAGTCTGTAACCCCTGACCTTTTTGTGCTACTGCGGGTTGATGTTAGAACTATCCCAGTCTGATATGTCACATTAATATCCACGCAATGTCTCCCTCTAGGGGTAAAAGCTGTCAGCAGCATCCTGACAGAACGTGGTCAATGCTCAGCTGTGGGCATTATGCAGCATCCCACTGAGGATTCTGGAGGTGCCCAGCGACGGTGCTGTCACTCAGCTCAGGTTTACAAACTAACGATCATCATGTTTCGCAACAAAAAAAAGGCACAAGCCAGCTGGCGCAACGAGAGCGAGGGGTGAGTTGCTTTTGCCACCGAGTTCAAAACACCAACATCTATCTCAATAATGTCCTAAGCGGCCGTTAAAGTAACGTACCCTTATTCAAGTAACATTATTATAATAATACACAGGACACAATATTAAAGCAAGTCATAACAAGAAGGTACTTTTAAGTTCAATATGCAGGAAAACAATGTTAAGTGTTTATTTTGTAAATGCAACTTGAACATGCCGTGAATTATTTGTAATTCATACATTCCTCCCTGCTAATTCAGCTCGACATAAGTTGCCTTGTATTTTGGCTTTCAACAAAACAAAGTACGTATGAAGGAGATTGATTTTCCTGCACAATTTCTGTTGTGTAGTGCACCAGGGGGCAGGTGGGACTGAAGATACTCCCCTCAAACACACACACATTAACTTGTTTCCTCTGAAACGCAAAGCCCAGCACATTTCAGAGGTACATCAGCAACGGACAAGCCCAGCCCAATCAATAGCAGAGTCGAGGAACGCCTACATCTCATACTTGCTGCCATACAGCCTTGAATTCCCGATAAAAATATGTTTTTTATTTTCACACCATGCAGTGCCAACGTGCTAGGCTGGGTGTCCCTGAAATAATGTTTTTGCTCCAGTCAGCACTTGCAAAAACTGGAGCACTGAGGTCTTGATTTTTCCCCAGAGGGGAAATTGTCTGGCACTACATTTTTCAGCAAGAAACGTCTAACTGCACTCTTGCAAATTATAGTCACGGCAATATTGTTTGCCGTTTGTGAAACTTTGCAAACAAATCAGGGAGTCCGTTCGGTTAGTGCATTACTTTCCCCTATAACTCCTTCGCAAATTAGTGGCGACCATCAATGTCTTCATAAAAATGAATTATACATTGACAATCCGAAACGCTGACATTCTTCCTGGGCCTGCAGCATAGTATTGGAATACGGCACAGACTTTGCTCTTTCGTTTCCAAACCACTTCTTTAATTAAGAGTGCCTGTACACGGTGAAACAGTTTGTCCATTTTGGGTTTTCTGCCGTCACCCTCCCCCCTCTTTTATATCATTTTATTTGGTTTAGGTTTACTTCATGATTATTTGTAAGCAGATTTTAGGTCACTAAAGGTCATAAAGGTGAAAAGGAATCCTCACAAGTTATTATTTTTCATTTTTTACCAACTGTTCAACTTGTCAGGGACCCCATCACTCCCGGTTTGACAGTGACTAAGAAAATAAATGTTTCCGTTAAATTGCTGCACCTATATCCTACAAAGGAAAACGATAACACATTTTTTTATTGATTGGTGCTAACAAGGCTAGGTGAAGATTCATTCTGGTCGTCGAGGGTTGGTACCGACTCGGGGACCAAAACAGCCGTCGATTGGGTGAATTTTGCCTTTCACCCAACAATTCCGTATCACACCGAGCAATGAAAGTCCCCTGACATTGCAGGAGGGGGGCGGAGGTGGTAATCAACACCTGGCATGCATCCGAACGACCTCTAAAACTCACAGCGCGTACCTGGTGTGTTCTAAGCAATATGGGTGTCGCAGTCATCAGAAAAATATTGCCCACGAGGCTCTCTGAGGAGAGAGAGGCCCAGATATGTAGCACCTTCACTTCCTGACGCTCTCAGGGGTAAGACCAATCAGAGCAGGTGCGGGTATCTGGGCCACACGCTGCACTGTGTAATGGCAAGTTGGAGCTTTTTTTTGTGGTTTGAAAGTCAACGACGATCACAGAGAGTGCACTGGCGGAGGACGTTCAGGAGGATGAAGTGGGAAAAGGAACTGATGAGTGTTTTTTTCCCTCTGGGCTTATAGGACCTGACTTCGATGTATTGGGATTTGGCTGAACAGAGGCATTCTTTTCAAGACTGCGTTTCAGGTCCCATCAAAGACACAGTCATCAGCGAACATATATTAAACGGATGATAAATGACAGTTTTAGATACAGTGTACATGCTCCCTTGATATGCCGTTGAAATGTTTTTCATGTCCTCTCGGACTGAGTCGCTGCCAAAAGGTCGTAGGTCGGCTGTCCTTCAGCCGCACTACAGCGGCGAATTCTTACAACGATGAAAGATGGTGGAATTAATGGAGGATTATAATCGATTGGAAGTTTTAAGAACCTGGAGTGATGCTGACTCGTGTTTTCCTCCCAAACAAAGGCCAGGGCTTTTCCATCACAGGCGGTACACTAAGTCTTTTTTCGATGTCAAGAGAACACAGCAAGACTATAGATTTTCCCCCTTTGTAAAACCAAGAGAGGGAGTCTCAACAGTCCAAAACTCTCCCTCAGCACTTCATTGCTATTTCTTTTTTTCTTTTTATTTTGTGCAGCCAGAAGAGAGGAACACCTGCGTGCAGCAGCAGCAGCACTGCCTGAGCTGAGCCCAAAGTCGTCACTGTCACAGCATCCAGCTTCCAGCCTCGCACTAACCAGGCTGGGCTGTGATTTAAAAAAAAAAAAAAAAAAGAAAAAGTCACATGCGGGAGGCAGCCGTCTTTTGAGAGACAGGAAAGTTATTTCATACAGCTTAGTTGACAAACCCTTGACATAAAATGAAAGTTGCATGTCAGGGGAAGTGTGTGTGTGTGTGTGTGTGTGTGTGTGTGTGTGTGTGTGTGTGTTTATATATATATATATGTGTGTATTTATACACACTTGTGTGTAGTTGTGTGTAGTTGTTTGTTGGCATATTTGTGACATTTAATCAGTTGGGAGATGGTTTGATCCAAAGTGACTTACAAGGGAGGGAAAACACTCGAGCATGGGCACAGCAGGAGACTTCAGGATAAGCACTAGGCACTAAATATGTTCATTGTGGCCAAATGCAGGAGATCAGTTGTGGCTTTACAGTTTGTGGACATGTTTGGGTGTTTGAAGGGTTTTGGTTTTTGCTCTACCTGTCATAAACTATTTGCAACAGGGTGAATTTTCAACAAACCGTGTACAACAGATGGAATACACATCCATTCTGAACTACAATAGTAAAAAATAAATCAGTTCTACTACCGTTGGGTGACTGACATGCATATCTGATCAAATATTATACAGTCCACAGTATGAGACAATATTTAAAAAACAAACCCCATTGGGTCTGTTATAAAAGTGCACTTACCAATAGTGATTTGACTGACACAGCTGTAGAAGGTCCCTGAGGAGACATTGTAGCTGCTACTGCTGGGCTCACGGTCTGTGATGAGAGCAGAGATCACACACAGTGGGGACTTCTATCCAAAGCAATTTACAGTGCAGCAATTGCGTGGATTTTAGTCCGGGTGACCGATAGTTCATTATACGGCCACTGTATGAATTGTGGGACCTACGGTATCATGTATCGTACAATTAAACATGTGTCCACTGAGCCAGTGAGCCTGTTCTGCTCCTTGTGAGCTTGTGAAAAGGGTAGGGGCCCGCAGCCTTACACCAAGGAAACGAATCCTGCACCGTTAGTGCCCTGCTCGACACACGGCGCTCCACAGGGAGAAAAACCCTTGACCTTGGTGGAGTCAATAAAATCCATGACTCTGGCAGCTTTACTGCCTCAGTTGGTGTATACACGGCGAACGATATCATCCACTGTAGTAGGACAGGGTGGGAATGAGCCTATGGCGCTGGAAGAGTTACAGGATGGCAACCAACTTAACCCGGACAGTGCCCAGGCAACAATGCCTTCGGCAGCAAGAGTCTCAAGTTGCTTCTAAGCCTAGCAGGTCTGATGACTCTAAATTTCAGTGTGGCACAATTGAGATACAGCATATGGAATGAATGGGTGCTTGAAATTGCAAAAATGTTTTGTAGTAATGCAACTTTCAGCGTTAAAGACTGTTTTTTTGCATACTTCATGGGCCTGTGACACCGTTTTCTGAGCTCAGCTTTTTCTTTTTTTTTTCTTAACTGCTAAACAGTCAATGTCGACGAGACCGGACCAAAACGTGGCATCTAGTATAAAGGGGGGAGGTGGCATCCAAAACCAAATCACCTTCCTTCTCACCCTCCAGTGTGTAGAAAAAAAAACAAAAGGCGCAAATGTTTGCTTAATTACTATTAGCAATTAATTACTCGATAAGAAGCCATGCTTTGCATCACTGAGAATCCATTGTCGGGGTGATATAATAACCTTGACACAGGACGATAACTTGCCCTTAAATTTTGCACTCCAATTTATCCGGGGGAGATTCAATTATTCATCTGCCTCTTGTACTGCAGCCAAGAGAACCACTGCGACGCGACTAACTCTCACTGACAAGAGAATACGAATGATTTTGCTCATTTAGCAATTCCAAAAACTTTTGTCGAAAAACTCTCCTCCTTATTCTCTCATCAAACACCTACAGCTGCGTCAAAGAAAAGCAAAGGCAGCACAGCAGAGACATTCATCACTGACCGGGAGTCTTTTCAGCCCCAGGGCTCACACATGCTTATATTTTTGGAGATAAAGCTGCGGGTATCATTTATTACCAGAGCTTGGCAAGTGGACTGAACAAATGTTATCGGCCGCTGAGCAGCGACCATTATTTATCATCAGACGGCGCATTAAATTGTGTTGAACATTCTTGAAGTGAAAAGTCAATTCATAGTGCCAACAAAAATGTACCTAACAAATGATATATATTATTATAAAAACAAAAAATTCTAGAATCCAGAAGGAAGTGAAATGTTAAGGGTACAGTATGCTGATGCAGCAGTGTTGTGTGATGTGATTTTCACCCACAGGCAATTGTAGCCTCATTTGGAAATCCAACGCACTAGTGTGTGCTTGTGCCTTGAAATGTTTGCAAGATGGAATTGATTGTTTCTTTACGTAAGAGTTTTGAATTACAACAGTTGTATCACAAGACAATGCTATGTCTTAACCCGAGCCATGAAGACCAATGCCACAGTTTCTGGAGCTCTCACTCCACGAAACCCCCAAATCACCGTTGTAATTGTGTTTGTTTGTTTGTTTGTTTTTCCTGCACACCTCGTGGAAAGCTAATGCCATACACTGCTGTGTTTATGTGATGTCATTCAATCTAAGTCTTGGAGCGAATGAGCTGTTCCACTCATTCTTTACGAGACTTGAGTGTCCCACGCAGTCGCTTGGAGCACACAAGATAACCACACCCTCGCTTTATCGTGAATGTAAAGCAATGCATGTGTTTGTGTTGTTGTTGGGTTTTTTTAATGTGACGCAACAAAGGCTATTCTTCTGTGTATGCATTGTGCTCATGGCTGTGCCCTTTCGCTGCATGCCTTTTACCTGCAGATCCGGAAGAGAGGCGCGTCGCGATGGCGCGGCGAGGACTGCGCGGACTCCCCGGGCAAACCCGCACCAGCTCGTCCTGACACTGCAGACAGATCACCTGGCTGTCCTGGGCTTCCCCGGCCCCGCTGCATCCCGCGTGCTCGCCCCCGGCCTGGATCGTCACACCTGCGCTGATGTGGCGGACCAGCCGCATGTCCGCCGCAGCCTCGTGCTCGAGCATCCTCCTCGCTCACCGGTGGCGGACACACCTATTACGCATGCCCTCGGCGTGTGCAGGCAACAACTTCCCCGGTACCCACAACACCCCTAACTCCACCCCTCCCTCGGTGTATTGTTTTTTTAAACCTACTCCCCACACCGGTTCTCCTCCGCTCCATCATCACGGTCCCCTTTGGATCGTGAAGCGGGGGGTGTTGTGTCTTTACGCACGGCAGCAGGCGTGCCAGCTCCACATGGTTCCTGAGATGCACCGTTTAAATCGGGGGGGGGAAATACAAATAGATTCGTTTTTGTTTTTTCCCCCAGAAAAAAACTATTTAATGATATTTAATAGTTTTGACTCAGAAAATAAATAGACGAGCTTAGCAGCCCTTTAAATA
>JAFBJU010000425.1:473081-493740 GCA_016785305.1 Colistium nudipinnis
TAGCTTTATATATCAATTAATACATTAATTAATCTTATGGCTTCAGTAAACTGTGAGTAGCGCTAAGAAGACTGCACTGACAAAGTGGACGGCTCGCTGTCACAAATGTGTGAGAGACTGGCAACATATATTAACAAAAAACATTAATGCTCGACACATTGGAAACTTTTATCTGTTGATTCCTTGCTTGTTTAGGTAAATATCGGACCAAAAGCGGAGTTTAAAAGTGTGTTTTCCAGCCTTTTCGGTATTGAATACTTGGAGGGGAGAAAACACTTCAGCTGAGGAAGGCCCCACGGCTCAAGGGAAATAGCCCAGATCTGTCTGGTGATAACTCAGCTACTGCAGAGGTCCTCTATACTGTTCTACATTCACATGCGGAGTGTGGGCCAGACCCAGCTGAGAAAGGCCCCGCTCTGCTGCCAGGGAATCAAATGGTGCGTCAGCTTTTGTGTGTTTAGCTTTAAATCCTCTCAGATTTTCCATCCAACCCCGTCATCATCCCGAAAGGCAACGACATGGTGGGTTTTTATTTTATTTTTTTATAAATATGTGGGGGGAGAGTTTTAACTAATGCTCTAGAAATGCAGCCAACAAGAGGAGGAGCGAATGCTGACCTCCCACTTTTTTTACAAGCTCTGACCATCATTATAGATGATCAGTCTTCATCTGTTCTTTGGCCGCAGCATCGCAAGTGACCGGTGCAGCAGTGTGTATGCTAATCTGTGTCCTTGGCTACGCTGAAGGACCAACTGTAATGTATAAGTAATAGGACATACACAATGTATTTGCAGTCATCACCACATACTCTTTCCTAATGACCACTACATCACCATATATGCATTCATAGGCTGTGGGAAAATAGTCCCCAACTAATACACCACATGCTGTCATTTGAATGAGGTTAAAAGAACCTGGTTTTGAATCAATTTATTGGATTTGTTGAGGAAAATTACACAGGGAGATCACCTTATCCTTTAACTTCCTTCTCTTCAAGCAGAAGTAAATGACAGCGATGTGAAGGTCAGACCCTCTGGCTGGATAGCAGCATGACGAGCACTAGGTGGCACAACAGTCCACCAATTGACTATGAAGGTGTTCCACCTGTATGGAGATTCCACCATATATCCCAGAGTGTTGCAGATTCACAGGGATTTTAAGGCAATAGTTCTAAAAAAAATGTACACCAAAAATATCAGGTTCAACATACTCATGCAGAAGAAAGTTGAGTCTTTCGTTCAATTCAAGGACTTTAACTCGGATTCTTTCTGTCTGTTCATTTAGCACCCAGCAAGTTGCATTACTTCACAAGCAGGCTTAATGAAAGGTACGAGCACCGTTATAGTTCTCAGCATCTGCTGGTCTCTCGTCAGCACTTTTCTCAAGAGCGTAGCTAGAGTGGCATTTATGGGTCGTCTCTCGTCAACACCAGTTATTACCTTTTGTTGTACAGCAGTCAAAGTACATGCACAGACTGGCTTAACAACACCTTTTCCATTCTTTATTTGTAGCAGAAAGGGCAAAAGTGAGCGTGCACAGTAGTCCTGCCCTTTTCCACCTGACCAGGTAAAGGAAGAGGAGAAAAAAAGAAAACACCCACACACCTGTAAGCAATATTTCTATTACATTGAATTTTAATTATAAAATCATCTCAGGGAGGTCTGTAAATAGCATTTGTGGCTCGAGTCTCCCATGTCCCGCTATATAAAGGAAATTAATCTTCACAACAGAAACTGGTTAAATATTCATATGATTTCCATTTTGAGATGTTGGCATGAATATATTGGGGGGGGGGGGGGTTATATAAGTTATATAAGAAAAGCAGCATTAAGTACCCTCAAGTGTGAAATAAAACCACTGCATTAAAAAAAAAAAAAATGGTAAAAGGAACATGTATGCCAAATAATACTAGTATTGCCATGGTGCAACACAATCTCACAGGATGCTTCTCTCACGCAGACTTGATCATCATTCTGCTGGCCTTGAACGAGTACGCCCCGGGAGATTTCCAAGTGTGCCACTGAAGGCCAGACGCCCAGCCGAGGTGGTTGCCAGCAGGATGCCAGTCACCATTCAGAGCGGCCGAGCCACAGCGACTGTACCACCAGCCCCCGCCCTCTGAAAAGGTGCATGCCAACTCAGCGATGTCACCAAAGATGCACGGGGAGCAGCCGTCGTTGTCTCGGTCAGTAGTGCTGAAGCCGTAGCCATTCTGGTCAACGCCTGGGTATGCACCGCGGATGGCGTCACCTGTGAACAGTTAGAAATAATGTACAATAACAATTAAATGTTTCACATTTATCATAAATACATGTAAATGTTAATCATTGGAAAATAGTAGTTGGGAAAAGTAAGTAGTTAGATTAGTAGTTAGTTAAGATCCTCCATTGTTGTCTTCACTTTTAATCCATCCATTTGTTTCAGTGTTTCAGTATTTAAAATGACCACATTAAGTAGCCATGGGATTGAAATCGCACAAGCGAGGTAAAAAGTAAACTTATAAATAAGAAACCGAATATTTCTGATAAAAAAAAAAAAAAAAGTAAAAAGGTAAACAGTACCTGCGTTGCCACTGTGTTTCCCAACATGCAGCTTGAAAGCTGATTTTTCGTTTCCCAGTCTAAAGTGCTTGTACTCGGAATGAGCAGTGCCACCTTCATGGTCCCACAAGTCCACCCTAAGGATCCACCTCTTGGTCTTGGTCACAGAGAAAACCTTCTCCAGGCCGAGCCAGTGGTCGTCTGAGGGAATTGGCGGAGCACAGAGAAAAAGATCGACAGGTACAGGTCTCATTTGCGACAGTTCACGCAAAATCTTTGGACCAAAGGCAAAGAGTTTGTCCCTTTAATAACAGTAGTGCCTGCTGTAGGATGCACAATGTTTTGTTGCCTGCAAGTAAATCAGGCATACTTGGTACCACAGCCCGATGTGTTCGAGAAGCTCAACGGTTCAATCTAATTTAGATTTATAACTGGACTAAAGCCATTGTGTGTTTTGTAAGGTGTGCCACAGTCACCGCACAGTGGCTTTAGCAGCTCACAGCTCCGCAAACACGAACGCTCCTCTACTCGCTCACTCAATGACCTTTAATGCTAATAAAGTTAATTTTCTTGGTGTATCGGCTTGGGCTCGATTCCGAGATAGTATTTCTTGACCATGATTTTGACTATTTCTTTATCTCAAGTGCCACTCAAAAGGAACGGTCTGCTGCCATGTGGTGGACTTGGCATTTATCTGGAGCCACACGGAACAAGCCAAGGTAAAAGGGAACTGTATCTGAACCTGTTCTCCATTGAATGTCCTCCTCAAAACCCAAATAATTGTCACATAGTCACTTACGCGTCAGGTTTCCAAATCCATTTTTATACGCTGCCCACTTCCTGTTGAATGACACCGCTCTTCCGCTGCGCCTCTGTAACACCGTCCAGCCTCCATCCGCTCGCATCTGACAGAACACCTGAGCAGGGAGGCCAGGAGTGTTTTAGTAAAAACAGGCTGCTAGTTTTTTGGAGTGTGTGTGTTTAATAAGGGCGTGTTCTTCACCTCTTTTGTAAAAGACGAAACCATGTGTTAAATATTAACCGCATGCATGCTTTCGCAGCAGCCGTTTGATTTTATTGATCAAAGTCACGCATTTTATTTACTGAGCAGGAACAGAAAAGGCCTGTTCCATTTGTTTGGCTACTATCTGGGTTCAAAATTGAGTTAGATATCTGCCACTGACGTCATTATTTACTGCAGCTTCAGGCTTATAAGGGAGCAAGCAGCTTGGCGCTCCGTCATACGCGAACACAAACTGCTGAGTACACAACGTGTCCTGCGCGATACCTTGAACGGGGTCTTGACTCTGGCAGGCTGGATTACATAAACCCCGCTAGATGCCTGTGGGGACAACGCCTTAATCTGTGTACAGTCCGTCCCTGAGGTTAAAGTGGCGAGAGAAAAACAGGAGCAGGGCAATAAATAGTCATAATTATCATATTAAATGGGGAAAACATTTTCTCTACCTTGAGGAGTGGCTGCTTTCCGCTGTGTCTAGAAAAACCACAGAAACAGT
Organism: Colistium nudipinnis; assembly: GCA_016785305.1. Lineage (NCBI taxonomy): Eukaryota > Metazoa > Chordata > Actinopteri > Pleuronectiformes > Rhombosoleidae > Colistium > Colistium nudipinnis. Next base: position 477,139 of record JAFBJU010000425.1, read on the forward strand.
ATTAAAAATGCGTCTTGATTAAAAGGGTGCACATTAAAATACAGCGCTTTAGAGAAGACTATCTTACTTTAACTTGAATTGTACCATAGAAAATGGAAATAAAGGACAGGTTTATGTGCTTTTAAGTTTTTACCTTAGTTTGTTCCGTGCGACTCAGGAGCAATGCCAAGATGAGTCCACAGCACGGCAGCAGACTCTTCATCTTGACCTGAGGGAAAAGTGACATAAGATTAAAATAAGAAGAAGAACTCCGTGTCAAGAAATATTATCTCTGAATTAAGCCCAAGCAGACAGAACCTCACCAAATGGTAAATTATTGTACAGCTCAACCCTCAATAGGTGACAGTCTTATGAAATTAGAACAACGCACATCTGAACCTTCATTCACTTTATTACCATTATAAGTCAATCATTTCCACACACTTACCTGCGTGTTTGTGTGTGTCCGAGCGTTGGATAAACCTTGTAGCCCAGCTCAAATTCCACAACAGATGCAGCGTCTCCCTCCCGCTGACCCAACTACCACACCTCCTTCTTACTAATGTGAAATGCAGTCACTTCGCAACATGTCACAGAGGGGAGGAGGAAAGTCTGAGGGACAGACCCAGAAATAACTTTCTTTCGTATTTCACAACTGCAGCATGTTTGATTTCACGTCACTCAGACCTTCCCAACTTGGCTACACCTCTTAAAAGCAAACATTCTATTCAAAGACTCCTTGTCAAATAGTAAAGACTGGCCGTGTGGTTAAAGCCTGACGCAGAACTGAAGCCACAATCATTTATGTGCCAAAAAATATATATTTCTGATTATTTATAAATATCATCATTTGTTATCAACAGCCAACCAATTGCATACATATTCTGAAAAATCAACAAATTCATTTGAATACATTGAATGAATGAATGTTGACTCCTTATTAGAGCTTGCAAATTGTTGTCCCACATCAGCCCCAGCTTTACTGTGGTTAGTGCCAATTTGCAAATGTCCATGTGTCGTGGAATACGCATCATCCGTGCGCGTGCGCGCGCGCGTGATCACAAAATGTCAGGGTTACATACCGCAGGTGTAGCTAGGGGAAGGTGGAGACAGTAACACAACAACCAACAATTAGAGTCAGAGTCACAAAATGTCAGGGTTACATACCGCAGGTGTAGCTAGGGGAAGGTGGAGACAGTAACACAACAACCAACAATTAGAGTCAGAGTAGAGGTGAACATATCATGCATTTAATTTCAGGGTAAATACTGGTTCCAATGAACACTCAAAAGTGAGGCAGAGGAAGGGACAAACTGATCGTGCAAAAGAAACAAGTATAACAGACCTTGGCCTGACTATCAATACCCTTTTTTTTTTTTTTTTAAATCCCTCACTAACCAAGCAAATATATGGAGTAAAAAAAACACATACAGGGGTGGCAACAGCCTACTATCTAGTGTTTATAATAGAGCAGTATCTACAAGCAGGAAAATGTTCAGGGTACCCCCAACTTACCTACGTCCACAACCTCTCACCACACACATTTAACAAGTGACTGCTTAAACAGAGTTTAGTGGGTCCGCAGTGCTGCGGCAGACATCCGCGCAGGGAGAGAGAAAGAAGCTCGCCCTGGAACCTCTTCTTATTTGAGGGGGCCCTAACTCCTGATAGGCCAGCTGGTAGATTGGGGAGCCAAACAAGAGTCAGGCTGATCCACACAGGCAGGTTTGCATCAGGAGGTAATCACCCCTCTGTGAAGAGAGAAGAGCAGCAGGAGGGGGAAAAACACAACACAACATGCCTAGTATGTAGCACACATATATAAACTCAAGAGATAAATAAATAGTTTCAATTGACCATTCCCATTCCAGAATTAGATTTGAGCTCATTTTAATATACATGATATACTATCCCTTTCAGCGTTGATGATCTGGTGTCTATAGTTTAGATAAAATGAATAATCCATGAGTAATTAAATTTCCACAAATGCTTTAAATATGTAAATATGTATAGGAAAGAACTCATGTCCGTCATTTTACTGCCCTCTGCTAGACATTGGAAGTATTACAACAATTAAAAAAAATGTACACACTTGAAACGATTATTATGTAAAATTCACTTTCAGTCTTTCAGTTATGACTTTAAGTCGGTGTTATTTTCCAAGCTGTATACAGTTGGATACATTTAAACATTAATCATTAATAGACACTGAAAAGTTTCACCGTCATTTCTAGTTGTTAAAAGTAAGTGTATATCCATTATTCCTTTTTTTCTGATTATTTCTAGTTTACCCACAGCCCTGTGGTTAGTTGTGGTTGAGGTCCCTCATTTAACCTTTAATTGAGAATATATTGTGTCTTATCAGGTTTTGTTAAAATGATAGACCTCACTGTTAGTAATGCTGTTCATTCACAAATAAATGCTCCGCGTAGAACCGTGTCATTACTTTTTATTTATTTTTATTATTTTGTGTGTCCTCTGACATTTTAATGACTTTAGTTTACAATGTTGGCTTTTTCAGTCCAGCACACAAGAGAAGAATACCTGGACCCCGCAGATTGTTCCCACCAGGTTAAACTCGCTGAGGTGTCAGAGCTGAGCCAAAGGGATTGCAGCATTTCTGCTTAAGGCCACATCAACTGAACCTGGTAAGTACATTTCAAAAACAATTATAGTAATCTTTTTTTGATTTCACATACCTGTCCTTCATTTTTGCACATTGGAAAGGAGTGACTCACAAGAATTGACAAACTCTGGCCTTAACGAGTAGGAAATTATTTTATGTTTAGGAGAAATAAAACGGATGCATAAGTGCCCGCCCACATTAATATTTGTAAACAATTAACAAAAAGTTAACAATTTCAGAGGGGGGAAAAAATCTAGCAAGGTAGAAAGTCATCAACAAGGGCTTTAAAACATTAAATAAAAAAATAAAAATAAAATAAAGTTGACAAATATTGTATAGAATATGAAAGCCTGTCTCATAAAGATAAAAACCAAAGTAGTTTTGTGCAATGTTCTTTTCGAGCCACCTGAAAGTCAGTGACCGGCTGTGGAGCGTCATCATTGAGGGAGTGTGCAAACAATTCTCCAGCAGATGGGGCTAACGTACCTGCGTTTTGTATCACCTGCCGTAAAATATATGGAGAAGAAGAAAAAAGGCGGAACTACAAATCACAACAGTGTGATGTTTATTTTTGGTTGTTTTGCGCGTCTTTCGCATTCAAGTGGAGGATCTACAGTGTCTCCTGTGGCCGGGTGGCGGATGGGCCGGCTGGCTAACAGCTAACAGCAGCTAAACGCAGCTAACCAAACTTTTCGTCACCGATATAAGAAAATAGACTCGGGCGTCCTCATGTCGCTCTCTAACGGTTTGTTTGGCGACTAACGTGCGACAAAGATAATTCCTGACATGTACACGTTGAGTTGGCGATACTTCTGTCAAACGCACATGGCGGTGCTTGTTTTCCAGCTTATTGCCTCGTGGCACTGACGTTGCTTTGACATGTTATATGGTGCGTTACACAGGATTTGTGCGTACATGTTCTGCAATAATTAAGTCTGCCTTATTTGGACACCAAATGAATGTTGCAAATGTTTGTGCGTTTGGGAACAGCGGTTATTGAACACGCCAGTGTGGTTTTTATGGCATGGCAATAACATTATCCGTGGTGTCCGCTTACTGAACGAGAATCAGAGATGACGCACAATTCTGAAAATGTATAAAACGGCATTTAAAGTTAAATATCTCAGTAGTCAGAGTGACTTCCTGAACAGCTGAAGATGAAACTGCAATAACAGCCCTGGTATCAGTTCCCTGCATCCTGATTCCATGTACTTCAAATGAAATGGACATATATGTATTATGTTTATATTATGTCAGGCTGATGATATCTAAACACATTAACACTGGAAGAGGAGCTTCATTCAACTTGAATCTGTGTGTGCTTTGTTTTCCAGGTGACCCTTTACCTGTGGCGTCACTGCGCCTCCTGGTCCCGCCTCTGCAGCTAGTGACGGCCTCGATGTGGCGGGTGCTGAAGAAACAAGATGTCATGAACTACTGGAATGTGGCAGAGTTTGTCTCTTTGGTGACGGATATGGTCCCGGAGCTGCTCATGTACAAGCACGGGACACAACTGAACCTGGGATTAAGAGCCAGGGTGTGTATAAGCACATGTAATATACATTTTCTTTTAAGTATGTCAGTTATAGTCATACATGGGTAGACATTTTTACTGTGTGTGTGAATGCTGGATTATTTTAGAGTGGTATTTGTTCTTTTCTTAAATAGTATATCCTTGAGTTGTGCCGAAGTGAACGACTTGGGGAACCTGATTTCATTTTATCCCACCTGGACAAGATGACTTCGCAGCCCCCCACACAGGTCGGCGGTGTGGTTAGTATTTGTTGGAATAAACGTAACATAATCACTTCAGCGGCTATACAATAATGAACCTTTGACTTTAAGAATATCGTTTTGCCCATTTTGCAGATGAAAGAATCTGAAGCGGAAGTAGCACTTAACTTCTCTAAGTTGATCCAGATTCTGCTCAAAGACCCTGAAGAGAGACGCGACTTTTTCTCGGTAAGGCAATATTACTTAGCACATCTTAAGGAGACAAAATCCGGCAGTTGCCTCTATAGACTAGGAAGCTATATTCATTATTTCTGAATATAGGTTGCGTTCTCTCAATTGCACACATTCAGTCGTTTGTTTTACCTAATGGTAAATGACAACCGTCAGATTATGTATTGCATTTATGCAGCTGAAGAGTGAAATTCTTATCTCACTGTGTTTTTAAAGGAATTCTTCCCCTCAGAGTATGGACCACAGTACGACAGTGATCTGCAGACATTGTTTTGGGAGTTCCTTTGCCGGCTGGCTCAGCTGTTACCAGTTCCTGACATTGAACAGGTAATGAGTGTTATTTTTATATAGTGGTAACTTGCATAGTAATTTCAGTAAATACACCACCTGGATATTACAATCCTGCTACTCTATAACCCCCCAAATGCAACTACATACTGTCAAATGGGGAAGTTAACATTACATTATAGTTTGAGACCTCAGCAAAATCTAAAAACAAAAGTGGGTACACACGAATGTTCACTTTTCTGACTCACCGGATATTAAAGGTGGGTAAGAGTCTGACAAAAAAAAGAAAAAGTAACAGGGTTTGCTTGTCTCCGCATCCTGTATGATAAAAGGTTAAATGTTTTGAATACGTTGAATTTAGTGCAATTTTATGTTTCCATCTTTTTCCATTAGACGATGTCCTGGCTTGGAGCTGAACGCCTGGTGTTGGAGGATTTTGTACAATCAATCTCTGAGCAGGCGGACCTGAAAAATCTACTCCGGCACCACAAAGAATTGGGACATTTAGAGCAACACGGTCAGTAACTTCCTTTAAACCTTTCTTTAGTTTTTTTAATTGTTGAGGAAACAACTATATGACCATAACAAATGTTTTTACTTTTGACCTTTTTTTTTCCTGCAGTGCCTCCTTCCAGCATGGGTGACAGCATCCTTTCCTCCCTCTCAGCAGTTCTGCCGAGCAGCGTGGCAAAACCTACGGAGCAAACCGACCACGCCCGTCCACTGCTCAGCCTCAGCCCTGAGACACACACTGTGTCCTCCGTGGACGGCGTAGCAGTTGGAATAACCACGGTCACAGATTATGCGGAGGTTGAATTGGGCGCCAGCGCAGACGTTGAAGTGGTAATCGGAGAACACTGCTGTGAAAGAACGGAGGGCAGCGCAGAGGCCGAAGATTCGCTGGCACCGCCCCCCGAAAACGGGAGCAGAGAGGAGAAAGGTGACGAAGCGGGGGGAGGAGGGACACAAGAGAACGTTGAAAGGGGTTTGACGAACCTCACCAAACCGGATGTTAAAGAAGACCACTCGCAGCACAAAGTCCCTGTGGGTCCTCACGACTGCCCAGACTGTGAGAAGAAATTTAAGTTTGCCTCCTCGCTGATGGCCCACAGGGTCATCCACACGGGCGAACGTCCACATCGCTGCAAGGAATGTGGCCGCTGCTTCTCTTTCAGGCAGTCCCTCGAGAGGCACAGGCACACGCACAAAAGTGGCCGCAAGTACGACTGTGCCGTCTGCGGCAAGACCTTCCTCTCTTTGTCGGCCCGAACGGAGCACAAGCGAACACACGTTGAGGACAGCGTTTACGCGTGCCGGCAGTGTAACAGGGAATTCACCTGGGAGCAGGCGCTGGTCAGGCACTTAAAAACGCACGCCGATGATTGCGCCGCCAACGGGCCCACGGGGAGCTGTGAGGGGGGGGAGGCGGCGAGCACCCGCGAGTCCGAAAGCCCGCTCCCTGGGCAAGATCATCAAGTCCTCTCCGCGGTCAAAGTTCGCACAAGTGGGCGCCAGCGCAAGCCCACCATGAAAGTTCAGGTGATAAATGTACAGAAGAGCATGCGCACGAAGAAAAGGACTGTCGTTGAGGTCAACCCTCCAGCCTTGAAGCCCCTGCTTTTGAGATGGTAAAAACAGCTGACCTTTTTTAACCATCTACGATGTGTATCTGCCACGCAAAGTTTCATCCACTTCCGTTTTATGTTGTCTGTACAGCGATGCACGTGGTATGATGGTGGCATGTTTCGATCACGACCTCTGCATGATAGAAACTCTTAAAAGAAATGCTCCTCTTGTATGTTTTATAGAATGTTCAGCTTATCTAAGTGCTTATTTATTCTATGTGTTGCAGTGCAGAGCACTCCTACGGGTCACCGATGGTCTTGTCAAAGGACAGCGATGAAGGTGAGTGTGCAGTTGGATACATAACCTTGTTTTTTTTCCCACCTGCAATTGGATTGAATAAAACGCGTCTTTATATGCGGCATTATATTTGTTGGACACATTGTATAGATTAATGAACACTGAAAACGCATTTCCTTACAACAGCGTTATAGTTATTGTACACATTATTATAATGACATGCTTATTGATGCTAAATAGGGGGTTTAAAGTAAATGAATTGATTCTAATAAAATGGAATTGTTTCATTTCAGCTTGTGGCAGCACACACATTTACCAATTTTTGCACAAATACCGATTCCTCTGACCATTTTGTTTTTCCACAAGGTTCTATGCCAGATGTCTTGTCAGCCGCTTTCTCCTGTCCAAAGTGCTCTTTCTGTCACTCGGACGAAGTGCAGGTCCAGCAGCACATCGACGGCCTGCACCCGCGCGAGACCGACGAGGACCTGGCCGCCCCTCAGCCCCTCGCGGACGAGGAGGGCCGATTTAGTTGTTCCGACTGCGACAAGAGCTTCAAGTTCCAGTCTTTACTGGGAGCCCATCGGCGCAGGCACACGGGCGAGCAGCCCTTCCCGTGTTCTCTGTGCGGACAGCGGTTCTCCTTCAAGCAGTCACTGGAGCGGCACAAGCAGACGCACAAGTCTGGACGCAAGCACCAGTGCCTGGTCTGCGGGGAGTTCTTCAAGTCATCGGTGGCTCAGCGGGAGCATAAGAGCACCCACATGGAGAACGGCGAGTTCCTGTGTTCCGAGTGTGGCCGGGTGTTCGCCTGGGAGTCGGCGCTGGTGAGGCATCTGAAGACCCACGGCGAAGATGCTGAGAAGGCGGAGCGTCCTTTCCAGTGCCCCCGCTGTGACCTCGGCTTCGGCAGCGCCGGCTACCTCAGCAGGCACCTGCAGACTCACCAGGAGGGAAGGGCGCACGCGTGCAACTGCGGGAAGAGCTTCGCCTACCGAGCGGCGCTCACCGCGCACCAGCGCATCCACCTGAAGGACCGGCCGCACGCCTGCCCGCAGTGCGGCAAGGGCTTCCTCTACCGGGGGGGCCTGCTGAGCCACATGAAGATCCACTCGGAGGAGATGCCCTTCATGTGCTCCTTCTGCGGCAAGAGCTTCAAGAGGGAGCGCAGCATGAAGAAGCACGAGCGCTGCCACACCCGGGAGAACGTCTTCTGCTGCACGCAGTGCGACAAGAGCTTCGTCTACAAGGCCACGCTGGTGCGCCACGAGCTGACCCACTCGGGCGAGAGGCCGTACCTGTGCTCCGACTGCGGCAAGGGCTTCTACTCCCACGCCGAGCTTCTGAAACACGAGCGCTTCCACACGGGCCACACGCCCTTCCAGTGCCCCCACTGTGGCAAGAAATTCACTCAGTCCTGCTACCTGACCATCCACCTGCGGTACCACACGGGGGCCCGGCCGTACTCCTGCACCGAATGCGACAAGAGCTTCCTGAGCGCCAACCGCCTTAAACGACACCAGCGCACCCACTCCGGGGAAAAACCCTACGTCTGTGTCGAATGCGGGAAGGGTTTCAGGCAGGCGTATAATCTCAAAATGCATCAGAGAACACATGTCAGGAAGTTAACGTAGTTTGGATTTTTCTTTTTTATTGCACATTAATGGTTTAAGTTAAGACCGGGACCAAAGTACTTATCGCAGCGCTTTCTCGCATGTTGCTTTTGTGAACTGCTTCTAGTATAGAAACTTAAATACCTGCTTATAGTGTGTTAATGCTGAATGCATTTCATTTACCTGCTGTGTTAATTAAGGGAATGCTTGTTTTCAGGTGTCCTTTTATGTGACTAATTGTTTTGGCTCGAATTCGTCACGGAATGAACAGAAGGTCTGTTGCATTATTTATGGAGAAATGGGTCTACTGTTTTTTTTCGACAAGAACCATAAAACATTTTCTGCTACGACAAAAATATGTTTTATTTAACAGCAGTTATTATTTTTTTTTTTCAATGGTTACAAAAGAACACAGGCTTTTTCTCCAATCAGCAGACGGTGGCCACACTTGTGAGTCACAGTTTGACACTTCTAGAAAATCAGCTTAAACATCTTTAGTATTCACTTGAGTGTTTTAACCTCATTCAGGTTTAAACCACTGACGTTGTCTGACAATTGGGAATTATTTATGAATTCTTTGAAACTTTTATATGAAAATCACAAAAGTAAAGAAATTTACAGCAGTACAGATTTAACTGAATGAATGGGCCGGACCGTTAGGAGGGATGTTGGTTTGTGCCAAGACGTGAACAGAAATGTTGAAAACGGTGTGCAGTGGCCAAAACGACCCTGCCGCTCTCACAGTGACCTACACAGCGAGGTGCAGGGTGATGGGGCAGTGATCGCTTCCCATGGCTTTGTTGCGGATCTTGCTGTCGCACAAGCCCGACAGCAAGGAGGACGACAGCACAAAGTAGTCGAGCCTCCAGCCCACGTTCTTTGAGCGGGAGTTCATCATGTACGTCCAGAAGGAGTACGCGTTGGCCTGCTCGGGGTAGAGCTCACGGAAGCTGTCGACGAAACCGGCCTCCAGCAACTGGCCGAAGCCCTCGCGCTCCTCCGGCGTGAAGCCCGCGCTCTTCTTGTTCCCCTTGGGGTTCTTCAGGTCGATCTCCTGGTGCGCGACGTTGAGGTCGCCGCACAGCACCAGGGGCTTCTGCACGTCCAGCTCGCTCAGGTACGCCCGGAAGTCCACGTCCCAGGTTTTGCGGTAATCCAGGCGCACGAGGCCTCGGCTGGCGTTCGGCACGTAGGCGGTCACCAGGTAGAAGTTTGGGAACTCGGCGGTGATGACGCGGCCCTCGTTGTCGTGCTCCTCTTTGCCTGGATAATTGGACAAAGCAGGGCGTCACCGACAAAACCAGGGCAAATCCCCTTAAATGTTTGCAATGGAAGTGTGGGGTCATTGAGAAAAAGTTAAATCACTGAACTATTCCTCTTACTGCATTGCGAGTCCCCACCCAAATATGTGAAAAAAAACAATTGTAGAATCAAATCTCTACAGCTCCCAGTCCACAATCCACTACATGAGATATTCAATACGAGCTCAGTGTTACCATGCTGTAGTTCTGAGTGGTGTGACAACATAATTAACCCATACTCACCAATGCCATAGGTGACATTTAGGGGTTCGGTCTTGCAGAGCATGGCCACGCCACTGTAACCCTCTTTTTCACCGGAGGCGGCCCAGTACTTGTGCGGGTACTCGGGCATCGAGGTGATGTCAGCAGGCAGGTTCTTCTCTGAACATTTGGTCTCTTGCAGGCACAAAACATCTGGAGACTCCTCGCGCACCCACTGGGAGGTAAAAAACGCAAACACTAAGCACGTCGTTCCTTATCCCAGCATCAGCTTGACAACTAACTTGTGTTTGACGGGGTGGTCGCAAACTCACGTCCAGTCCACTCTTCTTCACCCAGGCCCTCAGTCCGTCAACGTTCCAGGAGGTGATCTTCATGTTGGCCTCTCGTCCATCTTTACTGGTCATTTTGTCAGGAGGATCATCGTAGAGGACCGGGGCCTCTGGCTCCTTGGCCTTCTTGGTTTTCTTTGCAGAAGCTGTGAGGTGGAAGAGGGAAATGACGGTAGAGGCCAAGAGATCAGGAAAGTACCGGTTGGTAACAAGCACTTGAAAAGAATGCAATGAAGAGTGTATTTCTGAAAGTTGTGTTCATGCATACTGCAGTACCAGAGCCGGTGTCTTGTTCCCCCTCCGCAGCCGCCTCTTCTGCCTTCTTGCCTCTCTTCATACTTGAACTCGCTCTGACTGCAAACACACTTCGCTGACACGCAACACGCACGCGCAACAGGACACACGCCGCTGGGAAAACAAGAGGCATTTAAGAGGTAAGCTGAAAGTTGCCTTTTAATGCAGCAAACACAAAATACTTTAACGGAGATTCTCACACAATTGATCAGTAATAACAACTGATGATCAGTTAACATATACAGTGAAATATATATCGCCCTCTTAATGCTGTAGTAGTCACTGCATTCACTTATGTATATGTAATACCTTTGCATCTTACCAATACTTGTTTTGAATCTGTAAATAATACTATTCCTTGCACTAAAAGTAAGATGCTAAATTAATTTCGTTTGCTTTGTACCTGTACTTTGCACAATAGACTATGGTATAATCCAAACTCATTTTCATGACAAATGTAGCCCGTGTGCCTGAAGCAGAATCCCACTACTGTGTCTAAACGCACTGAATGCAACAAATTGATGGCTTTTTTGATCCAGTGCACGTAAGGGTAGCGGTATGCACGCACATTTGCAGGACTCAACGATAACGACAGGATCCTCATTTGGAGTTTTTAGAAGCTAAGCTAACGCTAGCCTTTGCTCTATGACAAAGAGCACAGAGCCTGCAGCGGAGGGGCCTGCGCTGAGAATCAATGAGACCGAGCAGCCCTATAACTTTACTGAGAATAGTCTGACTCACTGCGGCGCGCTTAAATAGCTTCACAGTTTTCTTTTTTCGATCAGAAACACAATTCAGTCAAAAGAGATGCAAATAAACGTACTCGTAGTTTCACAACAGGATGCAAATGCCAGACGAGTTCTGCCTCCCAGTCGCTTCCCCCAACAATCACCAAGTGTCTATCTCATTCACACACAAAGCGCAACGGTGATTTTTCTTCTTCTTGATTTTTTATTGGCACTGTGGTACATTACCGCCACCAACTGGTCTGGAAAGTGAATCGGGATTATAAATGTTGGCCAGTGAGGCTGATGTCATGTTCGAGTCGCATATACAAATAAAGTTGTGAAAAAATATATTATTATTATTATTATTATTATTATTATTATTATTATTATTATTATTATTATTATTATTATTATTATTATTATTATTATTATTATTATAAATTGCATTTTTATTCCATTATAAGTTCCATTTTCATTCTCCAAATTTAAAACTTGATACAATTTCCAAAATACAAAACATTGAGTGTTGAGAAAGAGATCACAGTGCCCAAACATTCTGCTAAGAAAAAAAAACAAGTTAGTCAAAAAAAAAATTGCGAGCGGAAGTGTGCACCGTTCGGGTTCCGCTTCCGGGTCATTCGAGAAGGAAGTGCTGTGCGGGGTTTCGCGCGCGTGGTTTGAGTTGTGTGAATTTCGATTAACGTCGGCTACTGAAGGAAACATAAAGCTCAGTATGTATATATTTATTACCTTATCAAGTAACATATATTAGTTTTAGGGAGACAATATGTTTTAGCTGCGGCCATAGCGGCAACACGCTACATAGCTTTTTTTTTTACACGGAGAGCACGTTGCCTGTCTAGCTTAACTCCAGTACGACATTAGGCTGGCTAGCAATATTATCATAATCGCATTGTCTCTCTGTTTCAGTTAAGATGGTCAACATTTAGTAATCATACAGGGTATTAATATCACTTATAGTATAATGCTATCATCAAAAGTTTTCAAATTGGAAATACGCACTCGCTTATTATAACGATTAGAGAAAAGGATTCCGCCTAAGACAGTTATGCTGAGGAATCCAGTTTCTGTTGAAAAGAAGCAGTATTATCATAACATTTGAATGCTGGATAAATGTAACTATTATGTGTTATCAAGTCGATTGGCTGATACAGAGCGAAATGCACGTGGGTTTATGGTTTATGGTGTATCCATGTCCTGGATGTAGGACGGAGCAGACCCTTTCACAGTATTAATATGTCGAACTGTTGACTGAGTTTTGAAATGCCTTTCTCATAAGTGGGATTGGATGGTTTTGGACAGAAAACATTAGTCTTAACTTCAGCAGTGGATATTTCAGTCTCACCCATCCTGTGTTTGACCGTAACAGTTGTTGTTTCGCCTTTCAGGGTTCATGCCTAGCGACACAGCCAGGCATCCCCATGCTGTCATACTGACTTAAAGGAGGCTTTGGAGCAAGTGCTGCTGAAGCCGGCAGACATCGACTGTGTGGCGAACACCAAAGGTAATACTATTTTGTTTTGTTTGTTTTGGTACTTCTGTATTGCTGACTACAACAATACACACACACACACACCAAACTGCGCAGTTAGCATCAGCATAAATGTAACAGAAAAGTGTTCCACCAAGAAATACATTTAACCCACATTTTATTAATTTAATACTTAATATATTTGATGTATAAAAGTAAGTTTAAAAAAAAAAAAAAAAAACTCAATGTACAAATGTATTTCAAACTTATCCCTGTCAATGAACTCTCAATCACTCAGATAACTTTTTACTTTTTACTTTGTGCCACTAATTCTGTATAGAAAATGGAGTGAGGATTGCTAAAGCCAGCAGGGTGATGTTCAGGTGCCATCAGGTGACAGAGTTGGAGGACTCATGGATTACACAAAGGTAAAACCCACATTAATGTTTCATGTAGTCTCTCGTCGTCCAAAAGTTGACCAAAACTATATGGTATAGTATGTTGTCCAGAATTTCAAAACAACAGCATAGTTTAGTTTGTCGTCCAAAGGTAAAAAAAAAAACTAAAACATCATTATTTAGTATGTTGTCTATATATATAGAGAGAGAGAGAGATTATGTCATCCAAAATTACAAAGAAACGTCATAATATAATAAGTCGTCCATAATTTGACCAAAATGTCATAGTATAATCTGCCATCCAAAATTTTACAAAAAAGTCATAGTATATTGTGTCAGCCAAAAATGTGTAAAATCGTTTAATTTGTCATACAAAAATGCGAGAAAAAAAACCAACTCATAGCATAGTGTGTGGTCCAAAATGACATGTAACATCATACTATAGTATGTTGTCCAAAAATGCCAAAAATATCAAAGTATAGTTTGTGGAAAAAATGTCAAAGTTTAATATGTCCTCCAAAAATGCCAAAACACGCCTTACCTTAGTATGTCGTCCAAAAAATTCTAACACTTAAAATTAGGCAGAGAAACATCGGGTATGCGCCAAAATATGGTGGCAGTGGAAAAAGTGAAAAAAAATCATAGTGTAGTATATCTTCCAAAATTGGTTTACCAAAATAGCGTTACTTCAAACGCTTAAAAATATGCATAGAATTGTCAGGGATGGCCAAAAATATGGTGGCGGTGAAAAATGTCATATGGCATCCAAAATTTAACAAACAAATCCTTACCATTGTTTGTCGTCCGAAAATCTCAAAAAAGTAAAAAAATATGCATAGAAACGTTATTGACGCTCAAAAACACGGTGGCAGTGAAAAACGCCATAGTATACTATGTCGAAAATCACAAAAGATTTAAACACCTAAAATATGCAAATGATGGCACTAAAAAAAGTGAAAAATGTCATTATAGTATGTCGGTCGAAAAATTGACAAAAAATGCCTTACTAGTTTGTCATCCAAAAATTTCAAGTAAGTTAAAAAATAAATCAAACACTTAAAAATATGCATAAAAACGTCAGGGATGGCCAAATATGGTGGCAGTGAAAAATGTCATAATATAGTATATCGTCTAAAATTTGACACAAAATGTCTTACTATAATGTCATCAAAAAACACTTTAAAATATGCATGGAAACGTCAGGAACGTGAAAAAAGGGAAAAACGTTATAGTATGGTGTGCCGTCCAAATTTTTTTTTAATAAAAATCGTATACTATGTTGTCCGAAAATCTTAAAAAATTCAAACACCTAAATCATGAATAGAAAAGTCGGGAATGAGCAAAAATATGATAGCACTAGAAAAAAAATAAAAATGACATTATAGTATGTCGTCGAAAATTTGAAAAAAAATGTCTTACTAGTATGTCGTCCAAAAATGTAAAAATATGCATAGAAGAGTTGGAAAAAATTTGTGACGCTCAAAAATATGGTAGCAGTGAAAAACGTTATAGTATAGTATGCCATCCAAAAAAAAAAAAAAAAAAAATCTTCCTATACTGTCGTCCAAAAATCTTAAAAAATTCAAACTCCTAAAATATGCATAGAAAAGTCGGGGAGGCGCAAAAATATGATGGCACTTAAAAAAAGTGAAAAATGACATTATAGTACGACATAAAATGCCTAACGAGTACGTCCAAAAATATCAAATAAGTAAAAAAAAAATCAAACACTTAAATAGTTGCATCGAAACATCGAGGATGGCCAAAAATATGGTGGCAGTGAAAAAACGCTTTACATCCTCCAAAAATGTCAAAGTCTGGAATGCGTTTGCAAAAATATAATGGCAAGTGAAAATGTATACACAGGTACACATGTATGTCGTCCTAAAATTCCATTCCATTCAATACAAAAAAGTCATACTCGTCTAGTAGTGCAGTAGTTTGGGGTACTTTTTTTTATCGTAGGTTGGTTTAAATCTTCTTCCCCTTGTTTCTTATTAATTGCTGTTCATTTGTTTATGATTTTTTTCCAGACCAAGCCACTGAAGTAATAACAGTCCCACTCACTATCTCCGTTATCCCGGACACACGGCACGGAGTTGACGAGGGCAACGGGATGCTGCTGCTCAGCTGATGCCATCTTATGGAGGCTTTTCACAATTAGAGGTAAGCACTAAGACGATGTCTGCATATATGTACTTTATTAATGTGGTATCAGGCACAATACAAAATATAGGAACACACATATATATAATTAAAGAACAACAAGTACACAAGAAGGTTTTAATCAAACAGTGCAAATAGTCCAAGATGTTTCCTCTCAGTCCCTCCATGTCACCTCAACTTCATCTGTTCTGTACCTACAACAGGAAAAATATTAATTTTGACATGAAAAGACAAAATGAACGACGGCACAGCAGGTTAAGAGAAAAACATTTTCGTTACTTTGTAAACACAGCAAAATGGGGCACTGGGTATTTTAGACGTTCCTATGCACGTTTCAAATGTTTAACCTTATAGACATTGTTTTTTGTCAAATTTGGATGAGATACAATGCTATGACGTTTCTCACTTTTTTCCCCCCCCCACCATTGTCGACTTTCAAGTGTTTCTTGTTTTTGGATGACATAGGGCAGGACCTCTGAACACAGCGGTGTAGGAAGACGGCCAACAGGATTTTAAAAGACTCGAACCACCCCAGCCACAAACTGTTTTGCCTGCTGCCGTCTGGCCACTGCTTTCGCAGCATCCGAGCCCGGGCCAACAGACTCGTGGACAGTTTCATCTCCCAGGTCATGAGACTCTTAAACACACCTGCACCTTAGAACATTACTGTTCGTTTATTGTCACTTAATTGCACCTTTTGACACAATTGTAAATACTGCAAATGAAGTAAATTTGATTTCTATACCTTTAATCAAATACTCTTATCCTATTAGGATTTTTTATTCTGTATGCTACATCATTTTATGAACACAGTTTTTCTGAGTTGAGGAGTCTGAGACCTAAGCATGTCATTGCCAGCACCTGCTCTGTATTTGTTGTGCGTATTAGAAATAAATTCTTAAATGTAAAGTAAGGTGTTTTTGTCAAATCTTTGACGACATGCTATACAATTTTCACTTTATTTTTGCGTGTAACCTATTTTTAGGCCCTGCCGATGTTACTGCGCGAGTTTTGACATTTTTTTGACATTTGTCTGCCATTTTTAGACGACATGCTAGACTACGGCGTTTTCACTTTTTTCATCTACCCTATTTAAAGAGAGTACCGATGCTACTGTGCGAGTTCCGAGTATTTCCGACATGTTTGAAAATTTTGAATTTTTGGGCCCGAAGGTAAGGCTATAGTAAGGCGTTTTTTTTTCCATTTTTTTATGGCAAAAAAGCCCTGAAAAAATAGGAAGTTTACACTTTTTTCAATTTATTTTTGCACCTACCCTATTTTAAGAGACTGCTGATGCTACTGTGCGAGTTTCGAGTATTTCCAACATGTTTGA
Organism: Colistium nudipinnis; assembly: GCA_016785305.1. Taxonomy (NCBI): domain Eukaryota; kingdom Metazoa; phylum Chordata; class Actinopteri; order Pleuronectiformes; family Rhombosoleidae; genus Colistium; species Colistium nudipinnis. The sequence goes on from JAFBJU010000425.1 coordinate 493,736, forward strand.
AAATT
>JAFBJU010000427.1:3258-86593 GCA_016785305.1 Colistium nudipinnis
ACACACACACACACACACACACACACACACACACACACACACACACACACACACACACACACACACACACACACACACACACACACACACAGAGGTGTGGTGTTTTACCTGTTGCCCGTTTCCTCCACCTCTCACACAGATCTCAGATCAGGCCAAAGCAGAAGAAGACCACCCGATCCTGCTCTCCAGCGCTCCCAGTGACGTGAAGTCGCCCCAGGACGGGGCCGAGCAGGACACCGCCGTCCGGCTGCAGCGGCGAGCGCAGACGGTGAGAGGAGGGCGACACAAAGAGAATACGACAATGACTCGGTCAATGCAAAAATAAAATCGAAATGATGTAAGTCAAAGAAGCAGATGGGAAACGCAGACATAGAAAGGGAATGAACCCTAAAGTGTACACTTGTGCATTTTAAAGTTCCAAATAAATAATAAACATATACTGTATATCAATGTGACAAACAACCACAAAAAAAACCCAGTCATTGTGTCATGTCTTCTCCGGTTATTTGTGTCCTGTACGGATCCTGTTTGTTATTATTATTATTATTAGTCCCGACTGAACCACAGAGTGATGACTCAAATCCTAAAAGCCTGTGTTTGATTGTTTTGTCTGCCTGTTAACCATATGTGTGTTATCCTGTGTGTTTTGTGTTACCTCATAAATAATGGGGGGGGACTTACCCTTAAAATATGTTATTACTGCAGGGTTTAGTTGTAACTAATCCTTTCAGAGACTTTTTCATTTTGCTTCTTTTTTTTTTTTTTTTTTTTTACACAGTACAGTGTCGTAGCACTTTGTACACACAACAATAAGGTGTGTAATACACCTGTGTGTAAATAGCAGCGTCAATGGAAAAGTGGCATTTTTATCCTGAAGCCACATAAATATACCCAAAGACAATAGGAAAATTACATAAATAAAACTATATCAAATAAAAATAACATTAAATAAAAAGGGGAAAATGAAATTGTTGTCCAAAAATGTACAGTAGATGAGTATATAATAAATAATAATAAAAAAACCCTACTTACCTCACACAAACTCAAGTCAGATGAATCCCTGCTTACCGTTGCCTTCTATCCCGGCCACGCAAAGATTCTTGTGAAGGATTTTGTTGAGTTCACGTCCAGCCTGAAAAGAGACGGATTAAAATCTGTTTTAGTTTTTGTCCACCTGTGCAGATGTTCTGCCATCTTCACATACCTGGAAGTGTACTTGAACTCTGCCCCCCCCCCCTCTCTCTCTCTCTCTCCACTGCAGAGTGTTGTCCGTCAGTCGGACGTGCAGAGCTCCGAAGGCCGCCGTCTAGGCCCTCGCGCCAAATCGCAGCTCCCCGTCCCCAGCAGCAGGGGGCAGCAGACTCGGGCGACGCCCATTTCTGGAGCCACCAGCAGCGACAGATCCACAAACAGCAGCAGAACACCAAAACAGGCTCCGCCCAACAACAGCAGCAGCAGCAGCAACAACAACTACAACCTACACATCAACGTCAACAACAACAACCGATCACACGACGACATCTGGATCCTTCACAGAGACCTGCACGAACACAACAAATAGACACACGCACACACACACACAAACTCCCCCCCCCTCCCATGACCTCATCCTTCATGATGTAAAGACTGGGTTACCTGACGACCTTTGACTTTTAGTATTTGTACTCGTTAGCCGTACTTGTTACACTGTACTACAGTTGTGTACTTGGGGACCATAGTTTTATTCTATTACAGTATTTGGAGTATTTGGGTATCGTACCGGGCTGGTAAAATAAGTAAAGAGAGTTTTGGTAAGACTTCTAACATGGAAGGAAATTCCAGTGTGTCAACCTGCATATAATGGGACAGTGTTCAGTAGACAACAGCGTAAGTATTTACTGGAGAAATCAAATAAATAGTTGAGATATTAAGTATTTGACTGGTGGAAACTGCCTCAAAGTAGTGGCACAGTATTGTCGTGTACTTAAAGTCAAATACTGTACTTCTACTCTGGTTCAGGGTCATTAAAGACTACCTGAAAGTACTTTAAAATCAAAGTGTTTTTGGATCAAAGGAAGAAACAAGCAGGTTTAAATCGTCCTTTTTTTTGTTTTTTTTTGTTTGTTTTTTTTGCTATTAAGTATTTTGAGATATTCAAGTGTTTAATCTTTAACTAGTTGCAAGGTTGGTTTAAATACTGTTGAAATTAATCAGGGTTTTACCAAATATATTTGTAAATAAGAATTAGTACGTTTAAATGCTCTATAGATTGGTGTACGTGGTATGACGCTTGTACAGTGACAAAAACCCGAAAAGTAAAAAAATAAAAAAAATGCTGGAGAAAAAAGTAAAAAAAAAAAAAAAAAGAGAATCTTGTACATAGTGTTTGTAAGATGAGTTTGGTTCTGAATCCTTCACTTGTTTCAGAGTGAAGAGGTTTGTGGCAATAAGTAATAGAACTGTATAAACACAGGATGTCCTCTTGTCAACTGTAAGCCATAATAAATATTTTAAATGCATCATTTCCCCTCGAGTCACGTTCAATTAAACCGCTGAGCCTGACGGTCTCATGCACCCCTTTTAATCACTGTGTTCCACGTTTATTTTATTTGTATTTTTTTTTTTAAGAAATTTACTTTCAGTGGACATTGTTCATATATATAAATATATAAATATATCTATACATATGTACAGGAGAGATTTGTGTCTGCTAACAGCTGTTTGAGGTTTTTTTTTTGTCTTTTCAAGCACAAACATTAAAATGGCACTGTTAAAAAATCCCAATTGGACTTATTCTGTTCTTTTTTTTGTTTGTTTTACTAAAAACACAAATATCTTTATCTTGAATACAAGACATCGATTTTTCTCTAAATTCTTATTATTTTTTATCTTGAAGCCTATTCGTGACCTAATTCTCAATTTTCAGAATTCATTTTTTGTTCTTAGGTTAAAATGTGTACGATGATAATATAATAATGTTGTGTTAAAGAACAACACCACACACGTTACTAAACGCACAACGCGATGCACCGCGCGGAAAGGAGGGAGCTACTCACAAATGTCGTTTCTGACATGATCGTGAGTTGTCTACACACATTTGGCCATGCAGAGTGTGTTTAAGATGGATGAATCAGAAGGTCATACCCAGCTCATGAGGGGGAAAACCCGACACACACCCGAATTTGCCTGTAACACACACACACACACACACACACACACACACACACACACGCAACAGCTTTTAACAAAAACAGTGCAATTCTTCAATTCAGTTTCGTTTTTACTGGAAATATAGTTGATTGAACAAATACATTTATACACTTTATTTTTTTTTTGTACATCGGCGTCCTTTTCCTATGTGTAAGAAACTGCTCTGTTCTTAATTTACACTGTAAAATAAAAATAAAAATAATAATCATATACAGTTAACATATAAAGGCATTTCTCTGTGGTACCTTGCTTTTCTGCATCACTGCCATTACAAAAAACTGGGAGATTCAGTGCGAGAGCCAGCAAAGAGGAAAATATGACAATATAGGACGATTGAATATGGTTTCCAGTTTAACAGGGAGGAAACAGATTTAAACTCGACCAAAATAAAAATAATTTCTTTTTGTACAGCAGTCACTTGATTTTGCCAATAGAATTTAATTTTCTTTTATGAATTAGTGACTTCCTCACCATCATTCATTAAATAACCCAGACTGAACATTGACAACGAGAAGAAGGATGATTTATAAGTAAAGCCATTAATCCTAACATTGAATCATGTGACTGTTTGAAAGCTGACGAGTACCTCGGGGTGCCTCTAAAGTGCATACAGATGGAAAAATAAGGGTATCTTGAGTCATCGCCCGTCAGCGGCTGTCCATCAACAGCGTCACTGCGCGTTACTGCTGGGTCAGACCGACTAATCAAAACGCGACGACGCAAATATTTAACCGACACACGAAAGCCACTGGGTTTAAAAAGATCGTTTCTAGGTAAAATGGTCAATTGCTGATTTTTTTTTGTTTTTTTACGCTTAAAAAGACTAATAACATTAAGTTCATGCTTCAGTTATTCAGGCTGGAGTTCCCTTTTATATGGAGGATTTTTGATCTTCCATGAATTAACACCCAGAGCTCTCACAGTGCGCAGCAGCACACACACACACACACACACACACACATATATGTATTTATACTGGTTTATCAGTGGTTCTCCAATTGAGTGACAGATTTACATCATCTGCACTTTCTGCAGCCGCAACACTGCCTGATTTACACCTTCCAATTTTTATATTAAAAATGTTTAATATACTATTAGAGAATTCATTCAATAAATACGTTTTTCCTGTGATTTTTTATTTAAATTGTATTTTTTTACACCTGATTCTTAATATTGGAGAATTTATCTTATATTAATACACAGAGCTTTCAGCATACAATCATTCAAGCTATTAACGACATTTGTGTTGAAATGTTCTACCACCTTATAATGTATATTACTATAAATTTGAATTTTGAAAGGTCCAACCCACCGCACATTTTATGTTTGTGTATGTGCTGTATTATTCTGAATGATCTGTACCGTATAAACAAATGTCGACTGTCAATTTTTTTGACTTTTTACATTTATTTTTACACAACTCAAAGATCTGGTATAAATTGAATATTCTTAGAGCCTGCCTACTTTTATCGTTTAGTGTCTCATGATAAAAATTGTCTTTCCCAGTGGCTCAATAATATTAACTGGATCAATCTCCTCTGTGTTTGTGCGTGTCTGTGTGCGTGTGTGTGTGTGTGTGTGTGTGTGCGCGTATCTGGCCGGTTAGAGACGCGTGTCCTGGACCTCGTCCTCGGCTTCCTCCGGCAGGGACGAGATCTTGGCGGTCTGCGGCGCCGCCCGTTTGCTGGAGTTGAGGCGGTGAAGCGGCGGGAAGAGGCGGAGCCTGTCGGAGGGGCTCATGGCCTGTTTCAGGTGAGTCGTCTCGTTCAGGAGTTTGTGGATGGAGTCGTAGGCCTTCATGGAGCTGTTATCCACCATCTGGACACACACAGACCAAGAGGTTGGAGGTCAGGCCAAATCCAATTTGTTTATACATTTTCTTTTTGCCATTTATTAACCTAATAATCTGACAGATCAAATATTCACATTACGTAGACACGTATCCAAATCATATTATAATGTTCAATTGGACTTGAGCCACTATCAGCCAGTTCTCTGTCTGTAATAATATTATATTCGCAACCCCTGTGAGAATCAAAATGAAAATATTCTTGTATTTCATTCCAAACTCACCAGGAATGATTGACACTCGAGCAGCGGCTCCACTCTGTGTTCCGAGAGGATGACGGTGCAGCCAGAGAACGCGTGTTTCAACGTCTTCCTCAGGACCTGTAATGTTCTGCTCCAACAGACACACACACACAATCATCTTCATCATCATCATCATCTTCAAAGACTGGCTGCCTCTATGGCATAAGCCTAAGCTTAGTGCCGTGTTCCTGTTGGGAGGCGACATGAAAGAGCAGGTCAAACTAAATTAGCTCATTATAGGCTTCATTTACCATCACAGGCCACTCTGCACATGTGGTTACCCACAATCCCACGTACAATAGGTCAGAGTTACTGTAAGCACTCTCGATTGTCACCATATGCAGCGGCAGGAACGCTGCACGTGCTCGATTCGGACGAGTGATCTCACCACGACACAGACACAAAAAAAAAAAAAAATGCGTGTGTGCGTGTGTGTGTGCGTGTGCGTGCGTTGGCACTGACATGGGGTCGAGGTAGGCCGAGGGCTCGTCCAGCAGCAGGATGCGGGCCTTGCTCAGGATGGAGCGTGCCAGACACAGCAGCTGCTTGTGTCCGTTGCTCAACACGTTGCCTCCGTCCTCCAGCTGGAAGTCCAGCTTGTCTGGAAACTGCTCAATCACCGACTTCAGACCCACCTGCGATACAATAATTTGTTTTTTTATTTATATATATATATATTTAAATGTGACTGTCTAGAGGTCTGGCTCACAAAAAGGATTTCCTGAAGCATTAAACTAAAGATCTGCAGCTGAACTATTTATTTTTTTTCCTGAAGATTCTGATATTGGGGTGGTATGAAAAAAAAAAACTAAAACATGTTGGTAGAAAAAAGAAGAGAGAAAAACCAGAAATATAAGAAGCAGGTGAAATGAAGACTCGCCTCCTCGGCCACCCTCCACAGCTCCTCATCGCTGTAGCGTTCATGAGGGTCCAGGTTCATCCGGAAAGTTCCAGTCAGAATAAAGACTTTCTATTAAAGGGAGACCAGAGGAATGAGTCAAATGTCACCTTCAAAAGTTTACAGTCGAGCACCAATATTAATAGAGCGGTACAGTTTCGTCTCTAATACAAATACATTGGATTTTGTCATCATTTGCATTTTATATATCATGAAGAACCTAAAATCTTTGCGTTTTCCTTTTTCCTACTTCCTCATCGATCAATAATTGCGACCCTATCGGTTTGCGGTTTCACAGCAGTGTTTGAAACCAGCGGCCGCGCGTCTCGGTGCGAAATCCAGGCGGGGACGTACCTGAGGCACCACTCCGAAGGCCTTCCTCCAGGTGTGCAGGGACACGGAGCTCCAGGAGACGCCGTCGATGGAGATTTCTCCGTCAGTGTAGGCCAGACGCAGCAGAGCGGACAGCAGAGTGCTCTTGCCCGAGCCTGTACGACCCAGCAGACCCACCTGCACAACAGAGACGCGTCAATACACCAGAGGATGCATTTCTATTAACGAATTAACTAATCTATTAACTAATAATGATCTAATTACTGTACGATTATAATGACTACAAAAACCCTTAAGACTACATCTACACAAATCCAGAAGGAGGATTTTAAGAGATTTATATCGGAGGTTGAAATAATAAATGCAAATTATTTTAAGGTTGAAAATAGAAATTACAACGTTATTGTCTAAATGCTGACTGTGATTTTAAATGTGGGGAATATAAATGAATATATTATGACAGCTATACGTTAACACACGTCGCCTGGCTATGACCTCCCTATGTCCTCTCTTTGACCCTTTAATTGCAGTCCCCCTGTTGGGACAGACGCTGCTTTGATTTTGGAGAATCCAATAAAGGGGCGTTAACATGCATCACTCTGCCAAATGTCATTAAGACCCAGTCACACACACACACACACACACATCACTCAGGACTTACACTCTGCCCCCCGTCCACAGAGAAGGAGATGTTGCTGAGGACGGCGCGTCCAGCCTCCGTGTATTTGGCGGTGAGGCCCTGGACGTCCATCTGTCCCCGGTTGGGCCAGCAGTCGTGAGCGTGAGGGTTGTCGATGACGAGGTCGGGGCCGCCGCCTCCTCCTCCTCCTCCCCCTTTGCCTCCAGACTTCGGTGGCAGCGGCTCCTCGGACGGCAGGTCGATGAATTTGAAGACCCGGTCCACTGAACGCATCTGAGGATGAGAAGAAGAGTGCTTGTCCCGACTTGAACTGCATGTGAACTTAAACATGGAGTTTGCGCGAATAGATTTTTTTTTAGGTGGATGTGGAACACCAGATGGGGAGGAGAAAAAAAAAAAAAAAAGCACAGATCCTGTTGCAGGTGTTAAAGAACAAACCCTTAAACGTCCTCTAATGCTTGTTACGCTTGGGAAACTTGCGACTGGCCATTGGCTGTGTGGTATTTTAATGCAAGTCAGGTCTTCCTACCCCTGATGCGTACACTGATAGCTGCGTGCGCGCGCGTGCGTGCGTGAGCCACGTACCAGTCCATCTACAGTGATGCTGGTGATGACGGCCCATTGGAAAGTTCCCAGAAGGAGCATGGCCAGGGCCACGATGATGCCGATCTCCCCTGGTTTATCCTCTGCAGAGCAAACGCACAAACGCACACAAAGAGACACACACAAACATACACATACGCAGAAAGTCACTGGTCCTGTCCAACCAAAGCTCCCCCCCCCCCCCCCCCCCCCCCCTGTCAGAGCAGCACTCAGGTATTGTTGGACCTGCTCTATTGGAAACGAATGAGCTGTGTAATGACCCTTTAATCTGCTCACAACACAAACACAGGCTATGACGCAGCCGCATGCTCAGAGTGTGCGTGTGTGTGTACTTGTGCTTCCCATTCACTTAATTGAACAAACACCGCGCTTCCTCTCGTACATGACATTTTATCCTGGTGACATTCCCCGACAGTTTTGATTCCTTTTCACAGACAAGCTGTGCTGTTATGATCCCGGTATCGGACTCTACGCACTGTAACACACAGATAAGGGCTCCTGCACTTGAAAAAAAGCTCCGTGGAAATAATGAGGTGTTTACCAACTGGCACGCTGGAATTTTAAAAATTGTCCCTACTCACATTTCTGCGCAACAACTAGTTCATCCCTGAGCGGCGCTATTATTGATTCTCATATTCCGGGGAAATGAGTCATGGTCAGACCCGGTATTTTGGTCTCGTCATGTTGTTCACGGTTGTGTGTTTTTTTTTTGAACAAGGGGAACAATGGGATTTTAACTCTTCAATTCCTACTATAAATCAGTTCAAAAAAGTTATACAAATCAAAACTGCTTAAAAATATATGGATGACTGATGCCGACGCTAGAATTCAAAATTCATCAGACTGGGAAAAGTATGTTGATTTATTATTGTTTTTGGTTGTTTGAAAAGAAACGGGGGTGAATTTTTCTATAATTTTGATTTATTTTTTGTCTTTTTTTTTATACTGTGTTGAGTTGATTATAAAATCAAAGTCATAATTCCTTGTTAAAATATGTTGTGTGGCACATAAAAATGGGATAGTGGGTAATATTTAGATTTAGTTCAAAATAAAAAAGATGGTGTAGATAGAGCTATAGAATAGGTTTGTGTAAATAATACATTTTAAATAGACATGTATATAATAGTGAACAGCTATAAAAGGGGTCTGTAGCTCCTCCTACTCCTTTTCAAACAATTGTTAAAGTAAATGCTTACGTTTGTTTTGCTTTTTTTGTATCAATCAGTCATTCAAATATTTGGTTTATCAGCGGTGAAAAGATAAAAGTGTCATCCCATAACTCACGGTTGGTTCCCACGGCGATGAAAGCAGCCGCGCTGAAAAACAGCACAAAGATCATGTCGCAGCGGAAGAGGAACCAGCGCAGCGTGGCCAGGTAGTGGAACCAGGTGGCTGTGTGGGTGTTCAGGGCCTTGTGGAAGAGCATCTCAAAGTAGGTCTGACGCCCAAAGGCCCGAATGGTCCACAAACCCTTCAGTGAGATGATGAGGTGCGAGAAGATGGGGCTTCGGGCTGCAGGAGAGCAGAAGAGGAACATCTTAATAATGCAATAATAATAATAATAATAATAATAATAACAACAATAATAAAAACAATAAATACTACAATAAGAATAATAATAATAATAATAATAATAAAAACAATAAATACTACAATAATAATAAGAAGAATAAGAATAATAAGAATAAATAAAAACATAAAAACTAAGAGCCTCTATATTTCACAAGTTGCTGTGAAAAAGAGAAACAAAACAGAAGTCGAAATACATAACATTTTGGTACAAAAACATATTTCATTTGCTTGGATAGGCAACCTGCGTCAGAAGGAAGAAAATAATTGAGACCAAATGAATTGGGTTAATTTGCATAATCAATGGTGAGATTTATAAAGAGGGAAGGAGATGAGGCGTGACACAAAATAAAGGGTTGAAAACCAAAAAATAAATCAAATTTGGCCAGTAAAAGAGAATTGTCAGTTAGTTGATGGTTGAGGAAAAAAAACAACCAAACTCAAACTCACCATTATATAACATAATTAATTTCACATGGGAAATATCCAGATTTCTACTTTTGAACTCGATGCATTGCACCAAAAAATTTAGTTTGAAGCAGATTCTAGTTTTTACAGAAACAAGTGATTAGTTTAGAAAACATATTTTAAATATATATACTGTATATATATATATATATTACCCTCGTTTCCTGGGAATTCTTCATGGAATTAAACTTTGAAATATGATTTTGCATTGTAAGCACATCGTCACTTGTTTTTGGAGGTAGCCGTTTTCACGTTTAGGCTGCATTCCATTCCTTTCACGAGCATTGGTCATTTTCTTTGAAGTGATGTAAAAGGGAACGCTCTAATAAATACTTTAGTGACGAATACGCATCATTTCCAGCGTGTTTTAGTCCGACATGCGGCCTGTGACGACCAGAAGGAGCGACAACAGGATGGGGTCGGAGGAAATCCCAGCTCGGCTCATTTCTCCGACCCCTGACGTGCCCCCCCGCGCTGCTCCGGATAAAACCCTCGTCATCCCCACCCAAACACACATTCAGAAAACAAAAACACACAGTTGTGTGACTCACTTTGACTCCTGAACCGAATCAATCGGACATTTAAACAAGGTTGAAATGCGCACACGTGAATTCATTTCCTGTTAGGATAAGTTTACTTTCGGGATAAAGTTTAAACGGATAAAAACATCACATTATTTAGACATAGCCAACTTTTTTTCACGATGCCTCTCTTTTTCTGACCCCTCCCACCCCTGTGAGACGCTCCACCCATCCTCTCCTGAGCTCTGTCATGTTTTTGTTCTTCAACATGACCTTTGACCTGTTGGCCCTGGGCCATCCTCCAGCTCTGAATGTTGATGGGTACATATGATGACGGTGGTGTATCCTACTGTTCACACTTCCTCCGTTGTACCCTCTCTGAATTTTTCCCATTTTTTATTTTACACCTTTTCCTGATCCCTGCTCTACTTGATGCAGAGAAATAGATGAGTGAGTAAAGGTATATAAAATAGTTTTTTGTTTATGATTAATTGCTTCCAAACACACAAAACACATTATAATAAAGTAAATATATTCCGTAAATATGAATATATGAATTAGAATAGAATACAATTTTAAACACAAATACACTTGACACAAACATGTACATCCACACACTATTACACTAACACTGTGTCTGCGCGCTGACCTTCGGCCTCCAGTAGCTTAAGCTGCTGTCCAGTTCGTAGGAAGTACTTCCTGAGGATAACAAATATGGCAGCCAATGGGATGGCAGCGATGAAGATGTAGGGCCGCATGATGGAAACGGTGAAGATGGCGCCCGTCACAATTAATGTCAGCTGGAGTGGTGAGGAGGATGGAAATAAAAATGATTAGATGTTGATTGTGTACATGCACATGTGTGGAGCATTAAAAAAAAGCAGGTTGCGTATAGGGGTGTGTGTGTGCGTGTGCGTGTGTGGGAGGGGGGTAATGTATGTTACATCATACCTGAATGAGGTCAAAGAGCACTAGAGGCAACATGTCATCTATGGTGGCCATGTCCTTGGTGAATCTGTTCATGATGCGGCCTGGAATGGAGGTAGTTAATGAAGTCCATTTATATACTAATTTATAATGTACCTATCTATACATAGATATAATATTAATCCAAAACTAAAAGCTGATTATTATATAACTATTGAGAGATGTAGAATGGTACCCGTCTTCATAGTGTTGAGCACAGCCATGGGGGCTCGGAGCACGGCGCTGAGCATCTGTTCGTGAAGTCTTTTGGACACGGTGAGCAACGTGTGCACCAACGGGAGACCCCTGAAGATACCCAGGGCCAGCACACTCTCGGACGTGGCCACGTAGATGTAGATGATGTAGTAAGCGCTGGTCGGCGTGACGATGACGGCCAGGTGGACGGGGGGCGACGAGGAGTTGGGGTGCTGCTCACTGATGTAGTTGGGCGATGAAGGGTTGGCGCCGTCCCTCCAGATCTTGCTGGTGGAAGATGGAGAATGAGACACAGACGGAATTTTAGATGGAGAACTGGCACAAATACAGCAAAGATCTTCAGGTATATAATAATATAATATAATATAATATAATATAATATAATATAATATAATATATATATACAGGGTATAAATCAGATTTGACACATTCAAGCTCTTCAATTTTGACAAAACAATTTTCAAAGGCAGAATGATTGATGATTAGGATATATACACACATATATATTTAAAGTAAACAATACTTGTATATATTTACGGCCCTGCACGCTTATAAGGAACCCTTAACTTAAAAAATCCTCAGAAAAAGAAAGTAATTGAAATGTACTCAAACAATATTTTACTAGACCTGCTAAAAATCCTCACTGTGTAAAACAACTTAAGCCAGCAAGTAGTTTAATAATGTCATAAATGATATTATTTTGTATTTCTGAGATGAAGTTTCAGTACAGGAACACAGGCACTCATGTCTCTCAGAAACATGACACTTACTCAGTAATGAGGAAAACGCCAATAACTGAGCCGCCAACCTAACGGAGAGAAAATTAGGGAAACGTTTATTTTCAAATTAATTCACATAGCGAAATAAAGAAATAAAAATCCGCTAGTGATTGAACCTCGATGGCGAAGACGAGGCCGATGAATACGAGGACATAGACTAAGCTCTTGTTGGTGGTGATGTAGCGTAGGTAGGTGCTCCATGAGGTAGTTTCAAAGACGTTGGCCCGGTCATCTGCGAAGCATTGCTGTGAAGAACAGAGCCCCTCATGACATACAAACCTAAAAGTATCCCTCTTATTAAATGAAGTGGTTTATGCCAGATCTTGAAAACAAGGGTAAAATGAAAATGGCAGTGAAAATGCACATGCAAACGCCTCACCTCCATGTCCTCCTCATCCACCTCCTCGCTGATGTCATAAACGCTGTCCTTGGATAAGCGGCGCGCGTAAATGTCCAGCTCCGACGCCAAGTCGCACTGCGGCGTGATGGACAGCTTCCTCCTGAAGGACGTCTGCATCTGCTCCCGGCGCTCCTGACCCTGAGCGTTGGTGATGAAGGCCAGCACGGACTGGCGCCTCTGGCCGTTGAGGTGCTGCAGCCCGTGGTGGTACAGGTTCCCCCTGGGCAGCACCTCCTCCACCTGGTCGTCCTCGGGCACCACGGAGAACTTCCTCTCCGAGAGTTCCCGGACGCCGTCCTCTATGGCGGTGGACTGCGGCGCGTTCGGAGTCTGCTGGGAGTTCCCGATGAAGGAGAACTTGCGGGCAGCCGCCAGCGGGCTGAGGATGAGCGACTGTTTGCGTTTCTCCGGGTAGCCGTCACCCGCCGGGTGGCTCTGAGGTCCAGACACTATGATGGGAGGCGGCGGCTGGCGGAAGGACTGCCGCATGGTCTCCGCGCCGCGGAAGCCGGCGGTTTCGTCCACGGAGACCCTGCGGAGCGTCTCCGTGAGGATGGAGCTGCGCCGCTCGGCGTTGATGTTGTCGTACGCCTCCATGCCCAGGAGGAGCGAGCTGAAGTCGGGACGCTTGGCCTGCAGCTCCGAGAAGGTGCCGTAGAAGTAGCAGTCGCCGTTGTGCAGCAGGAGGATTTTGTCCGCCCGCTTGAGGTGCTCCAACTTGCTGGTGACCACGATACGAGTTTTGGAGGACATGAGTTTGCAGACGCATCTGTGCGGCGGTAAAGAAAATGAAGACTTAGTTCAAATGACTAAATAAGGTCAAGCATGTAACTGGACAAAATGTCTACATATCATTATTATTTTTTTTTTTTTTTACTTAAATGTTATGTTTAAGTTACTGTGTAAGACACCACAGTCAAAGAGAGTGCGGTTCAAGCGACCTTGACCTTGAACTTAAAAACTTCATCCCCCCCCCATGAAAGGGTCTCTGTTGGGATACACACTTCTCAAAGATCTCTTTCTCTGTCACGATGTCCAGGTGGGTGAAAGGTGCATCCAGCAGGTAAAGGTCGGCGTCTTTGTACACAGCTCTGAAAAGAGGACACACGTGCAGGCAAATGAGGAAAAAAACGTTTAAAACATTTTTAAAGAATCTGAGAAATGATGGCATATAGAAATACAATTACAAAGCCTGTGAAAGATAGAATATTAGGGGGGCAAGCACGAAACACAATATACCAAATCCTGCGAATAAGGCTCGACGGGTCCCTGTGGGCATTAATCAATAACGGTGATCATTTAGAGTGATGGCTCCAAAAAAAAAAAGCCAGTGAGTGGCTGCAAATTGACGCCGGGACATTAAACCAATAAATAATGCACGGGAACATGAGGCAGTGGGACTCTAATCCGAGCAGAGATTTAAATAAGTAATAAAGCTGTTCTGAGGCTGTCGAAAGCAGCCGTCATCAAGAAGTGGGACCATAAAACGGATAGGAATGATATGTGATTATTATCAGCTTGGGGGCGCTACACGTTATTTACAGTTGGAGTTGGGCCTTGAACCAATAGTGGGACTTGAAGCGTTGCCAAAGACATAAATAACTGTAAATGTTATTTAGTCCACGTTTATTAGCTTTCAAAGAACGGGAACCTCTTAACCAGGAAATGCCTGGAAATAAATAATATGACAAGGGTCATGTTTTATTTTGGCCCTGAAGTTGTATATTTATTAATTATGAATTCAGTGGGTTATTTTTTCCACGAGGGGTGATTGTTGGTTAAAGCATCTTTATCATCTTCTCTGAGTTAATATTTAAAGTTTAATATGTATCCCTTTTCTGAATCGTGCTCTATTCCCCCCCATTTGTAAATACTAATAATAAAGTAATATTAGTAATAACATATTGTGAAAGAGACTGGACAAAAAAAACGAAAGAACAATTCTAGCCGATCAGCAAAAGCTCGTTTGCGTGTTTCTGATCTCATGCGACGGACGCTCGGGTTAGACAGGAAGTACCTGGCCAGGCCGAGGCGAGCCCTTTGACCTCCGCTGAGGGTCACGCCTCCTTCCATCAGGGGCGTCTTGTCTTTCTCAGGCAGCAGAGCAAAGTCCTGCAGAAGAGAACGGGGAGGTCAGCGGGTCAAACGCAGGGATTTATTGTTACACAGGAGGGGGCGTGACAAAATGAAATGTCAGCTTACTTCAGTTCAGTTTATATTGTTAAGTGTTTTGGAGCCATTGCACAGTTTTTTTGGCCACGTATGTCAATAACCAGGCACCAAGTTGTACTACCGGTGTGTTAAATGCTACAATTCCTGAAACTGGGCTCAGTGCTTTGAAGATATACCGTAAACTCAAACTGTATCTAGTCATTCTGATAACCTTGGAATGAAAAGCAAGATTATGCGTGATGATCTGGCAGCACAAGTTCAAAACACGGTTGATAGTCTGGAAGAGAAAAAAAAAAGAAAAGGGATAGCCTCCACTGAAGCGGGACATGTGTGTAACTTGGCACAGTATGAGGGTCTGTTGTCCTTTTTATGTCCTTGTGTTGAGTTTGACTCTACCTTATGTTAAACCTTAAGAAACTCAAAGAGACTGGGAGATTTTTTTCCAATGTTTCAAACCAGTAGCTGTTTGATGTGGTCAACAGTATTTATATATATTTTACCCAGAATAAAAAAGTAGATCATAGTAATGATGGTTGCTCTTTCAAGCACTGTATATAATAATAATAATAATAATAATAATAATAATAATAATACTTTTTTACTTAAAATGCTATAAATGTAAGTATTAAACCAAGGTTAAATAAAGCTGCAATAATGAATAAAAAAGAAAACTAAATGGGCTTTAATTCCGATGCTTATCTCTGCGACACTAAAACACAACGTTGTCCTGGTAATCAAAGACAGTTCATATGTTCACAGATTCATTTAAATTCACACAAAACGGCACAAAAGCACGGACGGGATAGAAACATGAAGGACTGTCACGGGTAGGGGATTGCAACGCGCGGTGTGCGTTGGGCGGGGGAGAGACAATGAAAACAGACGCCCCCCGCCCCCCCACACCAACAAGGATGAAGTGGCAGCACAAGTTGATCATGGTTAAAAACGTCCTACCTGTTTATTGTCAGCTTCCGCTGTCCTGACAGGAGCGCATAGGGGATCAAGTTAACAGGTGGTTTAACAGCTTGTAAAATAAAAGGCAGCACAGTAAAAAATGACATGTTGTGTGTCTCACTGTGAACAAAAAGAACCTGCCCGGCCAGCAGCTACAAGCTGGAGGGTAAAAAAAAAAAAAAAAAGGAAGACCACCCACGGCATTCTGTCTGGGGCTTTAGGGGGGGCAACAATGGTGAGGAGTTAAGAGTCACGAGGCCACAAAACGCCTCGTCTCTGTCTGGAGAAATCTGCTTTAGTTGTCACTCCAGACTGTCAGGGTTACCTTGGGGATTTCTCTTACTCTAAAAAAAAATAAAAATAAAAAGGAATTCCTTTTCCTGAAGGAATTTTCCTTATTTTACTTAAATGTTTTAAGACTTTAAGTAATCATTATTTAAAGTTTGTAATTGAACTAATCCACCTTTTTTATTATGTATGTTATTGCAATACGCTTTGGACCAAAGAGTCATCCAAATTTAATGTAAATGTAAATTTGTCCAATTGTGTCAAACTTAACAGAGATTTAAAAACTGATATTATTCAGAACTTTTGAATAATAAAAACACTTTATTGTATCTGATCAGAAATATAGATTTACTAAACTTTCTACTTTTCCTGACTTAAAAACTTCCTGTCGTTACTGCCATTTCCACACAATGGTGAATGTGATTGAACTCATTTCCATATTGCCGCTATTCCCGTTTCATCGACGCCTCTCCTCCAAGGAAAAACGGAGGGGTGGTTTTTACACGTGGATGTCACTATTGCCTGCCAGCTTTGTTTGCTGTGACAACATGTTGTGTTTTTAATGAAAACCACTTCGGTCCTGTAAGTTCTCTGGAAATGGGACGTGACAGGAAATAAATATGATGGCACGAGCTGCTGTAGTGATTTCAGTACTGTGAATTTGAAATATCAATGGTTCAAAGGCTGCTTTTCATTAGGATTTACAAAAAAATGAACAACCAATTTCCTAGATGTCAACATTACTTTAACATCAGAATCTAATTTGAAAAAATATAAACCAATAATGCTTTATGTTGTCAGCATATATTTATAACACGTAATTCCACAACACAAACTATCTGGCAATATAATTGAATATTAAACTAGACAAGGCCCTCAGAACTGATGTTTGCTGTGTTGTGATGAACTCGGGGGGCTCATATTCCCACCCTAGAGAAATAATGTGGGATTACCATGGCAACAGAGGAGACATTATTCAGCCGAGGGGCCGTCACTCAACACAGTAGTTCATAAGATGGAGTGTGTGTGTGTGTGTGAGTGCGCGCTTTAGGATAGTAACAAATGTACAAGCATGTGTGTCTTTGTCTGTGTGGGTTACATAATGGGTGTAAATGTGGACTGAAATCTGAACCTTGGGGAAACTTTGCAGAGGCTCCAACAGACAAGTGAGCAAGCTGGCAAAGATGTGCTACACAAACTGCTATAAAACAATAACCTATTTGTAAGTTAAGCATTTTTTTTCCCAGGTAGTATTAAGAAAATCCACAGAACATTTCAAAATATGAATCTTAATAAAGACTATACCTAAAACAGATAAGTATGTATATATATAAAATAAAAGGAAAAATCATCAAAATAAAAGGCCCTAATAAAACGTAACGTACCTCTTCGAGCTGGCAGGCCTTGACGATGGAGGTGTAGCGATACTCGTCGTAGGTCAGGCCAAACAGGATGTTGTCACGAACGGTCCCCGGCATGATCCAGGAAGTCTGTGGCGAGAAGGAGACCCGACCACTATGTTTGATTTTACCTTCTGAGGGCACCAGCTCGCCGAGGATCATCATGAGCAGAGAGCTCTGGGGGGTAAAAAAAAAAAAGAAAAAGGAAAATATATTGGTGTCACGCAGATCAGACAATGTAATAAATCAGCGCTTAGTGATTCTATTAATTGAGCGAAATACTCATAAATCCCCAATTTTTTTTCGGATGGGTGTTTTTTTTTACCTTTCCCGAGCCGGTGGATCCGGCCACTGCCAGCATCTTGCCCTTCTCCAGGTTCAGGCTGATGTTTTTGAGCACAGGTGTGACGTAGAGGTTGGTGAAGAAGAGGCCGGCGTCTCCATTGGGGTGACCGTTGGCTTTGCTCTCCTGCTTGATCTTCTCAAACAGCTCCCCGATGCCCTGCAAGAGGAGAGGGTCACCAGGACAGGAAATAAAAGAGGAGAAAGACTAGATCATTGGGGTGCCATCGCACTTATTCAAAGTCATAGTATGATAAAACCCCAAAATATGGAAAGACACCACTTTGCTGATGAAATCAATAATTAACACAAACTAATCACTATTTTGCTGCACATTTAATGACATCACTAGGATTATATGACTGGGGAAAAAAAATCAATCAAAATTATGATTAAATATAAAAAAATAAAAAAATAAAAAAATTAAGTAAATTATGGGTAAAACGTGTGCTTTTTGATGGCCTTTTTAAAAAAAATCTTTTTTGACATATTGTACAAGAATAAATGTCTTTGATTGTGTCTCTCAGACACAAGCTGCTCCCAAGAAAAAAAAAACACCCCAAAGCTTTCACAATGGCCCCATGTCACCTCATACGTCACTGCCCTTGCTCAGATAAATATGTGACACATCTCACTGCTTTAAAAAAAAAAATCTAAAGCGGGGAAACTCTGCCGGACCCACTGGCTCAATCGCCGACCCCGGGTGACGTTCCACGGGTCACCGATCCCCCATAATGCAGCAGCGGTGGGTTTGTTTAGGTTCGTCTGTGCGATTCTCATTGTAATGAGCTGACGTACATGCTGTCAGCAGTTAAAGAAAGGCAGCACCTCCTCTATTCTTCCGTCCAAAGGCACATTCCCGGAAGAGGAGAAAAGCGGCGGAGGAGAATCCAGGAATGAGGTGGCGGGCGACCACAACCCTGACCGTCAAAGGGAGATCTCGCGTTCCCAGCAAAAGTGTGGATGACGAGGTCATTAATTATGCAAAGTGATGGAGGAGGAAAAAAAACGTAGCACGGAACGGGCATGTTTGTTTTCTCACGGTACTCGGTGGTCAATGAATTACAACCGTTAGATTTACAGCCACCACCTATGAGATAAGATTATACGACCCACTCCCGGTGATGATGAGGCATGACGTGAGAATTCAACTTCTTTTTAAAAATGCCAATGTCCTCTCATGGAACTGACATACACATGCGGTAAACTCACTATGGCCTGTTGTTATCGGGAATAGAGCAATATATCAGCCTGAAGGTTTGATGTTCCATAACTACACAAATATATATATATATATAGTGAGAAATATATATCTTTCAAATACCTAATAAAATAAAATTACTGTTTTAAAGTGAATATATTCCATGTCAGATTTTACAGAAACTTTCTTTATTGGAAATAAAGATAAAAATAAAATAAATGGCAATATAAAATCATTTGCTAAAGAACTAAGAACTATTGATCATCAGATCTTTCTAGTCTCTGTATACATCTGCATCCTGGTAATGAAACCGTACTATTTAATAAATATATACGTTATAAATTGTGCATATTAGATTCAATTTTTTTAATGCAAAGACGTAAACAAACCTCGTCCCATGATGCAGACACGTTGACCAGTTCCACTTCACTCGTGGTCAGGTTGTATTCCAGTACTCTGTATTCTTCCTTCATCAAGAATTCCTGTAAACAGCCAAAAACAACATATGCACTTAATAAAACGTACATTAAGCTATATATATTTATTTTTTGATCTGTATATCATTCTCTCCGGACCCACCTCGATCTTCTTGATCAGTGCCAACGTGTCGTACCACATCTGGATGGAGCCCGGCAGCTGGCGGGTCAGCGTCATTCTCAGAACCATGCAGTACGAGGCGGTGGTGAAGATTCGCCGCAGGATGATCCCTTTACTGAGCGCGTGCGGCACAATGGCCGACACGATAACCAAGATGGCCGAGAAGAAGTAGGAGGCGCTGTAAAAGTAACGCAGGGAACCGATCTTCCTCGTCAGCGTCATCTCGTCCCTGAGGAGGGAGAAAGGGGAGATTTATTTATT
This sequence comes from Colistium nudipinnis, assembly GCA_016785305.1. Classification (NCBI taxonomy): domain Eukaryota; kingdom Metazoa; phylum Chordata; class Actinopteri; order Pleuronectiformes; family Rhombosoleidae; genus Colistium; species Colistium nudipinnis. The sequence continues at coordinate 23,147 of JAFBJU010000427.1, forward strand.
TATTTAATCAGAATTAAAAAATGCAATACAATTAATTCAATGTATTAAATGAATAATACACTCAAAGAACAATTCTGCTCACCTTTTAATGATCTATTTAATTACTAATATTATATTACATATGGATATATTAATTTCAGTTTTATTTTAATATAGCTTTTGTGATATTTATGAATATATATTTTCATGAATATTCAGCACAGCATTCTCCAGAAAAGGTTAATAGTTCATCAGTTTCTCAGGCCGCTATTATCGGGTAACTGTGAAGTCTTGGTGTTTCTGTGTGAGCTCGGATTCTAATCAAATATTTCTGCACCACGGCATCAAAACTAGAGAGAGACATATTGTACACGCGTCAGTGACAATAGCGTGGCTCTAAAGACGGGCTTTAACGTCTCTCTCTGGATTTTGGCACCGGGTTGAATTATTTTCTACCGACGACACACCGTCTTTTCAATTTGTTTGATTTTCATCTTCAGAGTCCTTAATTATTGACTTATATACGTTGCCCTAAAATGAAACAGAAACTTACTGTCTGATGTTCTTGATGATGGTCTCCATCACCTCCTCCCAGCCATACGCCTTCACAGAGTGGATGTTCTCCACGATCTCGGAGGTGAGAGCCAGTCGGCGGCTGATCATTCCGGCTCGCTTCACTCTGTTCATGGGACACAGATTTTTAAAAATCAAAAGTTATGAGCACGATTTAATAAATACTGACATATACGTATGAATGCAAATATGCATGCGCAGCCGTGCTGTGTACAGTATGTGTGTGGATGTTGTGTTCACATGTGTAAGGCATATTTACGGGGCATTCATAAAATTAATATATGGATATAAAATTGATTTATTTAACAGCTTACAGAGAAGAGGAAGATACAAATTGATTAATAGTACTTTATAATATTTGAAATATGAGGTTGTGGTATGAATACAAATAAAATACACCGCATGTGTGACGGGGCCTCCTCACCGGTGAGGTCCCATTTTCTGAGAGAGCCAGGCCTGGATGATGCCCAGCAGGGTCAGAGCTGCCAGGGCGCAGAAGCCGTTCACCTCGATCAGCTCCCAGATCAGACCCACACACAGGATACACTGCAGGGGGGTGATCCACACAAAGTGGGCCAGACCGAGGCTCTGAAACACGACGACGCACAAACATACCGATTACACAAATGTGACTTCGGTCGGATTAGAATACATTTTAACTGCGGACTGTAATAAAACAAAACATATATAATATTACTGTGTGTTGTACATGTCTATAGAACTTTAAGCCATTGAAACATTAAGAGAAATATTTATGTACGTCAGAGAGGGGCGTCGACCACAGGTCATTCTGGAGCTGTGATGTCACTGATTTGAGTTTTGTATTTGCTTGGTAGCTAGTAACCGATTTTTGTTTCACTTTTTCCATCAGTTAAACGCCGCATATCTAAAAAAATAAAGACTACGTAACCTCCACCAGAACAGAGCGAAACATCGGCCTCATCCAAGCCAGGTGATAATTGTCTCAGAGCAGGTGGCAGTGTGTTTCTACATTCAGCGCCTCGGTGCGACACGGCCTACACACAGACCCACACACACACACACATACACACACACACAGTTGCCCTCTAGCTGTGTTGTCCAGCATAATAAGAAATGTGTGTCAACACCGATTCTCAGTCACACAACACTTTGCTTTGTACACAAACCAAATTGCGTTGGAATGTGTGTGTGTGTGTGTGTGTGTGTGTATTGATCCAGATTGTCGTGCTATTGTTTCTTGATAATAAGATGGATTCAGTGAAAGGGTGAAGTGTTATTGTTTTCTCTGCTCCTCCCCACAGAGACAAAACCCTCATCCAGGTATTTAGGAGTGGAAAACTACTGAATGGCCCCTTTGACTTAAAGTCACTGGATTTCTGCACCAAGGTGTTACCCTTCATTAGATTTTTTATTTATTTTATTCATAATGTATAAAACCAAATGAAGGGGAAAAAAATTGATGATTATTTACCGGTGCGTAACCCTAACCCTCTGCATCATCATATTTGATAAATGACGCCCAAAAAAAAAACTGTAAAACAAAGTAGGAACTAAAAGCAAGTGATGTCATTTGGTTGTCGTTTGCCTGCAACAACCATGACACGCGTATGCTCACTGTTGCTTGCGGCACTCCTGCGTTTCTCTAAACGTTATCACGCATGAACTCGATCGGTGGTTGGTGGCGAGTGGCCAGGGGGTCCATTCCCTGGACATACAAGCAGCTGGCTCTCATGTGTCCTGACACAACTGGTGGGTGCACACAGTGTGTGCATCGTTTATCTCTCACGGACCACCAATCTGACTCACTGTGACCCATCATCTGTTTTTACTGTTCATTGCGCAAATACTGCCTGTATACGCAGCTATATTGTGCAGAAATTCGAACAATTCGAAAAAAAGGCTCCATACTCTAAACACAGCCAAAATAACCAGAAATAAAAATAAAAACAAAATCACATGTATCCACACTGATATTCCTACGTGGCTTCTCTGGAATGCTTGGGCTTATCTCACTGGGGCTAATTTAAATATTCTAGTCTTTAAAAGACTAAAAACACTTTGTGACAGAAAATATTGAAGCTTAATGTGTCACCTCTAAGGTATCAGTACCTCTTCACATAGACCATGATGTTATGATCAAGGAAAATGGACAATTAAGTTTCTCTATGTCCTACTTAAAAACACCATCTGCATGTAAATGTATTTAATAACTAAATCATTCTTTGTAGCTGTCAGTTCTCAGCCATTCAGTGTATGAAATATACGTCTCACATAAGAGCAGTGGCTTATGGGAAAGTGGAATAGAAGGAAAAACCTGCTCTCCAAATATGGGATTTCTCACCTCATCCAGCTTGTTGAGGTGGGCCGACATCAGACTGACCAGCTGACCCGTGCTGATTTTATCCAAGACACGGCTGGACAACTTCAGGGTCTGAAAAGGTCAAAAGGTCAGCGGTCGGTTGAAGCACAAAGAGAGTAAAAGTGAATTTGGATGAAAGGGAAGCCAGTGACGCGTGAAGAAACTTTCACGGCAGCCTGAGGATGGTCACTGCTTTCTGCCAGTGTGCAGTCGCACACACTGGATATTAAATACAATCCAAAGTGTGAACAAAAACGCACAAAATGCTGTTTTGCTGCAGTTCTTATCAGTTGGGTTGTATTGTCTTGTACCGACAACTAGACGTTGCAGCAGTTTTAACTTATCAGGGAATGCAGCCAATTTAATTTACCGTCGTTTACCATAGACAGTTCTCGTTTTCACGAAAAAAACGTTTCACCTCCAAATTGTTCACATTTCAAGTGAAAGTGATTTTGCTTGATGGAATCTATCCAGCCATCATTTATACCGCTTACCCAATGGGAGTAGCTCGGGGAGCAGAAGCCAAGGGATGACATAATATTACATTTTTGGAATTCCTTCAACTTGTAGGTGCGTGCCATGGAAACCTGATTGGCAATACTCAAAATCAAGAAATCACCAGTTGACTTAAGTGACCTTCAGTCACCATCTCATTACTATTATTGTTGTTGTTATACTTGTTTTAATTGTTATTATTATTAAACACACACACAAGCTGCTCTTCTCCTTACCTTCTTGTATATGAGACTGAAGAGGGCGATGCGGATCTGCATTCCCAGGTGGTGCAGGCCAAAGATGGCCGGCTGCAGCAGCAGGAAGCGGGCCGTGAAGAGGAGGCACAGGCCCAGGGCCAGGAAGTATCCCTGGCCCCGCTCCGGAGCGTGGAACGGGTCGAAGGAGGCAATGATCCGGCCCAAAAGCTGCGGCTGCACCGTCTTGGAAGCCTCCTACCACCAAGAGACGAAGCAGATGAGAGTTGGATTGATTGAATAATCTTCTCGCATATTATTATTTTGCTGCTCATGTCTTTCATGATGAGAGATAAAAAAAATAAAAAAAATAAAAATCGTAACAACTCTAGTCAAGTCTCAAAAAGGTGATTAATCCCCCCCCACCTTTTTTTTTTTAAATCATTCAGACATTTTAGTCTACATTTAAATCCCATATTTGTATTATACATAGTGATAAACCATATTCAGATCCTTTCACTGCAGTATTTCAGAGAACTACAAAATACCAAAAAACGTAAACAAAATGATTGGATCAACAATTGGAACTGGGCCTATCAAGTGACAGTAATGGACAGTATCCTTAAAGCTTGCATTAAGAAACCAGATTCTCAATTGGGTCCCACTAAGAGTTTTTTTTTTTACTTTTTCGTTTTCCCACACTGCCTCTTTAACATCTAACAGGCATTCTTGTCGTCATGACCACCACCAGCAAGGACTGTTGTTGCCGCCACCTTCCCATAAGCCCAGGACAGTGAGGTGGGCTGTGACACTGTGGTGCGACATGCTTGTGATGTTTGTACGTCATAGCACTGTCGCTCTATCAATCCTCTCCGCTGGAACAATACAGGCAACAGGTACTACCCACACACACACAGCACGTAAAAGACAGGACACTAAACTTTTAAATTGATATAAAAAATAAACCAGAATGTCACAATCAGAAATGTTCATGGAAAATATTGCAATATAACATTATTATATAATAGGCATATGTACACTGTACATTGGTAACTCCATAGAATATATATATATATACATATATTTTTTTTTTTGATGCTATGGGAAATCAGATAATCACTTTTTTTTATTCATTATAGGTTGATATAATTATATAGTGCATGTGTATGCATGTATGCTTATGGGTGGCAGCCTTTAAGTCCAAGAAAATCTTCAAGACAAGATTAAATACCGCATAAAGGGAAGCATGTTTTGGGACACCTAGGTTAAATCTGATTTCTTTTTTTTCCCCGATTTATTCACCTGTAGTAAACGAAACGTTATTATTATTAATTTTTTATTAAACCTAGCTCTAAAAACAAAACCCATGCATCAGCAACACCCAATGGCACGATTCATTAAAGTTGGATTTCATGGGTCACGTGACGCAGGTCTGATTCCTCCGTGCAGGACTGAGAGACTCACCCCGAGATAGAGGAGGACACCAAAGAAGGCGAAGGGGCCAAAGAAGCAGCGGGCCAGCGCTCTCATCAGCCGGGGCTTGTTCTTGGCCGACACCACCTCTCTGTCCCATTCTCTGCAGTGAGGACAGAGTTACGGCTCGGTTAAAACCAAAAAAAAAAAAAACATCACTGAGAATAATAACACAGGCACCACACAAATGCCAACAAACGTTTGGCTGTGGCTATTCCTACTGGTCCACTGCTGCTACTACTAGTACTTTGGCAAGCTAAAGTGCTTTTGTTGTTAGACGTGGTACAAAAACAAACGCATTGCAACTTAAAATAAAGAAAATACTAAAGAAAACAAGTTCTACTAAAATTAAAGATTGGTCAGAATGTGTATTTCTTAACTCATTCATTAAATTAGGGTATTAATAATAATGTATACACCAAGTTGTATTAGTGACCAATACTCAGGTTTTTTCACAATATATTTAAACAAGGTATTTTTTTCCCCGATATTATCTATTGTAGTATATACTTTGGTGCGAGCTTGTTACCGCCCTGTTGGATTAACTTCCCACAACAGCCACGTCAGGCATCTACTGGGAGAGTGAGTAGGCGCATTGTTCTCCGAGGCTCATTTATAACCGAGGCGATCAGGCTGAGCAGTTTCACGGTGAGTGATGGGAGAGGAGGTGACCAATAGAAAGGCAGCGAGGAGCGAAGATGGGGAGAGGAAGACGAGGAGCGATAACAGCAGGACAACGTTTTCTGTATATCCTAAAGCTCAATAAAAATCCAAATTAAAATATACTAATTTGTAACTTATCAAATTGTTTTGTTTTTTTATACATTTAAAACATTTATTAAATATAGGTTTTCATCAAGGTTGATGTATACAAAATGTGCTTTTGCAGCAAAATGACTTAAATACAAAGCCAACAACGCTCATAGAATTGTACTGAAGCAAGCGGGTGATGAAGTGACTGTTGTAAACGACATGTTTTAATGGAAGGTAAAGTTCACATTCCCAGCAGCTTCTCACTGTTTGCCCGATCGGGGAATAATGAAAAGTAAAATCACCCACCACTGCTCATTCATCACCCAGTGGGCACTGGGCGCTTTTTAAAAGGTTGACTTTTTAACTCCCATGTACACTAGATTTGCTTGTTGGCACCGTCACCAGCGTGACGTGGGTGAACAAGAGGGAGGGCCAGCGTGGGACACTGCTGCGGTTGTTAGGTAGGGCAACAAAAGATAAATAAAAATAATAAAAATCATAATAAATGTTTTGGGGAAAACATCACATTCATTTCCGTTTTATAAAATGTCAAAGTTAAAGATTTGTTTAGTGCTGAGAGTGACGATGATAAAAGAAAGAACAAAGATGACAGGGCAACAACACAAAAAAAAAGAAAAAGATTTAACATGGTGATAGAAAAAGACAATTTACCAAAGAAAGAGAAGGGGAGAAAAGTAGTATCTAGAAAAATAAGAAAAATTTGTGTTTGAGGCACAAAAAGTAGGACTTAACTTAGTTAAAAGGAGGAGAAACAAACAATTGGTCAAAAAACAAATGTATATAAAAAAATAATATATATAATAATAATAACATTCAGAAGATAATGCGAGGACAGAGAAATCAAATGCAAGCAATGGGGGGGGGAAATCGGTGAGAAAGAAAAACAAAGCGGCAGATTGCGTTAACCTTGTCCATCATCGTCTAGTTGTTTGTTTGGCACACACAGGTTTGGTTTATGTCTCGCCCTGTTTAAATGCCAGCCCATATTTTAACTCCACTGAGAGAAGGATGGCCAATGGGCCGCTACTGTAAACACACATAAAGGGCACGTAGGAGCAAAAACATCAAGGCTGCAGACTTTGGGTTATTATTCCTCTGCATATTTACTTCTCCAAAAATCTGATGTTTTATTTTTATTATTATAAGCTGGCCATGCTATGCAGCCAGAAAAAGTGGTATGTGCAATTATTAAACAATGTAGCAAAATGGCGGCTCATCAAGAGAAACTACCTCCTTTACGTTGAGGATGCAGCTTTTAAAATCCATAATAAATCAAAACCATGAAAAAAAAGAGCACAGTGCAACGTGGCTGCAACTTTCTCTCTAAAGTGACACTTGTTTGCCCTTTTCACACGGTCAAATGGATTTACATCATTTAGTCTGGGATGACCAGAGTATGCCTGCCTGAAACAATTTCCAACAGTTTCCATGTATAACTATGAGATAATGAAATTGTCATACATTTGGTTCACCATACTAGCTTGTAATGAGAGAGAAAAAATGGCAAAAATATGACCTTGAGTACCAGAAGGAACCATTTAAACGATCTTTTGAGAGGTTCAATTCAGAGTCACGCATGGGGAAAAAAAAAACAATTCCTGAATGGATCCCTCATAATCCAGATCTATCTATGAGCCTGGGGTAAAGTATTAAAATGCAGCCTATGCAAACAACACAAAAAAAACAAGTCACATTCTCAAGCTGAGGGTAAACTGCACAAACCTTTCGAGCCTCTCGGAGAGGTTGTCTGCCAGATCAAACGAAGGAGCTTTGTACACATCTGACAGCTCCAACTTCTTTCTGAAGCCTTTCCTCAGCAGCGGTGTCGTCCACCTGAGAAAAAACCAACAACACACAAATTAGACCAAGTGTTGAGTGTCAGCTCTTAAATTCCAGGACATACACAGAGAAATGATACACTTGCAAAAATGTCCTGAGCACAGGAACTGGACACTTCCGAGTGTCAATGGAGAACACCGCAAAAACAAGGTCTGCCTATCTGCTGCCAGAAGACAGTCTAACAATTAAATCCATAGAAATGCGTTCAATGAAATATATCTGCAATGCATTTGTTTCTGTGCTGACGGGACTAAAAACAGAGTTTAACTGGTTTTAGTTGTTATGTATGTAATCTCTGAGGTGTCCCAGACTAATTACAGTGGACAGGAAGATAAAGTCAGGTGTTAGACTGCAAAATCATTTTTGACAAACACACACACACATACGTTTACATCATGGCACTTTGGAAGTTGGCTTCTTTCTATGGGACGTCTCGTTAGTAAAAAGACAGGACATATTGAATTGTAATACCACAGTCAATATTCTTAAAAACGAAATACAACTTAAAAACCAGGCTCAAACGTTAAATCTCATATTAGGGGGAATGGGTTTCCACCGCGTTTCACATACAGAATATCTGCAGACACTCGCTGACATTTTGCGCAGTTACAGTCAGTCAGTTTACACCTGGATTATGCGACAATTATCCAGGGTAATTAGGACCCCAGCACCAACCAGTGCGAGGAGCCTAAACAAATTCTAATCTCATAACAATATAGATTATGAATAAAGTCTCAATCTCATTAAGTAGCATAATATATCAGCGCAATCTCGCAATGATTTCAATGTTATTAATTGATGGCTAAATCATCCCGATTTCGAGTTGGAATACACCCACGTGCGCTTAAGAATTACGGAAATCCACATGTGCGCGAGGACCGATCGAGTCTTACCAGAAGAAAAACTTGGAGAGGAAGTTTGCATCTTCCACAGGTGACTTCTGCATCCTAAGCGCGCCGCCAGTTTGCTCTCTCCGCACCTGAGTCACAGAGTCCGTGCGCGGCGCGTGTCTCCGCGCCCACGGACCGACGAGGAGGAGGAGGGGGAGGACGGCGCGCCCGCTCCACTGTGATGTCACCGCTCAGGTATGCGTGTCCTCTCGCCGGTGTCCTCACGCCCTGTGTCCACGCTCCCCTCACTGTGACACCCGCAGGACAGTCCATCCCTTTATGAGCTCGGGCTCCGGTCCCCACGTCACTTCCACGCTGACGAGCACGCGCCGCGTGTTGTGGCAACAAGCTGAGGAGCACAGCTGATCCAGATTGAGCCATTTAGAAAGAGGTGTAAACAGCGAGAAAACAGTGGTTAATATTTTCAAATTTACATTTTTTAAGCACATTATTCTACCTAAATAAATATAAACTTTTGATCTGTCCTTGTGTTGCTTCCTCCCATTTAAAGTTTACACAATAAGTTATAAAAGCAAAATTCAAGACCTAAACACATTTAACAAATTGGGTTCCCAAATCCCATGTCTCATTTAAAAATGTGACGCTAGCATCATACATAAAATTGGAAAAAAAGAAAAAAAAAAGCCTATGTCGTTTAGTGGTGAAGATATTCCAGGCGCTGCCTTCCAATGATTCACACAAAAAAAATAACAAACAGTTCCGGGACATCCAAACCAATGTGAAACTTTGTTATCAGCTTCAGGTTTCGCACAGTTTCAGGAGAGGGAGGATCAAAACCTCCAGACATTCCAAAAAAGAACAAGAGATAAAAAATGTGAGAATGCGGTGAGCCTCTGGTTTAGCCAGTGTCCCGACACACAGTCTTTTCACTGTCAGCACTTGAGCTTTTTTTTTTATATATATATAAATCTGTTCAAATAGAGTTATAATAATATATGTATAAATGAAATGGCAGCAGTCTTAATTCATTAAAAAAATATCTTCAGGTAATGTTCATAGCATACATTCATCTGGGGGAAAAATGGATCGGGTCACAGCGTGAACGAGCAGCTGGAAAATCTGCAGGAATGATGTGATGTAGTCATGTAAACAGGGAACAGAATCTCAAAAGGAAAGTTTCCAACATCTTGTGGAATCCATGCCACAACAACACTAACTGAGGCTGTTTGTGAGCACAGGCTGCACAAAGAATGACACTGATACCTTGTGGCATTGAAATTTCAACTCCATTACCTCTCAATAAAATCACTTAAAAAAAATAAATAAAAGGACAATGTAGGTATGAGACGTCAGGTCAAAATATGAGCTCATTAATTAGAGTAAACTAACTGAAAGAGGACATTTACAGGTAATCCCAGTTCTTACACAGAATGGGACACGTTCTCATCTTCTCTAAATCTAGCCAGCAGCTGGCTCCGTGAAGGACTGAATTAATTAGGCCATGTGGTCTATTCCTTTATCCGGATTCTCAGTAAGAAAACCTGGTAATTGTTTGAAACGGGCGGGATAAAACAAAAAAGCCAGAGCTGTGTAATGACATTAACAGATGAGGGAGGAAAAACAAATATTTCACATGAAGCCAGGTTGTTTTGGAGTCGTGACTGCTGGGGGACGGAGGATTTGAGAGGCCTTGTCCAGAGGAAGCGTGACCTCTACTGGACATAATCTGTTGTTTGCAGCCAGCTAAGATCTTGTCCCAAAGTGTGGCATCTAAAGGCCAGTTTATTAGGAACACATCTATTTTTTCCTGGAATTTCCGTATCTTTTTGTCCATCTGCTGTCTCTTACTCTTGTTCCTCATCTGGTTTGTCCTACCATCATCTCCTCCTTTTTGTCCTTCCATTGTCTCTTCATCTATTCTGTCCATCCTTTGTCGCATTGTCTCCATGTCCCCCTCTTCCTCTTGCAGAATGTTCTAGGGACAAAAACAATAAGGAATAAACCAACAGCAAAATAAATACCAGTGTTTATTATTCTTATTATAATAAATATTATTATTATTAGCATAACATAGTCCAGCAGCATTTAATCTACCTACACTTTAACTGTGAGTTAGAAAATAAGCTTAACACCAATATGACGAATAAAACGAATAAACAATTATATATATTTTCTAGAATGTTTAAAATAATCGTGGCGAATCTAACAATAAAGCAGTAACACATGACAGAGCAGTCTGGAAATAACAGGCTCACTAATAATGTAAGTATGTGGTTAGCATTTCAATGCAAAATCAAACTCACCACTTTAGTGTAGTCAAACCTGAGTCAGGCTATTGCTGTTGATTAAAGAAGGTTGAACAACATTGCAGTGAACGCCTGCACCGGCCTGCGGCCACTGACTGTTCGACTAACCGGAGGCTAATCGAGAGCTAACTGGAGGCTAACCGAGACCTAACCGGCATCGGAAACATGAGCAACTTCATGGACGCTTTCCCCGCTGGAGAAGAAAGTGGAGGCAGTGACGAGGAGTGGGATGTGGGACGATGTCCGACCAGACAGTCATCCTGTATCAAGGTTAAATAAGAAAAAACTGTTTATCTATATTTTCAAATGAACAGGTGTGTGCAGTTAGCCACGCACGAGGCGGTTAGCTAGCCGCACCGGCCGGGACCACTGTTACGCACTGGCTTATATAAACGAACTATGTTAAAAACCAACACACATTTTAACGTTTGACTGCTATTTCCAATTAAAATCTTGTCACCTAATCTAAAATATGTTTAACTGCTTAGGTGATTAGGCAAACTTGGAAAAAATCCTGAATAATTTACATATTTTAAGTCTATAAACGTTTTCCCAGCAGCCATTTTTTTTTTTACATAAATAGGTTATTAATTATTATGAATGATATGAGATTGTCTAATATTCCATATGGGATGCTATGATCACATTAAACATGATTTAAAAAAAAAAATAAAAAAAAAAGAGGTGATTTAAAAAAAAAAAAAAAAAAAAAAAAAGAGGGTTCATCATCAACCCAAAAAAAACACTGACAACAAAATAGCCATGAAATCCTTTATCTTCTTCCTCTTTTTTTTGGCAGTCCACATCCTGTAAAGGCGCACCATCGCCCCCTTCAGGTTTCACTCCCCCACTGTTTCCTGTATGTATTTTTCGAATCTGTTCTTAAATTAAATACCTAAAACAAGAGACAAAAATAATCAAAAGTTTATAAACAGAATCGATAATTAAGATGAATAATAGAAATATTTTTGACTTGTTTATCTGATACCTGAAGAGGAATCATTGTTAAATTGTTTTGTTATCAGCCATAAAATCATTAATCATGCAAATAGTAATTTCATTAAGTGTGATCCAGCATCCTCTTGTGGAGGAGTGTGGAGATTTTTTTTCTTTCTTTGGAACGGCCAAGCATGTAGTTAATCTCCCCTCTTTCCTTGTGAATTTTGGATAACGTATGCACCTAAGTGCTGTATCGACATAATATCTTGTCACACTTCGTATGTTTTTGTGTAAACTGACCACGTTCATTTTGAACTGCAGTATTTTACATATTTGGTTATTATTATTTTTTTTAGATATGGCGGAATGCCCAACACCATAAAGACAACATGCTCACAAGAAAATATTACATAGTACTGGGAGCATAACAGTACATACTCAGAGCACAGTACTCAGAGAACTGTAAGAATAACATTTAAATTCAATTACATTGTACTTCTCTATTTACATTTTACAGTTTAATCAGATAAAATGAAATAAAACCAACAAAAACAGCCAGAAAAGACTTAGTGTTTACTACCCACTGTATAGTATTCATCTGTGCTCTCAAATTTATTCTGGATTTGCACAGGCTCTGGATAATGTGCCAAATGCAGAAGATAATGTGTCAGTGCTGAAAAAGGCCATCAGTAATGGAGACCTAGACACCATCGAGAGGCTGCTGGACGAAGGCAAGTTCTATAAGAAATAACCAAATAATACAAAATAAATCTCACTTTGTCTGCGCATGCACTCTAAACGGCATTGGGCGGTGATTTATTATTCTGTTTTTATTTGGTCAGGCATGGACGTGGAGACCAGGCTTGGCTTCGACTGGAGTCCTCTGATGTGTGCCGTTAACTTGGCAGACTACGACCTGGCCAAACTGCTACTGGACAGAGGTGCCAGCGCCAACTTCAGCAAAGGTCAGATAAATATAAATCTCATCTCTATTTTTACTATTTTAATTTAAAAAAAAATTCGGGGGGAGACTCAGAGAAATGATTACACCGAGATATCCATGTAAAAAGGCTCAGCTGACCTCTCTGTGATCCCTTACCCACTATATATCTGAAAAAAAGAGCAGATAGTCAGATTAGACGACCACCATTATATTGCTGCCTTCTAGACAGATATGAAACAGCCATACCTAATCCTCCTGACGGTCCCCGTTGCGTTGGTGTCGAGCGATTCTTCCCCCATGGCACCTTTTTTCAATTTCCTCACCTGCTGCAGCCAAAGACCGGGGGGACCAATCGGGCCTCTGCACCAATGCGCTTCATCTGACATTACTTAATGGTGATGACGCCAAAGAGGAACTTGTGCAGAAACACACCGCTTATCCACGGAGTTGTTTTTAGTTCACGCACACTGCACCCTCATCCCAAAAGCAGAAATTGAAGGCATCTGTTGGAACAAGGTCAGTCTGGGTTAAAACAAGCATTGGGGGGGAAGAATACCTCTCTCTTGTTAACAACTCTGCAATCGCATGCATATATATAAAAAAAATATATGTATTAACACTGTCGGAACATGAAGTTACAGGATCCCCTGGAAACACGAAACAGTTTGTTTTTGAGTCCAGTCGTGACTCTAATCTGCACGGGGGGATATGATAGTTTAAATACAGCTTGTCATTGTTCTCCATGTGAATCACACCGACTAATCAGTCTGTGCTTAGAGAAATAAATCCAGGAAGGGATAGCGTCAGTGAGACACACACACACATCTACACCTTTCAGACATCTGATAATGCCGTCTGTGTTCCATATTTTTATTTTTTATTTTTTTTGACTTTCTGAGTGTGGCCAGCAGTTCTAAACAAATACGCTTTTATTTTCCAAAAGTGGTTTGTCAGCACTTCTTCTTCTCTCTGGTGTAAAGCCACCGTCATGTCAAAGATTCCATAACAGGAGATGGTTTTTGGAAACTGTTAGAAGATTTTTTTTGTTCCGCGAGAGATAAATGAATGATAAAAAAAAAAAGAATACTTGACAGTCAACAAAAAAAAAAGTGTCGTTTTCAATCGCTCCAATGTGTTTTGCTGCTTTTTCAATATTATATCAATATCTTTCTGGCCCACATTCAGTAACATGACTTCTAGTCTGCCTTGTTTTCCCGGTTCCAAATAAGGAATCACATTCAAATATGTGTTTAGGTATAGAATGGTGTGATGCTCTGCTTTACTGCAAAAGACCCAGCAAATGGCAGTTTGCATAACTTCTCATTTACGATTTATGATTCCATGCACATCAGCAGCCATACATAAGTGATACGTTTGCTGTCTGTGTTTGTGCAGAGGTGAACAGCGGAGGTGGAAGTCCACTTTTGATCCGTAAAAAGACATTTTTTGCATTCCTGTCTCAGTTTCTGCTGCAGGAACAAAACATTATTTTGAGACCACTGCATTCTCAATTTGCTCGGGTATCCGCAAGGAATCCCCCCGTGGTATGGAGTTTCTGTCCTATCTTTATTCCGGAGCACAGCCTTTCATTTTGAGAGCATTATTTCTTCATTTCGATTTCCGATTCTGTAATGCCTCTCCCCTCCCCTCTCTCTCTTTCAAATAGCTCCTGCTCGCGTGCCAACTCGCTCTGCTCCTGCTCAAAATGTTTGTCTGCACTCGGATATATACGGGGTTGCTGCACAAATGTCCTGTGTTTGCTTTGCAATCGGGCCAAAATGCCACATCCAAGCAGGTTCTGTTCAAATAAAAAAAATAGGCCATCAAGCAAAATCAAAATCAGCTACCACAGTGCCGGACAATAGATAACAGATAAAAAAAAATCATCTGAGATGGAAACCCAATAAATAATCAATAACAAAGAAAAACAAAAACACAGCGTAGAAACAGCTTACTCAGATTAGGCCAAAGGGCTGTGGATGTGGAGACGTGGCCGTGAGGGGTCGGACAGGAGGCCCCTATCAGTCCATCTGAGGGACCTGGAAGTGGTATTAGGACTTAAGAGGTCTGTGATTTAAGTTTGAGATGCTCCATTTCAGAGGTTTATTCACAGATAAAACTACATAAAAACGAAACCCCGCAGCAGGCTGGACGCCAGTGGAGGAAAGCTAGGATCGGGGTAGTATTGTCCCGCTTTACTGGTACCAGTCTGGCTGCAGCATTCTGGACAACAGCGTAAACTAAGCTGGGAAAGTTTGGAACTAAATGCAATTAGACTCTGGATGGATTCAATAATGCAACATTTGGTTTTCCATTAAACCTATTAGGCTAAAATACACTTATTACCATTTAAAACAACCGGCCCGCCGTCCGGCTGTGGATATCTGATGTCAATTAATTCCAGGGTCCAGATTGTTGTGTTAAACTGTGTGAGCGAGGGAGAGACTGATTTCACATGGCCGTCTGCGTCTGACGCTGGAGGCAGGTGAAGGAAGCAATTAAACGGGAGGATGACGCGTGGTTACGTGCTGATGGCGTTTGTCCAGGCCGACAAGCGCAGGAATGTCTGATTGATTGATAACGGCCGCCATGCTGTTGTCATGCAGCCTCACCAATTCTCAGGCCTCAGATGTATTTACACCGGTCCACTGTAGACACAAACCAGCCAGTCTGGTTTACACCCACACACACGTAATATAAACACACACACACACACACACTTCAACCCAGATATAAAGCCAAACATGTACAGCCACAAAGACACAGGAACCTTCATACAGATGTAGATGCCCAGGTTCACACACACACGCACACACACACTGACGTGTGTGTGTGTGTGTGTGCAGATACACGCTGTGATACACACAGGTCGGGCTCATTGGCGGAACCAAACAGGAATTGAAAGCCCTGCCATGCATCTCAGGCCCACTTTTATCAGGATAAGATAAGGAGACAACTCCTCTGAAGTCACTCAGCCCCATAAAAAAGCCGCTACACTTCCTGATGCCAGATAAAAAAATAAAAAAAAGATATCCATCCCCATCACCAGTTTCTCATCCAGGGCCTTTTTTTCCTCCCCCCTTTTCTTTATCACTGCCCGATGCGTATGACTTCACTTCCTTTTTGAATGAGTTGTTTAGTCATTTGAATACCACAGAGCACGCTTCTCCATCTAGACAATAACTTGGCTACAATGACATGAACAATAGCCCATTGTTTTTCTAGTTGACCCCATTGCATCGCTAATTTGTGCATTTAAAATCTCAAAACTGTTTTTAAAAGTTGTCATAATAACCATTTCTAAAATTGGCGCACTAGGTAATTTGCTAAGGATTTTAGATATAAAAAATGAATAACAACTATAGCTATTGCTGATAGCCGTAAAGATATCCGGCTTACAAATATATCATAAACTGTTGTTGAGTTAAAAAATATATAAAAATAAAGCTTTGTAGCCCCTTGTAACCCAATTTTTCTATATCTAAAACTCTTGCGTCTTGTTACCTTTCAATGTAAAGTTTAAAATCAGATTAGTTCTATTATTGTTGTGCCCAGCTAAACATGTCTATCCATTTTTGTGTCGACGCAGTTAACACAATAACGCGTTGTTGTCGTTGTGCGTCCACAGATCACTGGACAGTGCTCATGGCCAGCTGCGTAGCATCTGCCGGGGAAGACAAGATCGCCGACTGCGTGGAGCTGCTGCTCTCCAGAAACGGCGACCCCAACGTGGTGGACAGGTGAGGCCTGGGCCGCCACATGTGGTTGTCATGCCAAAAAAATATGTTTACGGGGGTTTTTCCTCTATGCTGTCGCATGTACTGTCACACCCGTATTGATGTAGGCTTAGGGGAAAACTCTCCAGACTTGACCCAAACAGGGGAAGAATCAACAGAGGTGCCAGATCGGATTTCCCCTTTGATGGCTCTGGTTGTGTTTGGCTGTGGCCATGTGGTAGCATCATGCACCACAGCGCTCCGTACAGGGGGAATATTTGTGTATGTGTTTTTTTTTTGTTTGGAATGTCCTGTTATGGCATGTGTGCATGTACAGACGGGTATCAGACAGACCAGCAACCCCACACTGTGTAAAAGGGGTGGGCAGGAGGACTTTAGATGTGTGCACCCTTTGGATGGAACTCAATAAGCGTGGATTTGGGAATTTACAGGTCTACAGGTTATTTTTTTGCAATAAGTATAAAACCTATACTTTTTGCACAACAGTATTTTCAACAGACTTCAGTGAACACACTATGAGGATCTGTAACACATAAAAAAACAAAACAAAAAAACATTATGGATTTAACTACCAAGCTCAAGCACCAGATTTACCAATTTACCATCTGGGATAAAAAATCGAGGTCCCGATTATCGTAACTTTTGTAAATGAATGTCAAATCATAGCACCCATGCGTTCACTCCTTATGTCCCCCATCTCCATCCTCAGGACCACGTGTCCTTTCATCAGCACATACTGGAGCTACAGTATATACGTCAGAAGTTTCATGTTATCTGTTGATCTGATAAATAGTCTCTACGTAAGCTATACGCGAGGCTGCACATGTCTGAGCTTGTGTGGATTCCTAAATTCCTTTCGCTTTTTTAAATGAAAGAATTCTTTTTTTTTTCGACCAAAAACTCCTCCAGAACCTCATGTCACATTTATCCTGACACTGTCTGAAGATTTCATTTGTAATCTAAAAAAAAAAGGTATTTAACCATATAAATGAATACAAGCGACTGGGAGATGGGGGGGTGGGAGGTGGAGCGGGGGTTTGGGGGTCAAACAGTTTTTTTTTTTAAATCTGGTTTCCTGTCCCGGTGAAGGAACATGGAAAATTCCATCCTGTGGAAAAGAATCACGGGGGGGGGGGGTCGTCCTGTCAGCATCTGTGGCTCACGTCAACGTGAGGACGCGGAGCCCCTCAGTGGCTTTTTTTATTTATCTTTCCCTGATCCTCTGCCACTCTGGCATTGCCAACGTGCCATCACACACACGCACGCACGCGCACGCACACACACACACACACACACACAGTCTGATGGCACACATGGGCACGTCGTAGAAAATTGATTGGTAGCTTCTCAGACAAAATATTTAAAGCAAGATAACAAGAGGCAGAAGGATGCGGACGAGGAGGAGAGGTGGTCCTCCTCCTCTTCCTCCTCCTCCTCCTCCTCCTCTTACGTCTGAATATCAAACCGATGATGAACACCAGCTGCTCGGCCCTTTGTCTCAGTGTAAACTAACGTTCACTGTCATCTCTCAAAGTCATGCAGGAGCACGATGTGGGGTCCATCGCCCATCTGTCCACTTTTTTTTTCTCTTCTGACCATAGTTCAATCACAGAAAGAAAATGCTTCTCCGCGCTTTGGCTGAGGTCGCCTGGAAAAAAAAAAAAACACTTGTGTGGACGTTTCTTTGACAATTTTACAGATTATAGCTGAGCACTTACCACATTTCAGGCCTCGCATGAACACACGGGTCATCTTCCACCATCCAAGCGCTCCATGCGCCACTAACCTGAACAGAATAATCAGTTCCATAATGATAGAGAGGAATTATTATCAGAAACCAGATAATAAGTCACTGTGTGTGCTTACTGGGCTCAGTATTATTCTTATTTTGTTAAGTTAGAGACCTAGTGTGCTTTGTCACTGTGAGTCACGGTGTTTTTTTTCTTTTTCTTTTTTTTTAAGTCATTCTTCCTGTAGAAGATGTTCACACTTAATCTTCTGCATATCGATCAGCTGTCTGTTTGGGAACCGCTCGAAACTCAGTCTGAAGGACAAAGGCACAAAAACACACACACACACACACACAAACTGAACCAGTCTGTTTGTGACCTCGGCACCTGTCTCACGTTCACACACTCTTGTTACAGTTGCACAATAGAAATGGATGACGCCAACTAACTCACAGTTTCACGCATCAGACACTGGTTCCTTTGAATTAAAACATGATTTCTTTAGTAGTGTTTTTTTTTTTTTTTTTTAAGTGTAATGAATATTGGGAAGAAAGTCGTCAGTTCTATTGCCAATATATCAATAAAGATTAAAAAAGTACACCTCGACTCAAAACAAACAGGACACACTACTATAAATGGCATTTAAAGCTATAGATATATAGCTAAAGATATACATATGTTTTACACCAACATTAAATCATCATTTTTTGTATTCTTTTAAAATACGTATTTCGAGGAATCAGCATTTTATAAGATAGCTCATCATTTTATATATTTTTTTTAAATGCAAAGTATTTACACATTTATACCAAAAAAGTCCTTCAGACAGGTTGGATTTAGTAACCATCCCTGTAGTAAAATACCTGTCAGTCATTTGAGACACCGACATGTGAATTATGGATTACCCTCTTTAGGAGCCTCTCTCAGACACAGACGCACATACTGTAAAAGTGAAAAGTGATGAATTGCCCGGGGACTTTCCCACCTGTTTTTGGAGCGATGTACTTCTATCTCACTGGCTGTGTGTTGAGTCTGAGGTGATAAGATTTACTAAAGCAAACACAACGAGGGCACAATCGGCCACAAAGGTCAAAGCTGTCAAAAACTGGGCTTTTGTGTTCGAGTGGTTGTGTATGACTTAGCGGAGGATTTAAAGTTGGTCACCAACTAAACAGGAGCTTAAAATAAGTGTAAAGAGACAACGTTATGACGTAGTAATAAAGTATATAGCTATTGTGGTGGTGAAATACACCAAAAGACGTCATTAGGTGCTAGATGGTAGGTCATTTGCTTTTTTTTTTGTTAGGTACCCCATTATTATAAAATAATATTATGTCCAAATCGAAATAGTCTTTCTCTAAAGTAGAGAAGACGAGAGGGGAGGAAATGGACAAAACGAGAATCAAAGGAGAGGGGGCTGAGACACCTGGAGGACAAATATCTAGATTCAAAACAGATGGAATGGGACGAGCACAAAGCTCAGGACATTTTTGAGGTTTGGTGGGTTTTTTTTTTAAGCCAAACGACTTCCATCCATCAATGTATGTTAATGCATTAATAGATGGGTGCACTTATTAATTATTTAATTGTCACTTTGAGTGAAACGGTAAATGAGCTATATGAGCTATATTTTATGGGGGGGTGCTGCCCCCTGGTGGTTTCACTGCAGAATTACCTTCAACTCTGTCTCATCTTTTTAATCGCTTTATAAACAGATTATCCTCAACCTTTATTTATTTATCTCATCATTTGTCATCTTTTAACTTTTTTTTTGTTTTTTAGTTCACAGATGACGTGTCTGATGCTGGCAGCCAGGGACGGATACTCTAAGGTCATCAACCTGCTGGTGTCCCACAGGGCAGAAATCAATTTCCAGGACGCCAATGGATACACGGTGTGCTTCCTTTTTTGCTTATTTTAAATATACATCCGCAGGCCGTGATTGGTAGATACGTTTCACTGCTTAATGTGACTTTGTGTACAATAAGTAACGCCGGAGTGGTGTTTCAGGCTTTGTGCGCAGCGGTGCAGTATGGCAGAGAGGAGGCGGTGCTGAAGCTGCTCCAGCTTGGAGCCGACAAAAACATTAAGACCACGGCTGGTAAAAGCCCGGCTGACCTGGCCGTCATCTTCCAGCACGCAGAGGTACGTAACTTTTGACAACACATACCAGCAATTAAACATTTAAGGGTGTTATGGTTAATATAGATTTAGAAAATGGTTTATCAGCCAGTCCTATAGAATGTTTAAAAATAAAAAATCGAATAATAATTCCAGAAAGTAAATGAACAAGGATTTTTTTTTTTTTTTTTTTTTTTTGAGAATAGTTTTTTTTTTTATATAAAAAGGCAAAATGCAAAATCATTACCGTACCCCGACACGGGTGTCTGTCCACAGATTGCCCGGATCCTGGCCTCCTCCTCCTCTGAGCAGGCCTCCAGCTCCCTGGAGGAGAGCATCTTAAAGTTCCTCAGGAGCAACTCCGAGCCTCCACTTGCCAGAGAAAGGTAAGACAGCACGAGACTTAAAAGCCAAGCATGATGAGGTTATTTGTAAAAATAATAATGATAATATAACACGTTTTTTTTTATTCAAAATATTATTATGATTTACAGCCTCACACAGAACTATCCTCAATTGATGAAACATCATTAACAAAATTCCACATTTCATGGACACTGCTGTCGTCAGAGCAGTATTCCACGCCTCCCTGCAGCCTGTGTGCTGTTGGGTTTTTTTTCTTTTGAATGAACGATGCCTGTGCTGCAGGTGTTGTCGAACCTTTGTTCAACCAGACATAAACAATAATAAACCCTGTGCATGAGTGTTTAGTCCCAGAGAGCACAGCGGTGCAATCATCATCCGTCAGAATCATTGTTTCGGGAATTACAACCTGTAAGGCCGTAAACATTATCCTTGTCTTTTGCTCATGTTTGCCACAGAAACGGTAAAAAAAAAGCCAAATGATGCAGTTACACTGAAGCTGCAGATGCTCCGTGGTTAATGAACTGAACTCTATGACACTCGTTAAAAAATATAATAATGCATATATATATATTTAATTGACCACATTTTGCAAATTTTGCAAATTTCCCCACTGTGGGACAATAAAGTAAAGAAAAATTATCTTATCTTATTTGAGCTCAGTTTGAGTCTCACACTTGCACTCAAGTTCCTCTCTAATTAACTGAATGTGTAACACGCGAGCACACACACACCCAATCTGGCAGAATCAGTGGCCTGGACCTGAGCCAGCTGATGGAAGACCACCCGCAGCCTCTCCTGTTGTTACATGTACTGGCCTCACAACCAATACTTTACATTTGTGTCAAAGCTGTGAAATAAGTCCATATTTTTGAAGTGCTGTGAACTCTCTGCCCTTCTCAGTGTGACCAAGCTGGAAGAGCTGGAGCTCCTCCTGCACGGCCTGGACCTCGGCTTCCTCTCTCTCTCTCTCTCTCTCTCTCTCTCTCTCGCTCTCTCTCACACAACACAAATTGCATATTGCTGAAGGCACAGTGACTCACGTAACTAAGGCCTAAATCCGCTGTCACACACAGTTCAGTTGGGTTTTATGTGGGTGAGATGGAGTGATTCCAGATGTTTTAGAACACAGCTGCATTAGGAGCAGAATGACATTTACATGCAGGGGAACGTGTCGGGATATGGCTGGTTTACATACTTTTTTGCCCTGTGATTAATAATGGGTCAAGTGTTTTTGGCTGGCGTTCGTTTTTTCGGTGCCCATCTGATATGCGAGCACTGGGTTGGGATCGTTTCGGGCGGAGCCTCGTGCAGGTGCATCGCTTCCAGGAGCAGCTGTGGAGAAGTTTTGAGTCGGTCAATGAGTTGTGATTTTTTTTAATTTTTTTATACCCAACAGGAAAATGACATCTACTGGAGTGACCTGTTGATCATGGAGAAGGAGGACATGGAGAAGGTAGCACCGTCTAGGTTTGTGTGCGTGCGCTTGTGTGTGTGTGTGTGTGTGTGTGTCAGCTGTGTTTCTTTTGTTGCAGATTGGCATCACAGACCCGCTGCACCAGAACAAGTTGCTGACCGCTGTGCAACAGATGCGCATGGGCAACGTGGACCTGGACACGCTCACCCAACTGGGAGTCGCAGACAGTGGGTGGGTACCACAGCCTAACGCACAAAAGGCCCGGGTGTGCTACACAAAACATCGACAAACAAAAAAAAAATGGAACATGACTGTACTCATGACAAATGATCCAATCTTTGCACCTTAAGGTTTCTATCTACAGCGGTGCCTGTGGTGGAATAGAAAATGTGTAATTTGGCATGAGAATCTGGGCAATTAATTAAAAAGTCTGGAAAAAAAAAAAAACGGCTTTTCAGTTATATATATATATATATATATATATATATACACACACACACACATATTATACAAACACTCTCCAGTAGTAGCCCAACTTTAAACACTTGTCAGCCACACACCTCAAAGCCTTCCCCACATTCGGCCCTCCTCCATCTCCCTCGCCTGTCCTCCTCCACTGAGAGTCGTCCATCAGCCCCACGAGCATCTCGCCGTTCCATCTCCGTGCCTTGCCCCCCCTCCCCCCTCCAAAATAAAAAAAAAACTCTGATCCAGGGGACGTAATGGTTTAAGCGGCGCTGTAATGATTTGTCAGGTGAGAGGCGATGGGAGGGCCAAACAGAGCCGTCGCTTCACCGGCCTCTCTCTCTCTCTCTTTTTTTTCAGGTCAGTCATTTATTCCAGCTCACGGTCATTTGAGCCAAAGTGGAACAAACAACTAAAACTGAGACAAAAACAGTCTTACCTTAATATCCTGCTTCGGGCGGGTCCCGGTGTGGTCCTTGATTTTTTTTTCCCCGTGGTATTTGTCCATGCTGTTCAAATACAGACAGTCAAATAAATGGAGGGTTAGGATATCCTGCATATAATGTGCAACTCTTCCTCTGATCAACAGTTGTTGGCAGAGAAAATGTTTGTAATGCACCAACAGAGGCAGAAAGTCAGATCTGTGAACACACTCGGATTGCGTGCGCAAGAATTTGGAGAAAACATGGAGGCAAACATATTAATCCACTGGTTAGTCGTAGTCGTGTCTTTTCATAGATGGATTCAGATTTATTCCACAGAGGAAGATGTAGAAGTGACACGTGGGGGAAATATTGTCGCTCTGTAGTGGTGCAGTGAAAGTAAATATGTGTGACTGAGGAAATAGCAGATTTGCACACTTGACTTTTTTTTTTTTTTTTTTTTCCGAAATCCACAACAGTCATTTATTCCAGCTCACGGTCATTTGAGCCAAAGTGGAACAAACAACTAAAACTGAGACAAAAACAGTCTTACCTTAATATCCTGCTTCGGGCGGGTCCCGGTGTGGTCCTTGATTTTTTTTTCCCCGTGGTATTTGTCCATGCTGTTCAAATACAGACAGTCAAATAAATGGAGGGTTAGGATATCCTGCATATAATGTGCAACTCTTCCTCTGATCAACAGTTGTTGGCAGAGAAAATGTTTGTAATGCACCAACAGAGGCAGAAAGTCAGATCTGTGAACACACTCGGATTGCGTGTGCAAAAATTTGGAGAAAACATGGAGGCAAACATATTAATCCCCTGGTTAGCCGTAGTCGTGTCTTTTCATAGATGGATTCAGATTTATTCCACAGAGGAAGATGTAGAAGTGACACATGGGGGAAACATTGTCGCTCTGTAGTGGTGCAGTGAAAGTAAATATGTGTGACTGAGGAAATAGCAGATTTGCACACTTGACTTTTTTTTTTTTTTTTTTCGAAATCCACAACAAAGTGGCACCTCCTCGTTTCCACGTTATTAACATAAACGTCTGCCCTCGTCCCCCTGGATATCTTTCCCACCATCACTCTCTGCTCCCCTGGATAAACTGACAGTGTTTACTCGCCTCCTCTGACAGAGTGCGAGGAGGCCCGGGACGGCTGGCTACCCGCTGCCCTCGCCCGTGGGGGGTGGGGTACCATTAAGATAAAGAGAGAGAGAGAGAGAGAGGGTGATGGATATAAATAACTAATCATTTAAGGTGGATGTTTTCAGGGAGGAACAGGACAGTGGGAGGGCCACCTGCTCCGTTTACTGAGGTGGTCCGTGGTGAGAATGTATGGTTCAGACGATTCATCTGTCTGCTCTGTCTCTGCTGGCCTTTATGTGGGAAAATCTTTTTTTTTTTTTTTAAACAGTCAAATTTCCCTCCCCACGTATTTTAAATCTACGGCTGCTTGGTCCCAATTGTCAGAATTTTGAATTCAAAATATAATTTAAATCTTCTGCAGTACATTATATTAATTTTTTTTCATTTGTCTTATTAGTGTTCTCAATATGAATTGATTGAATGTAGTTAAAATGCGTCACACACATTTTACCAGCACCTGGTATTATCACATTTTTCCTCATATTTCGCTGGTTGGCAAACGGCTTCTACAGATTTATTATGATTATACATCTTATTTATTATGATTCCCGATTTATATTTCCAATTTCACAACGATTTAAAACTCCCGCGATGTGTCGGTGTGTGGCAGGAGCGAGGATCTGCATACCTTCCTGATCAGTGTCCATCAGCAGTGCCGCGACCTGACAGACGCCTTCCAGGACCTCATCAACCGCTTCCCTCGCCAGGCGTCTCAGGTACGCGTCATCCACAGTCCGGTCCGGTCCGGTCCGGTCCAGTCACGGTGTCAATGTGCGAGCTGCAGGTTCGTTAGGACAGTTTAGCCGCAGATGCACTTTTGATGCGATTCCTTGGCCAAATATCATAGCTAATAATAATAATAATAATAATAATAATAATAATAATAATAATAATAATAATAATAATAATAATAATAATAATAATAATAATTAACTTTATTCAATCACAATATTTAGGCTAATTTAAAGCTCCCCTCACAGGGATGACGCCAGACCTTTGAACACGTCCTTCTTCTAATATCTTTGTGGCTCACCACCTGTCAATCATGTGATGCGTTGTCATCCAGAGTTTGGTCTCTTTCCGTCTGCCCGTAGTTGGTCTGGTCTCTGGACCCCAAGGGAGAGGCCCGGGCCGTCTGCAACCAGCTGGAGGTCCAGACCAAAGACCTGCAGAAGCAAGTCACCTGCCTCCGCAGTCTGCTCCGCCAGGTCAACACACACACACAAAATGATCCTTAAAAAGCACAACACTATAAGCAAGGTACAATTTCACACATTTTAATATGAATTAATATTCCTAATATGCGTTACTATTTTTTTGGGTGCACACAACACCACCGTCACCTCCGCAGACCTCTCAGGGAGAAATAAATCTATTTCTGACCTGGAAATAGTTGTGTGAACGAATGTGACACAGACGCTGATAAATCTCTGAAATAGGTCGATTAGAGTTGTTCATATATATATATATTTTTTTTTCCCTGGCTGATGATAACACTGTTCGGGCTTGAACACACACATACTTCATACATCAATTTACATTCCTGCCTCACATTGTTGACTGCTGCTGTGCACAGCGTTCCTATTACTACTGAGGACTAAAAGCAACATGACCAGCACATAGTGTGTGTGTGTGTGTGTGTGTCTGTGTGTGTGTGTGTGTGTGTGTGTGTGTGTGTGCGCGCGCGTGTTGGATGTTGTATATGAATTCTGACGAGCTCCAACAGGTATGTGCGGGAGTGCTTACATGTGTGCACCTGACCCTCGGTGTGTGTGCACGTGCGTGTGTGTGTGTGTGTAGGTGTGTGTGCGTGTGTGTGCACGCATATACATTTGTATTGAGGGAGGAGAGAGTCGCTCCTGACAGGGCAGAATCCTCACAGCCCATAAGTCAGCACGGCCGTGACACGGAGCTGTCAGCACACAGACAGAGAGGCGGAGGGCTGAGGGGAGGGATGGGGAAGGCCAGGGTGAGAGGGTTTGAGAGGGGAAAAGGGGCTGATGGGTAAAGGTGGAGGTGGAAGGGGGGGGGTGTAGTGGGCAGACAGAAATCTGGATTCCGTGCCAGATTCTGTGTGTGTCCCTGAGCCACATTTTCCGGATAGAGCTGGAACTCCACGTATCCCTAAACGTTCCCACATGACAGGAATTCGGCGTCTCACACTCGAGTCCGACGGAGGATCTGGCACAGGAAGTGGAGGGTGACTCAGGGTGTTGCGAGTCATGCTTTGCTTGCTACGATGGGACCAGACATGCCCTCACCCTTAAACATGAGCCCGTCTCAGTCGGATTTTTCCCACCCAACTGTAAGTGAGCGGATATTTCCCCATCCAGTCCAGAAACTGGTCGGATCGGTATACTCATAATCTGGACCGGATTAGATTTGAAATGACCTGGAACTTTTCTACTTCCTGTATGCCGCTTGGACGGGGTTCATATTTCTTACCCCACGTGAACGTGTCCCTGTCTTCCTCCCACAGTTGGATGAAGCCGAAGACTGCTGTCAGATCTCTCCACCTGGTTGCCAAGGCAACCGGAGGATGCGGTACCTCGGCGGAGTGGCCCTGGGAGCCGCCTCCCTCGTGCTCCTCTGCAAAGTGGCTCGAAGGTGCTTTGACCTGTAAAGTTCAGGAATGGCTGTTAGTCAGTGGAGACACACACACACACACACACCTTTTTCATGTCTTCAGTTATTGATCCCCGATTAATATTTGATGTTTGGCGATCATAGGTGATCTTTCGATTGGATGAGGATTTTTTTCTGTGTGTGTTGCAGTCTTTTTGTTCCCCAGTTTGATCTGAGAGTAAAGTCACAGAGTTTAGTTCCTCATGTTTTAGTTTTTTTTCTTAAAGTTGTTTCGTATTTTAAGGATTTAAAGGGAAATTAAAGTTTCTTTTTTTTTATGGATCCCTGATTCATATTTTATGTTTAGTGATCCCAGGTGATCGTTGGGATTATAAAAGGGTTGATATGTTTCAGAACAGTGTTGGACTGGTGGGTTAATTTGTATGTGTGTTGCAGTGTTTTTGTTCCCCAGTTTGATATGAGACTTTGGTTCCTAATATGTTTCTATTAAAGTTGTTTCATTTATGAAGGTTATTTAAGTGGTTTCTTTTGTGAAACAGGATTTTGGTTGCATTTTTTTCAAAATAAATTCACAGCTGGAAATCCAGGAATAAACACTTGAATATTTGGGGAATTTTTTTACTTACATATGAGAAACTGCATTTCCTCTTATCGAATTGAACAGGAAAACTGCAGCCGGTGGAAACAAAAAAAAAAAAAACACACATCAACAAACACATATTAAACATTCTTCACATTTTCTCATCAAATTCAAAAATGTAACTTCAAAATCACATTTTGGTTTTGGTACAAGATATATTGCATCAGTTAGGGATCTATCCAAAAAGAGATGTTGATTATTAGGTATTGACCTTGTAAAGTATATATATAAAAAAAATCAAATTATTATAAAAGCTTTTTAGTTGTGAAACAATGTCATCTTTTTTGTGCCATTATCAGCTGCGCCCTTGTTGTACTTCAAACTTCCAAAAACGTAGTTCCAGGTAAATTAAAATCACAGATAAATTCGGGAGGATTTTTTTTCCTCTCCATCTGACATGGAGCAAAATACAGTGTGCGGATCTAATGGGATTTTGTGAGTTTAGTGAACAAATTAGCCCAATTAAAGTGGATTTATATCACAACCTCCCAAAACACCAGTCAGTGTTCAATGGGGCTGAGAAGAGGGCTCCAAATCTCCTTGTTTTTTTTGTTTTTTTTTCTCTTTCCACGGGGATCATGGGAAAAATCCCATTTGCCCATTAATCTCATGTGGTCCGGGTCTCCGGGGGCTACACCCTGACCAGATCAAAGATGGAGGAAACACCGCGTGACAGTGGCACAGACTTCAAAAAGAGCCGCGGAGATAATCCAATTGAAATGGACACGTCACCTTGAGGTGCTGCTTTGGGAGAATCCGCGGCCACTTCTCCTCCTCCTCCTCCTCCTCCTTTTTTTTTTTAACCCATCATTCCTGAGTTCTTAGTGAGGCTGAGTGATGGTTTGTATAAGGCTGTAAAATAACAATGCGTCATCGTTCGGGGGGGGGATGAGAAATATTTGGCACCTGCGCGTTATGGCAACGGGATCTCATGTCTGAAGTGAACCCAGACGGAGAAATGACAGAAATGACAGAAAATACACAAAAATATGAATAATAGTAATTAAAATCCCAAATATATTTGGGGGTCTCAGAGGAAACACGCCGCTCCTTCAGTGTCCTGTGGGTGGATCATTTATCGCGCGTCATGGAGATCTCCTTGAATTCTGCAAGCGCGCAACTTATGGGAATCCATTTTTTTCCTCTACATGTATCCTTGGTTGTGTTCATTTGGACTTCAGTGTCATTCCTAATCCGGCTTGCTGTGTCTCAGGTCGTGTCCCGTTCCCCCCTTTGGAGACTCCACGGGCTCCGGAGCGCATCTCTGCGCCCTGGACGCGCGCCAAAGCCTGTCTGGTGTCAAACCAGCCTGAACAGATACTCTCAGACATCTCATTTCTTCACCTCATTCCTGAGCCGGAGCTCTGCCCACCCCTCGTGTGGAGCAATTTAAACCGGATAGGACATCATCTGCCTATCTGCTCCCAGAATCTCCTCCGGACTATTTTTTTTTTTTTTTTTTTTTTAGTCTTGGCCACCGCGCGGATCCAGAGCCATGCCGTGTGGCTTTTACTTTTACGCGCAGACCTCCCTGCCCCAAATGCCCCGTGGTTTACATTTTTAATGCAGGTCTGACTTTTTTTCTTTTTTTTTTTTTTTTTTGTTATCTTTCATCCGTGGAAATGCTCCGTCCAGATCCATAAAGGACCCGCGACTGGTGAATATGAACTTATTGCCAAGTGGAATATGTTTTTATCTATCTGTGGCAATCTGCTGGCTGACGGCCGAGGTCGATGCGTCCTGGTGGTGAGTGTCCTCCGGCGCTATATAGAAAATATACATCCATACATTTGGATGCAGAAAGTGTCAACATTCGTCGTGAGAGTCATCTTTACACTCACAGTTCATGATCAACACTAATAGCAGGCTGAGATCTGTGAGAAATCCGCTGCAGGGCTCTCCTCTCTCCTCCTTTGTTGGATTATTGTTTTAAAGCTGCTCCATAACAAATCCTCTTCCTTTGGTTAATGAGAAATCTCGGAGCAGATTGAGTGACTAGAGGAACATTTGGACCGAAACCCTTCCAGGAAAAGTCATTTGATATCGTTTCATTTCTTTTCTATTTTCTGTCTTTCTCCTGGTGCTTTTTTTTTGGAATGAATATCTGCAGAGGTGCTGCGTCCCCCTGAATTTCCCGACCGAGGGGACACAGATTATGTTTTATTATTCATATTATTAATGTTGATCTGCAGCTACATGGGAGATTTTAACACCTTCCTCGATGAGATTTTTTTTGTTGTTGTTGCCCTGTTGCTTAAACTTAATTTACTGCTATTTTCTGTCTTTTTTTTTTTCAAATTGATATTTCTATTTAGCCCAGACATAATGTTTCTCCTAAACTGAAGCTACTTGGAGGTGCAAGCCTATTTTATTTTTATAACATTTTTTGCCTTTTGGACTAGTTTAATGGAAAAGTGACAATAATCTGTGTCCCTTTCATCTATCTCTTTTTTTTTCTTTTTTTTTTTTAAATCCCATTACTCTTCAATCTTTCACACGGTCCGCCTCCTCTCCGTGTGCAGGTACATGGGCACGCTGGGCTCCCAGGTGATGTGCGACAACATCCCCGGCCTGGTCAACAAGCAGCGGCAGCTGTGCCGGCAGCACCCCCGAGTGATGCAGGCCATCGGGGCCGGCGTCAAGGACTGGGTCTCAGAGTGCCGGCACCAGTTCCGCAGCCACCGCTGGAACTGCAACACCACCACCCGAGACCACAACCTGTTCGGGCGCCTGCTGCTGCGCAGTGAGTGGACCGCGTGACCATATTTTCATATCGCAAAGTCTTCAATGATAAATGGATGGATTTTTGGAACATAAGGTGTGTGTGTGTGTGGTGGGGGGGGGGGGACTTGCCTTCATCTGGAGG
The DNA here is from genome assembly GCA_016785305.1 of Colistium nudipinnis. NCBI lineage: Eukaryota > Metazoa > Chordata > Actinopteri > Pleuronectiformes > Rhombosoleidae > Colistium > Colistium nudipinnis. Next base: position 53,351 of record JAFBJU010000427.1, read on the forward strand.
ATCTGAAATGGAACCTCCATCCATCTGGGTCCTCTCTGCTCCAATGTTCCTCACTGAGCCTCTCGCAGCTTCTTCTGCTTCGGCTGACCTTTGACCTCTGTGAAGGACAGGAGGCATTTAACAGGTTAGGGGTCAGTTTTAACTCACTCTCCTCTCTGACCCGAAGAAGTCATCCATTTTAAATCCCTGCTCTCTTTGTCTCAGCGCATCGCCCAGCCCAGTCACGGCTTTTCCAATTTGTCCTATCTTGATTTATTTATATACTTTTTTTTTTTTTTTTTTTTAATTCTTCTTCACGGTTCAGAGTTGAATGAAAAGTGGAATTTTGTTCAAAACTTGAACCGTAAAGTGTAACAACTGTATTTTATTTAATAGGGAAAGAATACACATTGATAATTAAAATACTCATGAGCGTCTTCGGCATAATTTTTTTTTTTTTTTTTTGAACATGTGATATGGAGGAGCGAAGTAAACATCATCCGGGAGTGAGCATTGAGGCTACTCTGTGATAATTATAGTTATATTGTGTGGGTCCGTGTTTCAGCCCTGCAGGAGTGTAAGTGAGACCCAGGGTTGAGTGTGTGCGTGTCTGTGTGCGTGTGCGTGCGTGCAGTGTTTGATTCCTGATACAATGACTCCAGGGGCCTCCAACACTGCACCACCACACCGCCTGCTACTGTATACGCTGGTTTGTGTTTCCAGGTCACATTGTGCGCTGCCGGCTGCGTGACGGTGTGCGTTACACCAAACATGTTCAACCACATGCCTGAAGTGAATGACGACAAAACCAAACAACTGGCTATTTATTTATTTTTTAATTTTTAATTGTGGTAGATTTAGCGCGACACTGAGGTTTTCTGGGAAACAAATACGTTTCCTCCCGGATAGTACGTGTGTGTTTTTTGGTTCTTTCCCTCTGGTTGGATCACATTCCTCACCTCGTCTCACTTTACAATTGTACATTTATCATGTCGGTGCAGTTTCTCCGTCACTCTGCTTTGCGTTGGGGGCTTAACACCTTACTCGGGATTTGGTTTATAGTGCCGTGCACAGATTTTGTACCGAGAAGAAGAAGAAATGCATTATTATTATTAATGATTCGTATTATTCAGATCATTAATTCATCATAGTGATGTATTGGCCAAGGATACTCTGAATATACCCTAATAACATAAACCAGTGCATTTTTTTTTTTATTATGTCAATATTTTCTGCTTTCATTTATGATCTAACAGCCCCTTAAATACTTTGGACTATTATCTGATATTTCATCCAACAAATGTGATGCATCGTTTAATGCAATGGAAAATAATCCATAGATTGGATTGGAGGATAAAGATCATGAGCTGCAGGTTACTTCCGAATCAGCACTTTATCAATAAGTCACTGTGATTTATGCGACAGCAGCAATTTTGGTCAAATTTGCGTCTCAGAAGTTTGGCCGTCTCCGAAGTTTGGCCCTCCCCCCCTTGTGAGGACCTGTTATAACAAGTCCTAATCTTTTTTTATTGGACCTGATGTTCCTCTCCCATGCCCTGAGATTTAACCTGCGGGGCGGATCCTTTGACTTTCTCCGTTTCATGTCGGGGGGCCTCTAATCAGCCGTGTGGTATTTCGGGACCTCCCAGCCGGGCCCCGGCCGTGTCACACGACATTATCGCGGCACAAATGGAGGCTGCGCCGTCAGAAGCTCCTTATTGTCAACGTCAGGGGGCTCATTTCCAACAATTACACGGGACTTTCTCTCTCTCTCTCTCTCTCTCTCTCTCTCTCAGCGTTCTCCTCATTAACCTCGTCGGCTTCGCTCAGCTCAGCGGCCGGAGCTTAAATACGGATACCGAAAGGTCTTCATATCCCACCCCGACTCACGTGATCCTTTTTTTTCCCCTCCCACAACAATACAATATATCACAAAATGCCAGTTTTGCAAAGGATACAATGTGACAAGCAGCTGGTTAAGAAAATCCAACTGAAAAGAAGTTCATATAAAAAATGAGTCATTGAAAGTTATTTCAATGAATATTATTATCCTATAATCACAGTCATTGTCCATGGCAGAAATATAATAATAAATATATAATAATATATAATAAAGAATCCAATTTAAATTAAAATACAAATTCTATATATTTTTTTAATATGATTTTTGATGTGATTTTCTCCATGATATTTTAAAGATAAAACATTGAAAAATTATATTTGCAGCTATAAACCTGTCATTACTGTCACTGTGTGTGTGTTTGTGCCATAGTCTCGTCGTCACACGCACACAAACACACACACACACACACACACACACACACACACACACACACTTGACCCGAGTCTTTGATCCCTCTCTGTCGTCTCTCATCAGTTACATGGTGGAGGGAGATGAGGGTGTGAGATGTTTATCCATGTTTGGAGGCAGATGAAGCATTTCTTGTTTCATTTCAGGCCTTTGCGTGAAAAAAAAAAAAAAAAGCCGCACAACATCAAAACGCGGCTCATACAGGTAGCAGCGGCGGCCCCACATCTGGGTCGCCCTTTTGTCAAGGTTCAATTTCGGAGATAATAATATTGTTGTTTGATGTTGGATTTTTTTTAATCCTATTCTTGTCTGGTAACATTGAGTTTGAACTGTAAACTATGTTTTTTTTTTTGACTTTTCATCAGGCCTCATTGTCAACCCATATTATATTACAAAAGTTTACATTACCTGGGATTATGCAATGTTAGTGAGGAACAGTTGTGTAAATTAAAGCACCATCAGACGGGTTGTTGACAATAATAACCGTGGCACTTATGAGAGATGTGATGATGTCATTTGGGTTAGAAACGCGGATTTGTCTTCAGTGAATTAGAAAGCTTAAAGTAAAGGTAATATTGTTTAATTAATAATAATAATAATAATAATAATAATAATAATAATAATAATAATAATAATAATAATAATAATAATAATAATAATAATAATAATAATAATAATAATAATAATAATAATAATAATAATAATAATAATAATAATAATAATAATAATAATAATAATAATAATAATAATAATAATAATAATAATAATAATAATAATAATAATAATAATAATAATAATAATAATAATAATAATAATAATAATAATAAATTAATAATAATAATAAATTAATAATAATAATAAATTAATAATAATAAATAAACAAACAACTAATAATAATAATAATAATAATAATAATAATAATAATAATAATAATAATAATAATAATAATAATAATAATAATAATAATAATGTAGACTGGGAACATCCTGGGCTGCTGCAGTTGACTAATGTCACATTTTCTGTCTCCGCATTTTTATTTAGGATTTCTACCAATTGTAAAATGTTTCTAACTTCACCTCTGGGGTAAAAAAAAAGTGTGTGTGTGTGTGTGAGTTACCTGTCTTTGTCTTTGTGTAATGATTTCCTCTCTCTCTCCCCCCCCCCCCTCAGGCAGCCGCGAGGTGGCCTTCGTCTACGCCATCTCCTCGGCCGGCGTGGTCTACACGCTGGCCCGGGCCTGCAGCCAGGGCGAGCTGGACTCCTGCTCCTGCGACCCCGCCAAGACGGGCTCGTCCCGGGACGCCAAGGGCGGCTTCGACTGGGGCGGCTGCAGCGACCACGTGGAGCACGCCATGCGCTTCAGCCAGGCCTTTGTGGACGCCAAGGAGAGGAAGGAGAGGGACGCCCGGGCCCTCATGAACCTGCACAACAACCGCGCCGGCAGGAAGGTGAGGAGGCTCCTGATGGAGAAAAAATCAGAACAGAAGTCAAGCGACAGGAAGTGATGACATTTGGTTGATATCTGATGACTTCCTGTTTCCTGGGCGCAGGCCGTGAAGCGCTTCATGACGCTGGAGTGTAAGTGTCACGGGGTCAGCGGCTCGTGCAGCGTGCGGACCTGCTGGCTGGCCATGGCCGACTTCCGCCGCACCGGCGACCACCTGCGCAAACGCTACAACGGCGCGGCGCAGGTCGCCGTCAACCAGTACGGCACCGGGTTCGCGGCGGCGCACGCCCACTTCAAACGACCCAGCAAGAACGACCTGGTGTACTTCGAGGACTCGCCCGACTACTGCATACGGGACAACGAGTCAGGTACGCACAGCGAATACACACAAATTCAGCCTCGACTTTAACCATCATGCATCTTGATGAACTCATGGGGTCTTTTCTCGCTCTCCGGGAGAATTCTTCACTTCCTTGACACTCAGTGTCACTCCTAATCTCGGCTGTGAAGTGCTTGCTGTGATCACACTGAGCTCCTGACATCAGGACTTAGAGTGTTAAAGCGCTTCTGCAGTTCCGCGCTCGACTCAGGAAAACTTTCCCGGCTCTTTAAATCCTTTTCCCCTCATCCGAAGTGACAGGACTGAAAAGCGGTGTGTGTGTGTGTGTGTGTGTGTGTGTGTGTGTGTGTGTGTGTGTGTCTAATGTGTTAATATCTGTGCGTTTTGGTGCAGAACAGTGAGTGTGAGAAGAGAAAATGTTAGCGTATGAAAAAAGAAAAGATGAAGAGGAGGATTGTGCGTGTCTGTGTGTGTGTGTGTGTGTGTGTGTGTGTGTCAGAGGAGGTGGATGCCTGCCAGGCAGCAGATGATCCGTGGTGATCGGGTGTCGGCCAGTTTAAGAGCCATTACACACTTCTGTAGGCTGAAACCTTAGAGCACCACACATCATTATAAATCATCACCGTTGGAAACACACACACACACACATGTGCACACACACGCACGCACGCACGCACGCACGCACGCACGCACGCACGCGCCTGAGGACACCATTGGCCAACATACTGCGGGGGCAGGTCGGATCACACAACACACACACCATACAACACTCGCAAAGCACAATACAATACAACACACGCACGTACGCACACACACTTTGTTTAGTACTAAACTATGGTTTTAACAAGCTCTAATACAGATATATAGATGTTTGGAGATATATATTAATATACATTATATATATATATATCTATGTGTGTGTTTTTGTCAAACATTCCCTGGTTGCAGTTTTTTTTATTGCAAGCCTTTGCCGCTTCTCTTGGACATGACAGATAATCAGATTTATATTTTTGGAGTTTTTGAAAATGTGACGGAGGTTTGGAGGAAGCAGCGTTTGAACTCTGACCTCCTGTCGGACCACTTGCGGGTCTCTGGGCCCCTTCAGGGAACAAGTACAGGCTTTATGGGTTGTGTACATGTAAGCAGGGTGAGGTAACACACACACACACACACACAGTGTCAGACACCGGGCCTCTCGTGAGAACCTGACGCCCTGCTCCCCTGGGACACACACACAGGGAGACAGGGAGACACAGAGAGAGAGAGAGAGAGAGAGAGAGAGAGAGAGAGACAGGCATGTTAACTCGCCCTCAATCACGACACACCGTACACGGAATCACTCTCTCTCGTACACACACAAACACACACTTACAGAAATACGAAACACACACTTTGAGTTATCCCCTCTTGTCCTTCGTCACACACACCCAAACACGCACACACACACACACAGGGAGACAGAGAGAGAACGAGAGAGAGAGCGAGAGAGAGCGAGAGAGAGAGAGAGAGAGGCATGTTAACTCGCCCTCAATCACAACACACACTGTACACGGAATCACTCTCTCTCTCTCACACACACACACACACACACACTAAAAACCTCACAAAGAAATGCAAACGTACCGTCAATCATTCTGGAAACACCACAGACTGAATCCATTCTCACACACAATGGACCTACACTCACACACACACACACACACACACAAAGATGTGAGGCCCCTCTGTGCCTCCTTAAAGTGTGAAATCAGTTTCCCGGCCCCGCTGAGGCTCAGGTGCTAAACTCATCTCTCGGCGCCCCCTCATCTTAATTCAATAAGCAGACGCAGGCAGCCAGGCCTGAGCGGAGCAGGCGGGCCGTGATGTCACCCAGTGCAGGGAGGGGGCGGGGCTTCAGGTCATGCCCAGACAGCTTACCTGGAGAGGGAATGATACAGACGCACACACACAGGCGCACCGCGAAGCAGAATGGAAACAGCGGCAAATTCCAGAACAATGTTCGAAATGGTACTTGAAGTCAGTTCATCACTTTGTCTCAAACGTTATCGCTGCATGACACGAGCGCGCGCACACGCACACACACACACACACACACACACACACGTGGGCACGCACACCTCAGTACAACTTTACAGTAAGACAAAAACGTCAGAGGAAGAAACAGATCAGCAAGTTCCCAGAAATGAATATATCTTCCACATGACAGTGAGAGTAGAAAAGACTCCAGAGTGCTTTTGTTGTGTTGTTTTATAATGTTGTGTGTCTGCTGAATTTGTGTTGAGTTTGTGTGTCGATGAAGGACGGGTTGGAAAGATTTCGGTTGAGCCGGGGTGATGTTCAAAGACTGTGGTCGGTTAGTCCAAATCTCAAATAAACCAATCATTTTGTCGTAATATACTATTATATTATAAAATGGAGAAAACGTGCGCAAAAAAATGATAAAACAAACAATTTAGTATTTTGTAAAATTTAAAAAGCAGCCTCAGATCATTTTTTATAATAAGCCCCAAACTCAATTCTCTGGAGTGCTATTCCATTTTTATAAGCGATAACCACCACCCATTACCATCATCACTGACCTGCCATTGGTCCAGCGTTTCACTCTGGCTCCGCCCCCCCCCCCCCCCCCCCCTCCCTCCCTAAGGTCACAGTGTAACGACCTCTGCACACTGAAGACGCTCCTGTGTGTCTCCTGTGAAATGAAGAGCTGACGAAGGGTGGCCAGACGGCTCCTCTCATCAATCTCTCATCTCCGCAGCGTCTTAAGGTTCTTCTCGTTACCCGGACGGCTCCCGTCTCGTCCTGCGCTCCCATTGGCTGCCTGATAACCGGTGACGCTGCCTCTGATTGGGCCAAACACCCTGGCCCATATTCTGCCAAGACACATTCCAATTCCAGCGTTATAAAGGGTCACTTTTCACTGACATGTCTATCCGGGACGTTCCTGGAGCGGAATATTAATTTCCCAGAATGCATCTCACCTTTGGCTTCCTGGTCCCCCGGCGGTTCAGTTGATGGGAGGACGAACCGTGGCCCCATCAGTTCAGATTCGAAGAAGACTGTTTTTTTTTTTCTGGATTCACATCTTCAGCCATTTCCACACGACACTGCTCCTGAAATTTTTGAGTCATGAGCCAAGGAGAGATAAAAAAATAAATAAAAATAAATAATGAATCCACACAGGGTCATTTCTCATTCTACAGATTTAGGGCCCTACTGGATCTGGATTCTTCTTCTTCCTTTAAGTTGCCTCATGGTATCTCACCTCCACTCTCTGTTCTGGATTTTTTTTTAATTGAAGACAAATCGGACAAATCCGGTAAACATGGTTGACAGGAATTTTTTCAAGTTTCTTCTAAAAAGAACTCGCAATAAGAACGTGAATCAGATTACACATCAGGGCCCACATGGGCTGAACGAAGTGAATAATTCATACTTACTTTGTACAACGATGGGTTCCATGACCTGAAACATGACAAGAAAAAAAAAAAGGAAAAGCACAAATTCTGAGCTCTAACTGTCTCTCTCTCTCTCTCTTTCCAGGGTCAATGGGCACCGGAGGGCGGGTCTGTAACCGGACGTCCCGCGGCGTGGACGGCTGCGAGGTGATGTGCTGCGGCCGAGGCTACGACACGTCGCGGGTCAGCCGCACCTCCAAGTGCGAGTGCAAGTTCCACTGGTGCTGCGCCGTGCACTGCCAGGACTGCCAGCAGCAGGTGGACGTGCACACCTGCAAAGGTCAGACGTGACCCCGCCCCCCCTGGAAATACACTACTGACCCCCCCCCCCCACGACCGCAGATATTTCTATGTGTCAATGTCTCCCCCCACTACATTCCATCAAAGCCTAGGTACTGGGAGTATCTGCTTCCCAAGGGCCACAGCAAATAATAATAAAAAAAAAAGTCCCAAAGTTTCCATCCGCAGGTCAAAGGTCACATTAATAGAAGCATGTATTTAAAAATATAACTAAATCACAGATTAATTCAAACTATGGCCTCGTTCTACACAGACAGCTGGTTACAGGATCCCTGCTGCTGTAGAATCTGATCTGATGGGTCGAGTTTTAAATTGGGAAATAAAATCGGATCATCTGAGATTATGTGATCTAACAACTCTAAAAAAAAATCCAAAAACAATTCCAAAAAAAAAAGCTGAGTCACAATTTGACCAGGGACACTTTTTTTCCTCTTTCATCACCATCTTTGCCAGTTTTTAACCGTCTTATTCAACCCGTCTCTAAAAAGCACAAACATTTGATTATTGGCACAATCTGCTGAACAATCACCAACACAACTTTTTACACCGTCTCTTCCTGTGTCCACACTCTGCTAATCCTTCATTGTATTTATTTAGTCTGGATTAGTCTTTTAAAAAAAGGCTGCCATTTTTTTTTTTTTTTTCATATTTGAAGACAACAAGTAGTACAATAGTTTGTGTTTAGCTTCCTTGAACTACGCACACACAGCTTGTTCATAGTTGCATCAGACTTTTTGTGTAAATATGTGCTTGTGTAAATTAAAGCCAGATATATTATTCACTTATTTCAGTGTAAACTTAGCTTTTTCCAAAAAAAAATAATAATAATAATATCCAGGCTTTATGGAAACACTCATCATACTCACCATGTAAATACCTGAGATTGTTGTTGTGTTACAAAGAAGACAACAGCACTAACTGAGGGCCTTTAAATGATGCACCTTTTCAGCAGCTGTCAGCTAAAAAAAAAAAGAAAAGAAAGAAGAATACTTCATGCTTTTGCCGCTCTCCCTCTCAGACTCACGTGAACTGTTCTCATCCTGTGGAAGGACACGTCAGTGGATGAGAGTCGGCAGCATCATCATAAAAAAAAAAATAATGTGAAGGATTCGGAGGGTGAGAACATACCTGCTTGTTTTGGGGCTGTGATGAATGAAGATGGTTGGAAGAAGCTGGCTGGCAGCGATACACAAAAAAAGTCCTTTATTGTATTTTGTTTTTTTGTTTTTTGTCTTTTCTCTTTTTTAATGATGGCAATTTATCACCTCTTTTTTTGTACAACAAAAGAACAGCTTTAAATGATTGAAAACCCAAAAAATGCAAACATATCAAATAAAGTAAAAAAAAAAAAAAAAAAAAAAAAAAAAAAAAAAACAATTCTGGATTCCACCGTTTTTTTTTTTTTTTCCTTCTCGTTTATATGTCCCCGCCTCCTCCCGTCGTCCTCCACTAGTCACGGTTTGGTTTGAACTGGGTCATCTTGGCACAGAGGTGTGTCGGTCCAGGGCGACGCAGCGTTCTGGGTTTCAGTTCAGCTGTTTCTGTCCGGATGGAGGTCAGCTCCTGGTTCTGGTTCTGGTCCTGGTCCTGGGTCTGGGTCTGGTCCGGCGTGGCGGGTGGAGGTCAGATTCGGGTGAGCTGGTGCCAGAGGCTGGACGGCAGGATGCTCTCCACCTTCTCCATGATGAAGTTGAGAGGAGCAAACAGCGTGCTGAGGAACTGCGGACGCACAAAGACACACACAGAGACACGCGGTCACACAAACTGAAAAAAAAACAAATCATTTGAAATATGATAGGCTGAGATAAGTTTAAGGTACGTGTCTCAGATAAACCCACAAATGTCAAAGAAAATCATTTGAGTCACTTGAAGATAATGAGCAGATGCATGCTGGGAGTTACAAGAGGTCACATGACCCAGTAACGAGACTGAATAATTACGATCTTATCCTTGAAACCTATCATACGTCCGAGGTCCAACCCTCATAGTGTGTGTGTGTGTGTGTGTGTGTGTGTGTGTGTGTGTGTGCGCGCGTGTGTCGTGGCGCGCTGTAAGTGTCTATAAGTGAGATGGCATCTGCTGATAGTGTCGGATCCAGTGAGAAGAAATGAGCTCACTCACATTCCAGGTGAGCATGTATGGGTAAGGGGGGGAGGATGGAGGAGTCAGCGCCCCCCACTGGCTGCTATTAGTACTGAAACCAATGGGGGGGACATGTAATCTCAGCAACTTCACTCTGAGCATCACAGCTTTGATGCCCCGATGCTTCTAGAACCAGTGTGAAGGAAAGTATTAAAGTGTGTGTACGACGAGGAAAGGGTCAAAGGTCACCGGGACATTACAACTTGTTCTCTGAAGCTTCTCTACAGCAGAGGACACGATGATCTGAGTCTGATCTTTATTTCCCTTCTTAAACACCCGAAAAAAAGGTAAAACCAGGTAAGCTGTGCTTTTATGTGTGTCCCTGGGTGTGTGTGTGTGTGTGTGTGTGTGTGTGTGTACTCACGGCTTTAGCGAACACTCCCATGAGCTCGGGGAACTGGTGTGTGAGCAGAGCCAACATGGCGGTGAAGGAGCAGAGTCCGGCTGTGAAGAGGATGAAGAAGGGCAGCTCCTTCTTCGGGTAGACTGACACCTCGTGAAACACTGCTTCCATGCCACACACACACACGCACACAGGGACACACACACAGAAACACACGCGCGCACACACAATAATGTTAGTTTAGAGCATTTGGACAGGGGAGAAGCAAACACAAATCTGATTGTAGATTCTTAGCATGAAGTTGATCAATTAAACTGCCTGAAATGAGCAAAAAAAACAACACAACTGCTGCAGCTGTTTGTCGAGCAGACGGACAATTTACATTGTTGTGTGCCAGTTTTAATGAGGCTGTTGCGATGAGTTAACAAACCACACTGGTCTTTTCAGGGAGCGGATAAATGATCTCTCAGTGAAACAAATTCAGGAGTCTGGTGAACAACAATGATGTGGTCACGTACACAATGTAAACACACAACCACTGTGTGACACACAACCACAGAGCAGTGGCAGGAAGCCAAATGAATCCAGAGCAGGTCTGTGTGTGTGTGTTGTCAGACAACAACTGTAGACACACATTTAAACAGACCATTTTTTGGTTCCAGACTTTGAAATGAGCATATTTATACCAAATAAAACGACCTAATCAACACAATCCTCATAAATACACACAATTAATTACACTGACAAATTAAAAACCAGCTCCGACAACTGTGTAGCTTCTCCCAAACACACAAAACAACTATTCAAATCTCATAAAATGGAGAATATTATATTTACTGATACTTTTAAATGATAATTTTTTAAATGACCACGTTTGCAGTGTGTGTGTGTGTGTGTGTAGCTGTGCGCGCGTGTGTGTATGTCGGGGCGTCTCTTACTGGGTAGCAGCTCTCTGTCGGCCGTCTCTGTGCAGATGGGGTAGGGGTAGAAGAGGTGACCCTTCTCCAGAGGATACGGGATCATCCTGAACGCTGCGCACACACCGACACACAGAAACACAAAAGGTCTCAGCAGTGAACACGCAGTTTGCGGGCCTGGTGCGATGTGTGTGTGTGTGTGTGTGTGTGTGTTAGTGTGTGTACTCACTGCCCTCCCAGGTGCAGTGCAGCAGGTTGAGGGCGCCCTCCACCCTTTTCCAGTGCTGCAGGTGGAAGAAGGCGTAGGCGATGGCCTCGCTGTCGCCTCTCTTCAGGATGTGCTCCGGGGGAAGAATCAGACTCTTCATCTCCAGGAGATACTGAGGAGGAGACAGAGGGTTGAACTGTCAATCAAATTGCAATCGAAATTCTGTTGATTGATCGTTTCAAACACAAAATGAGACGCTCTCGGTGTTTATTTCCGTATTATTATTATTATTATTATTATTATTATTATTATTTATGTATTTTTATTTTATTTTTAAATCACACGTTTACACTCCTATTTATTAAGATATAATAATATGGATTTAATTATAGTTTTATTATTTAATCAGCTGATTTTATTTTAATTCCATTACAATAATGATTATTATTATGATTCAAATATTTGAATCAGCTGATTTGAGTCTGCACCGATTTAGACACGACACGGTGCATCAGTGAAAAACTAAAGCTACGACTCAGCTCCTGTGTGTGTGTGTGTGTGTGTGTGTGTGTGTGCGTGTGTGCGTGTGTAACAATCAGACCACGTGCACTGTCAACAGTCTGATGCGTGGCCGAGTGTGTGACGACGGCCTGAACTCACTTTGGGGACGTGAGGGTTGAACTCCACCGCTCTGTGAATGGCTTCTACTGCGTTCATCTCCGCCGTGCTCAGCCCTCGCCTGGACGCCGCCTCTGGAGAGAACCTGCACATGCGCGCACACGCACGCAGAGACACACACACACACACACACACACATCAGTCATCTCACCTGCGGTAACACAACACTGGGACGATCAAACAGGAATAAAGCCCCCCCCCCCCCCCCGATATCCCCAAAGGCATTCACGTACATTTCAGCTGTAGCGGGTTGTGCGTCTCTATACGTCAGCTGTGTGTAGCCCACACTCCCGACTGGTTTCTTATTTACTGTCTGACGTGGGGGTTTTATGGCTGTTATATGTAAAGAGCTCACTGGGCTTTGTTTGTATTCGTATCAGACAGGTCGCTGACTCACTCTATTTGCCTCAGATAGAGAGAGTGAGAGGAATTGATTTGAGGCAGGCGTGTGCCCTTTATGTCTCGAAAATAAATATCCAATTTCTTCAACTTGATGAGCGTTATAAGGAGTCAGTATATGAGGTCAGTGATTTTCAACCACTGTGCCTAGGGCACACTAGTGTGCCTTGAGAGATCATCTAGCGCGCCATGGGAAGGGATCCAATTTCACTTAATTGGTCCAAAAGTATGAATTAGTTACAGCAAATTCACACAGACTCACACTGAGTGAGTAAAAACAAGTCCAGAGACTAAAGTGTCATTACATATGCTGTATTAAGCCAAAATGTGTCATTTTGTATCATATTTGGTTGGTGGTGTGCCCCGGGGTTTTTATTTATTTTTTTATAGAAAAAATTGACGTGCCATGCAAAAGAGGTTGAAAAAAAACACTGCTTTGGGTGACCCCAGCTTTCCACTGAGACACAAACACTCACTTTATATATATATATATATATATATATATATATATATATACAGTATATATATATATATATATATACATACACACACACAGATACTCACTTGTCTGATACTATATATATATATATATATATATATATATATATATATACAGTATATATATATATATATATATACATACACACACACAGATACTCACTTGTCTGATACCGCCCTGGCTTTCAACAAGGCTGCTGTGTAGCATATTGTGGCTGATTTGGGTAAGCTTATATCTGTGGAGGAGACATGAAGAGAGAGAGAGAGAGAGAGAGAGAGAGAGAGAGAGAGAGAGAGAGAGGTGAGAGACGGAGTGTGTGCGGAGCTACAGTTCACAATGATTGGAAAAAGATCCGAGCATGAAAGTAGCTTCTTGCCAATTAAAATAAGAATTATAACTGGAAATAAAATGTCTATTGTCTGAAAAAAATAAAATCCTGAAAGTCTGTGTCAAGTGTCGCAGAGTTGTACAAAGTCAATCCAGAATATCTCATTTTATAATTATTGGAGTGGAATTTAATTTAGCCGAAATCAACTTCATTAAATCTGAAAAACACATTTGTTAAACGAGGTGTGTACGATTCAATGAACAAAAAAAAAAAAAAAACGTATTCATTATTCATAAAATAATTAGCAGAGGGTGGCTAATTCAATATTTCAGATTTGAAAATTTGACAGACCTTTGTGAGACAATACTCCTTTTTATTCTGAGCCATCTTACAAAGTGTAAATCATTTTGAAGTTTTTTTTATTTTAGTATATGGACATAAAAAAGATGTGCGTGTGTGTGCATATCTTTATTAGGTGTGTGTCTGTGTCTGTGTGTGTGTGTGTGTGTGTGTGTCTCACCGTCATATTTGGCCAGTACGGCCTGGACGTCAGCGTAGTTCTGGAGCTCCAGTAGCGACTCCAGCAGGTTCTCGTGGATGTTGAACATACTGAGGAGAGGGAACTCCTTCATTAACTGGAAAACACACAACTGTTGTTACATGTAATACCGAGCAGGGGGCGACACATGCACAGTCAGCACACAAGAGCTTTGGGTCATCACTGTGACGTAAACTGAAATCCGTGCTGTATGAGTGAATGTTGTACAGTGTGTGCGTGTGTGTATTAGTGAGTGCGTGTGTGTCAGTGTGGGTGTAATTCAATATTTCAGTTTGAAAATTTGACAGACCTTTGTGAGACAATACTCCTTTTTATTCTGAGCCATCTTACAAAGTGTAAATCATTTTGAAGTTTTTTTATTTTAGTATATGGACATAAAAAAGATGTGCGTGTGTGTGCATATCTTTATTAGGTGTGTGTCTGTGTCTGTGTGTGTGTGTGTGTCTCACCGTCATATTTGGCCAGTACGGCCTGGACGTCAGCGTAGTTCTGGAGCTCCAGTAGCGACTCCAGCAGGTTCTCGTGGATGTTGAACATACTGAGGAGAGGGAACTCCTTCATTAACTGGAAAACACACAACTGTTGTTACATGTAATACCGAGCAGGGGGCGACACATGCACAGTCAGCACACAAGAGCTTTGGGTCATCACTGTGACGTAAACTGAAATCCGTGCTGTATGAGTGAATGTTGTACAGTGTGTGCGTGTGTGTATTAGTGAGTGCGTGTGTGTGCGGTTGTGTGTGTGTGTGTGTGTGTGTATTAGTGAGTGCGTGTGTGTCAGTGTGGGTGTATATGAGTGTGTGTGTGCGGTTGTGTGTCTGTGTGCGTGTGTGTGCGTGCGTGTGCGCGTTGGCCATTTACTTACATCTCTCATCATTTTCACTGCTTCTCTTGTGCGGCCAAGCTTTCTGGAGCACATGGCCAGTCTTCTTTTTACATACACCAACACATTGGTGTCTCTTCCTGGTGACGACACAAACGCACAAATAAGTCTACACACACACACACATGGCCTCGTTTCGATTAAGTTGCAGCAATCATGAACCAGACTTATCCAATGTCTTGCTGCAGAACGACCCGAGAAATGTGACGTGACAGGGCCTAAGGTCATTTACAGCTTAAAGAAAATAAAGGACCTTTTTGGAAATGTGTTGAACTGGAAGATACTCAGGTCCCTCCACTACACAACTGTCACAAATGCATTTCCTATATTGCGTGTATCCATCCATAATACTTGATTGAAAAGCATTCCACTTTCCTACATGGCTAAAGCCAATTTCATTCCTTTGTATTATTATTTGTCGTTGTAACATGTTGCATGGTCAATAATATTCCTAGTCAGGACAAATTGCCATAAAAGGGATTTCAATGGATTGGAATTGTGACTCTGAAACTCACTGTGCTGGGCTTCGTACTGTGTGCCGTGATGCTGGAGCTGCTGGCTGCGGCGGTAGCAGCCCTCCCCAGCTTTTAGTGCTTGTTTAAACAAACGCTCGGCCTCCATGATGGTGGTGGCCTCCTCCTCCGCCAGGAGGATGTACGCCGTCGCACAGCTACACAAAGCAGAAGAAGGATGGAGGGGAAGGAAAGAAAAAGGGCAAATGTACGGTTATAGCCTTAATTTCTGTCTATTGACTGGTTTACTTTATGCTGCTTTCAATGTCGCCTGGGAATTTGGAGCTCTCCCACCCTGGTGAATGAAATCCTTCATTTATCCACGCACTATACAGGATGCCGGGTTTGTTGACGCACTCCATAAAGCTGCTGTTGAGCCACTGTGCATGCGTAAGCAGCATCTGACAAGAGCATCGATCAAGCAGGTTTCCCCTCGGCGTCACCCAGCTACACCACGACTACACAACATTGAGACGCCCCATGCTCGTGATAACGAAAGCGGCACAAGTTGTGGTGCCTTGCATCTCCTGCAGGTTCCAGTATTTTCCTATTGTTTTATTGTTATATTTGATTTGTAAATTCAACTCAAATTGAAGTGCTTTTGTTTTTGTTTGTTTTTTGTTCAAGGTTTTGGATTACGGATCACGCCCATATGGCGCCTCGCTCCAGCTGCGCTGGCCAGATCACTTGAGGTTTTATTGGTGCATTTTTTGTATTTGATTTTGCCCCTGGAAATCAATCTCAGCTGTTTTTATTGTATCAAATAACAAATTCAATTCAAAGTCATTAGAGAAAAACAATAGTGCGACCTGCCAACAGTGTCTGAGCCAGTGCTGATGTTTCAGCGTATCCTCATTATTATTATCATCATTACGAACTATCAGCAGATTATTCTGCATTTACTTTGTATTTAAACTCACTCTTCCAGCTCCAGAGCTTCGTGTGCTGCAGAGATTCGCGCCTGCGGGTTCCTCTCTCTCCACGCCTTCTGCATTACTGCCAACACACAAACGCACACAAGCATTAAGCACCCGTGCACGTGCGGCGGATGGATCCTGCGTACGCACATAGCTGCGCGTGCTTATGTGCCCGTGCTCACTGGCGTCCGCAGGCCGGAGGTGGTCCGAGTCGCAGGTGAAGAAGGTCTGGTGGTCTTGCGCCGACAGGTTCATGTCGTAGTAGGTCAGGGGTTCTCGACCGGTTACCCATGTATATCTGGACACCAGCACAGAGACAAAATAAGACAAATATTGTAACTTACACAATGCATGAGGATGGAAAGTAGCCAAATGGGAGTTACGTAAGAAGATGTGCAGAGTTAATTGGAAATGTACTTGACTCTGGCCTAAGTGAGGAGATGGAGCTGGAGGCGTGAGTGTGTGTGCGCGTGCGTGCAGGTGTGTGTGTGCGGGGAGGCGGAGAGGACGACAGGATAATTACAACACGGAGAATGGAAAAGTGGAGGATGACTCAATGGGAGGGAGGAGGGGCAGGAAAAAAAATCAAAGAGTTCAAAAAGAGAATGACAAGAGAAGAGAGACACACGAGGTAGAGAAGAAAGGAAAGAAATCGGAGAGGAAAAATGGACGCACAAAGAGAAAACGCAAACAGAACACAGACCGACAACGCAGACACCCACAAAAAAAAGAAAAAGAAAAAGAGACATCACACAGATCGGAGCTGTCACTCACCGATTATACTCGGCTCCGCGAAATAAATTCAGAGGATTCCTCCACACTTTACATTCTGCAGGAGGGAGACAAGAGAGCCACACGGGTGATGAGTGTCCACGCCGAGCATGCTGGGTAGATTAATGTGCAGCGTACAGGATGATCACTATATATGGTTCTCCAAATGTGGATAGCACAAACATTTCATGCGTATGAGATTGTTTTTCTTTTACTCAGTTTATTTATCAAATACTCCAAGTTGTATAATAATGGTAAAATGATCTTATGTAGTCGGGAGCAGCAAACAAACTGCATTATGGGAAATGTGAGAGTGAGATTCTATGGAGCTGGAATCACCTCAATATTAAGACCAAGTCTCCAGATTTTATGGAAGGCTTTTTTTTTTAAATAGCGTGATTATTGCATTTAAAGTGACAAAAAAAATGGTACACTTTACATCTGTTTATTATTATAAAAAATGATGATTCCTTATCATTTAAACTTAAACTTTCATTTTTGGCTGGGTCACTGTATGAAAGCTGGACTACAGATGCATACTGTATGTCGGATTAATGTTTCGCTGTTTAGTCCCTAATCCCTTTTAAATATGAATAATATAACATTAAAAAAATACATTTAAGGGATTTAATGTGATCAAAGAGCAAACTGATGTACACACTGAAAGTCATCTGGACGGAATATTCCAGATAAACCCTCTGATGATCACACTTAGTGCCCTTTTCTGGCCTTTTACTCCTAATAGCAATCAACATCAAACGGCAGCCAGATCATTCTGATTGCATGTCAGGTTGAAAAATAAAAACCCTCTTAGTGCGACGGCCTCAACGCAAACTACGCATGGAAATCAAATCAATGATTTGGCGGCCTTCAGCAGACCTCAGGGATTTGTGTCTACACAGAAAAAACAATTTGATATCCCAGCACATAAAAAAAAAGCTATTTTTGAATGAAAAAGAAACTTCCCCAGAACCAAGCTGAAGACATCTGCAAAGCCTCCAGAGCTTAAGTGGGCGGGGCCTCCGTGGACAGCCAATCAATCAATTTGTTTGAATTTGTGGCGTTCAGGTAAAATAACAACACATTTATTTTAAACAACACAGAAAAATGACCCTCATGACTTTTGCGTACTTGTTGGCTCTCAGGCAATTCAACTTCATTTTTTAAAATTAGAAACACCTTAGTTTATTTAGTTCAATTAGTGTAAATTTGTCTTGATAGAAAGATAGATAGATAGATTACTTTATTAATCCAAATAGCTTAGATTTTTTAAAACAACCAATCATCAATGATTTATTTTTCTATCATTACGTTAATAATTTATTATTGAAAGATAAATACACAATCATTTTGGCCAAATGTATTATTTAACATATGTAGTATAGACTTAAAAAGACATCTGATAAGAAATGGATTAATAATTAATATTGCTGGTTGACACGTGACCAAATGATGATAATGATTATATATAAATATATATATATACATATACATGTGTATCAGCTCATACCAGACACACTTTGCCGGTTGGAGTCGGCCTCCCCGTTACTGGTGTTGGAGTTGGTGGGGGAGCTGCTGTCCACTCCACCCAGCAGAGGACGGAGGTGGCTCACGGACACCTGCTCTATGAAGGACGTCCCATATTTCCTGAAGTACCACCACTCAAAGATCTGAGGACGAAACAGAATTACATCAGTTGAATTAGTAATTATATTCATTTTTTTTTTATTATATGCATGTTTTTTACTTTTCTTAAAAGGACTGGATACACTCAATATATGCAAACATAAATTTGAGTCCACTGGATCGTAAATCTAAAATATAAATTTTTTGTGTTTCAACACCAAATGCGATTTTTCCAATAAACTTAGACGTTCATACAATTATACAAAAAAAATAAACAAAAAAAACTCCATTCTAAGCCGGTGGTTATTTCCCCCCCAACCCCCCATCTGCTTTTCCACATATTTGGGATTTTAATCAGAGAAGTCTTATCTGCATCAGTGAATCTGAGTCTAGGAGTGATCCTCTTTTTAAAATCTGACCTATTACCTACAGAGAGGAGGAACTGATGGCTGCAATCTGCTGTACACTTGGACTGATAATCTGCAGACTGTTGGGTCACGATGGCCCACGTCCGAGGGCCAATCAGATAGCAGAGTGGCTCGTCCATTAACCCAGCAGGTAGAAATGTCCCTGAGCGAGACACTGAGCTGCTGTCATCATGATGCGGGCGCGCTCGTGTGCGTGTGCGTTTGTGTGTGTGTGTGTGTGTGTACGAGGCATTGTAAAACACTCTGGTGTGTTGTCCTGCACACAGGGGTGTTGTATACTGTAAGTGGAGTCCATTTACCTCCATGTCTTTCACTCTCGCTGAAACGACCTCCACAAAGAGCAACCAACGTTTCAACAACATGTGAAGGTTTAAAAATCACCACACCGTCTTGCGTTCTCGTTTTCCATGATACAACACAACCACGGCAGACAAAACCATCAGGGAGGCACCTGATAGGTCCAAGATTCATCATTCAACACATATCCAGAGTCATTAAAGAACCCTTTTTAATTACAAAAACAAAACCATCTCTTCTCAAAGGCTCTTTTAATAATAATAATAATAATAATAATAATAATAATAATAATAATAATAATAATAATGTATTATTATTATTATTGTTATTATTATTAATAATTATTATTATTTATTAATTATAAATAATAATAATTATTATTATTATTATTTCTCCTTTTCAATTAATGGAGTCATCGATGGCTCTGGTTTTAAAAGGAAATGTGCTTTATGAATGCTTGCTATTATCAAGCATTATATATACAAATTTACAGAGGAAACAACCAGAACCAATCGGACTTAATTATGAGAGGAGCCATTTTAAAAATACAGACGGTTACACAGTTGTATCTGTCTAAAACAATATACTTTTTTGCACGTCTTTATTCTATTTATATTTCATATGTTGACGTGATTTGAAGACGTGCCATGCTCAGGGGCAGCTCACTCCCCATGCAGGCCTCTGGGAGCCATCAGTCAACACAATCAGAGAATCCATAAAACACAACAATACGACTCCTCAGTCATGTGATGTGCACTAAAAAACACAATCATTGTGTTGCATGGTGTCATAGGCACAACACCAGGAGGATGTACACCGTAAATGCCATTTTTTCTGTAGCTGCATTTTACGCAGCACCTAATGAGTATGGATTTTCTCCATCGCGGCCCCTGAACCTGTGATTACAAGACTAACAAACTGCATCACGGACTCGTAAAGTAAACAATGTACAGTGAGGGAGATTAAGCGCTGGAGTTATCACCCCTGACATTGTTGTATTGGAGCCAGATGCGGTGATTTCAGATGAAAAAAAAAATTATAAGTGGTATCTTACCAATATGAGTCCTGATATGAGGGAGGAGGTGCCCGTCAGAGCCACGTAAAACTTGGGTGTCAGGGTGTTGAGAAACATGCTTACTGCGGAGGAGACACAAAGAGACAGATTAGGGTTAAAGCTTACTGTTAGATACTGATGCACCAAGGAGGCAAAACTGGGGAAATATTTGCGCCATTTTCATACTAAACTAGGACATGCCTACAGAGAAGGCTGGAAAAGCCTTCAAGAAAAGAAAAAAAAAAACATCAAAAAGAGTTAACATTCCAAGACATGAAAGGTTCCACGGACAGAAAAAAACAACTCGTCATCCACATACAGCGCTTCTGCATTTCCCAGAGTGCCATGCTGCTGCACCGGGGGGAGACCGCAGTGAGCTTTTACAACAGAGCGAGTGGAGGAAACGGCTCTAATTGGCACAGCCTTCACCAGAAAAAAAACACACACACACACACACACAACAGTCGGAGGTAATTCACAACATCGCACCACGCGCAAAATAAACTTTTAGGCTGTGGGGAAAAAAAACATGGCGGCTGCTTGGAGGAGGAACAGTGGTGGATCATTATCAGCTCAGCAAACAAGCCCTGAACTGAGGGTCACGCAGAGAGCAGGAGACCAGAGATTCTCAAAGCCAACGTTTTTTGGTTATATTTTATATTCACACTGAGTGAAGCGATGTGATTCCAGAGATAACCACGTCTCTGCTGCCCCAATCAGTGCCACTGAGTTTATGTGCGATTAAAAATGCACTGAAGGTTTTGGAGCGGCAGTTCATTTTATTATTATCGATCGAGGAATAGTTGCTGAGCAGATACTGAATTCATTCATAAAAAAAAAAAAATCCCAAAAATGTAGAAAGAAAGAAAAATGCATGACGTTCCTTCTTTGTCATGTGTTTTTATATTCTTATTTTTAAAATATTTTTTTCTTAAATAGCTATCTGTTTTTTTTCAGATAGAATAGATCAAGTTATAATAATAATAATGATAATAATAATAATAATAATAATAATAATAATAATAATAATAATAATAATAATAATAATAAAGACAGATAAAAGATGTTAGAAATCCTCCTACATCAGTTTCTTTCCACAGAAATATTCGTATCACTGTTCAAATATGAAATCTTATATTTTACAGAATAAACAATGCCGTACCAGGATAGTCGATAGTCTTACACTGGTATTGGTGCGAGCACATTTTCTGTGACCAGTAACCAGTGATTATGATTGTGCTTCAAGGGTGTAGCAACAACCCCTTTACCATCGGTTCCCAGTTTGCGTTTTCAATTACGCAAACATGTCTTTGAGCAAAAAAAGGAAGTAGAAAAAAAAAATCACTGAAGACAAAACCGAAAGATGAGATTTTGAGCTTTTGACCTTTTCCATTACTTATTGGGAAATGTTTGTTTAAACCAACAACTCCAAGTTGACGCATCCGTCACAGAGCGATTGTCCACACAAAAATTGGAGCTTCACGAGGAAAAACAAAATCACGTAATGATCACGATGATTAATTGATAAAAAAAAAAAGATGTGCAAGTGGAAAGACCAATGGAGAGGGGGTCAGAAAAAGCAAAGCTTTGGAAGTGCGAGTGACGTCCTGGATGTACAAATCCCTTAAACAAAAATGAATGAGCTCAAATCTATAAAAAAAAAAGCAAAGTTTTGACAATACGACCAAATCTGACCAAGTGCCTGCATGACCTGCATGACCTGCATGGGCGTCACAACAGAAAATTCAAATATACAACACAGGGGGAGAAAAAAGTGGGAGAAAATGTCCTAAATAATGAAGTGGGACATTCCAGTTACTCTGCTCCTGGCTGGAGGTGACCTCCTCCTCCTCCTCCTCCTCCTCCTCCTCCTCCTCCTCCACCTCCTCCTCCTCCTCCTCCTCCATTTTACCCGCAAGCTGCAGGTTTCTGAAAGCTCCACTAAAAGATAGCAGGACGGATGGAGCACTGCATGCGGGTGGGTGGGTGGGGGCGGGGGAGTGATGGAGAACGGGGAGGGTGGGACAAAGACCCCACTCAGATGAACTCCGGCCTCACACACACACAGACACACACACACACAGACACAGACACACTCCCACACACGTGCAGCTGGAGAGCTATTCATTGGGGGTGAAGTGGAAGCTCTCGACTTTGCAGAACAGAGCCTTTGAGAAAACAACTGCCGTCCGCCTGGACTGATGAGAGGAGACGGCCGCTGTCATCCTCCACAGGTCCATACATTCTACATGTGAGGATAGAGCAAAGTGGGTATGAGCCACAAATCGCATCTTTATTTTAATTTATGATCTCAATTGCCTTTTTTATTTTTTTTTATTTCTATCATTTTAAGCTGAAAAGGAGATGATGGAAGATTATCAAAAAATAAATAAAAATGACACGCATAGGTGGGTGGGGTTGATAAGATGATAGACCATCAAATTTCTAACAAAGACGTTCCCCTTTGGACAGCAACCATCCACAAACTATCCAACTGAATTCAACTTGCAATAAAGCCTCAATGTCACACAAGCAACTTTAGACATTTTAAAATAACTGACGTGAAATAAAACGTTCAGGTGTGGTTGTGATGTGTTTATCGGCTCATTCTGGGTTGTTTTTTTTGTTACCGGATTGATAAAGCCGTATTTGACTTTCTAAGAATAGTCTGTCCTTTCTACAGACCACATTTATTGACCTTTGGCAAAGGCAGAGACAGCTGCATGATGATAAATTATTCCACACAAGACTTTTACACCAATCAAATCCAAAAGCACGGTCCATACGCCGAGGACATACAACAAAAATAATGCCTCCCAGGAGTGTACGCACCTTTGAACGCGATAACTACAGCACTGCAAAGAGAATCGCTCCTGGGGGGATTTTGCAGCCACAATTTTTTTTTGTCCTATTCATGCGGCTCCACAGACAATCATTTATATCCAGATAAAATCAAGGTTTTTCCTATTTTCAATTCTTTCAACAGCGGCTGTAAATGGTGAATCATTTTCGCGTAATTGTTGTGCAGTTATATGAAACGGAGAAAAGCAACAAATCCTCACATTTGATATGTGAAAAGCTACCAAACAATAAAACAGCAGCTAATTCATTTCTTTTACGTCAATACCGCAAACTGATTTAGGATTGATTTCAATTTATGGATTCATCTGACCATGACATTTCCTGTAAAATGCCAATCAATGATAAAAAAAAGTCCAGTTATTATTTTTTACTCAAGGCAACAGAACACTTAACATCCAGATTTACAGCTTCTCAGTGAATACCTCTTTTTTGGTGATATTTTATTTGTTTTTTTGCCACCAGCCTCCTTCCTCCTCCTCCTCCTCCTCCTCTTCGGCTGCTGCCAGAAATGCATGTTGGGGGATACAGGGATGAATTGGAGGGACAAATTCTAACAGACAGACTCTGGACTAAATGTCACCGGAGACAACGGGAGATGTGACCTTTTCTTGAAGCGGGGATGTTGACGGACCGCTGGCCTGACCGGAATGATAAAAGACGCCCACTGGGGGACACACACACCCACACACACACACACACACACACAAAGAGCCAGGTTCTTCAATTAAAAATGAAAAGCTCTGTCTCATTATATAGTAAAAGAAAATGACTGTGTTATGAGTAAAAACTGGAAAAAATGCCAGGCCATTCCCACAGAAATCCAATATATGGGAGACGTTATAATAACTGGTCAGTGGTTGCATGAAGTTTCCAACCCACAGTCAGGAAGAAACGCTGCCCCGCTGATTTTCTGTCAGGCCTGAACCACAGTCAAATGCACTCCTCTTGCTGGATTAAAAAAATAAAAAATAAAATCTTAAGTCTGTTTTTCCAGCGTGCACAGTTTTTATGTTTTGCAGGAATGCCCCGCTTTCTTGTTCTAAATTTGTCCGCCTCCAATTCAAAACATCCTTCAGTCTTTTGTCAGTGATCATTTTTTAATTTATCGAGCGTGCTGTGATGGAAAACATGACGCCAAATATTCACCGGAAACACCCATTTGAGAGATATTATATTAAATCTGCAACCTTCATATATTGGAACGTAAGGCAGTGATTTCTTCGTCCTCATCATCATCATCATCATCATCATAGGAGGCAATGTGTGGGGAACATGAACCAAAGTTAGGAGCGCCAACCTCCCCAGCTCAGCTGCGAAACCCACTCTGGATCGGCTGCTCATGTCTGAAATGTCTGCCGGTACATGGCCCTCTTCGATTCCGCTGTACAAGATGCAGACTATTTACACGGAACGCTCCCGCAGAGTCTATTTACTGTTTATGTGAATAACCTCGATGGATAAACTGTAAAATGCTCCATGCATATTTAGAATGAATCATTACAAGGCTCCTCCACACACCCACAACTGCACCAACAACTGTCATTTAATTACACATTAAGGTCGTTATCAGAGCTGCTGAACACAAATAGGGAAGAAAAGGCAACCAAGGACAGAGGGAAGATGAATTGCTTTGGAATACAATGCATTTTTTTTCCTCCTATTTTTATGGGCCGAGTTGTGTGTAGATTACAACACCAACAACGACGACGACGACAACAACAACGACAACAATAAAAGAGCTCTGTATATCTACCGACAGATATGCAGGTTCAGTCCTCAGAATCAGAAAACAACCTTCCATCTTGGTTATCACTATCTAAGGATTTTTTGGTTCAAAAATGTTTATCGTCCCCTAAATTAGTTTTCTTTTAATGATGACAGAGAATGCAGTGTATTTGACTTTGTGAACTACGTGGTCTTAAATTGATTTATCGATCATTCACTTTGTATTAGTTGAATATTTTTAATAATATTAATAATAATAATAATAATGGCGATGCAATGTTTCTTATATACATTTTTATTTTATTTTTTATTTGGTAATGTGTCTGTGATTGGCATTGATATCGACAAAGCACTTTGTTGAACCCCACCATGCTTTGGTGTTATCGTCACTTTCATTCCATGCCAATAAAGAAACAAACAAACAAAAAAAAAAACTGAAATGAGAGAAAGATTCAGTTATTGATTTTCTCGGCTTTTCTTGCTGGCTAATTAAAAAAAAATGGCTGCATTTTGTCCAAACAACTGTGATGTTGTGAGGCCTGAGACAACCTGTCTAGCAGCATTTATAGTCTTAATTATTTTTCCATAACCACAGAGAATAAAAGAAAAACAAACAACAGAGAAGAAATACAGCTCCCTCGCCCCAACACTGTGTAAACACAGATAAATGCAGAAGCTGTTGAATTCCTCACACTAACACAGATATTCTCCTAAGTACTGAAGTGGCAGGCAGCACACACACACACACGCGCACACACGCACACACACGCACACACGCGCACACACGCACACACACAACAGCCAGCAGGCGTGCGCCCACGCGTTGAGCAAACCGTCCACTTCATGAATATCAATACAAAATGTACAGGGCCACCTGCTGTACACCACACAAAGGCCATTTGCTAGGGAAAAGATCTGAAACACAGCAAACGCACAATTCCCCCACGACACACAGCAGCACACCAAACGCGGCCAACCCGCCACTTACCCTCCATGCCACTGAAGCATCCGCCACAGCCACCAGCCCACTGACAAAGGCCTTTCAAAGATAATTACAAAAATGTCTTCGGTATAGACAAAGTGAGAAATATAGTTTTTGGTTTTGTTGTTGCGTTCAGCCACAAATCTCAATTGTGCGTCTGCCCCGACTGTCCTCATCCCTGAAACCATCCAAGCAGCAGTTAGTCTTCTTTCACCGGGCACGTTTACTAGCAGCCCCCCCCCCCCCCCCCCTCGGGGGTTTTCCCCCCCCCCCCCCCCTAGAGTGCTTTGTTTTCTCTGATTGGCTGATGCCTGTGAGTGACAGCAGACCAACACAATTGTGCGCCTGCTCGCACACTAGTAACCCAGCAAAATGAGTGTGAGGCAGAGGAAGGGGGGGGGGGTCTGTGTCGGTAGATACCGCTGCAGCCAATCAATAACATGGATTTTAATGAAGGGGGGGTGGGGGCAGGGTCGGGGGTGCTCCTTAGCCTACCTCCTGCACGAGGTAACCATGACGACCATTAAATGACCCTTCAGGAAAAATGGATGGAGGAGTAGAAATTCGGTGTAGATTTACAGATAAACCCGGACGCAATCCTTCCATCCTCACATTACAGGGATGTTACACCCTCTCTCTCTCTCTCTCTCTCTCTCTCTCTCTATAGAGAGAGAGAGAGATAAAATATAAAAATTCGAATTGTTTAGATCCACAGCTATTTTAACTCATTTAGCAATTTCTCCAGTTTGCCAAGAGGCTAGGAGGATGGAAGAGAGCCCCGGTGAAATTAAATGGCTGACAAGGTTAGCCGCAGTTTTTTTTCATGTTGGCGTTTGAGCGTGATGATGACAAACGCGGCGATTTCCTCCGTGAGTTCGCGCGGCACTGATTTCATTACGGCTTCCTTGAAGATCCACGGAGAAGACTTTTATCGCGTGAGCGTTTTCCTCACTAACTGCCCTCTAACCTACTTGGGGTGGGGGAAAAAAAATAAAGGTTGGAACGACAGCACAATTAACCAAGAGCGAGAACACAAGTGTGAGGATGAGGAGGAGGATGATGATGATGACCATGGGGGAAGAAAAACTGACATCGGACGGCTGAACAAAGGCGTTTGGAGAATGCGACACCATAACGTGAAAATATTGTCTCCCTAATTTATTCCTTCTTTTATATGAAAGAATGAATTCAATCATTTCAAACAAATGACACAAGAGTGAGATTACACGTTGTGTCGTAGGAGGTTTTTCCTCCATCGCAAGCTCCTTTTGTTGTACGTGATAACTTAATTACTAACCTCACCCATCCACCGCAGAGTGGTTAACATATTGCAAATGATTCCTCGGAGAACAAAGCTCTCGGCTGTAAATCAAATGATTCCTTAAAAAAAAAAAAAAATCCAAACCCATATCCCCTAATAAATGTGGTGAATGTGTGCGTGAGATGTCATTCCAGAGATCCCCGGAATGAGCTCACCTCCTCTGGAGTCTTATGAGCTGGAGACTTGGCCAGAGCCAGAGTCTCGGCTCTGTTACTGTTGGCACGAGGCGTGGCGTTACGGAGGGCGGCGGCGAAGGGGCCTGAAGAGCCGGGTCCTGTTTGCCCAATAGTTTCACCAGCTCCTTTAGATCCATATATGGAGATGTCCGAGTGCCAGTAAAATGACAAAAAAAAACATTTCTAGGTTGTTTTTGTTTTGTTTTTTTTATGGGAAATTAGGTCTGATGGGTTCAAAAAAAAAAGCCTTGAGGCAGAAATAAACCACTTAGGCATTTTCACCATTCTTTTGCATACAAGTTCAACTGGCAAAGACCTCCAAGTTCAAACTAGACTTTAAAGCTTTCCTGACTGTGTTATTATTATTTTTTTCAACATGTGAAACATCAGTCTAAGGTTCTTTTTGTCCTGTTTGATGGATGAACCAGATTTTTTTTTATTATTTACATTTGTCAGAAGCCTATTTGTTGAATCAACATTAGCTCCGGAAATTATTAACTGGTCATCTTTTCGTGAAGATGATTATTGAGAAATTGCGGGCCACACTAATTTGGTCTGGATGGGTTTGGATAAATGAGTGGTGCGATCAAATAAAAACGACATCTGCTGTTGGCGAACTCGATGCGACACAATAAGTAAAAAAAACAAAAAACGGCACTTCTTGTCATAGACAGTTGGAGCAGACACGTGTTCAGAGCCAATACACAAATGGTTGTTTGGGGGTATAACGACATCAATCTTTGACAAACCAATGGAGTGGAAAATGGTGTGAATAAGGGCCCACTTCTCATGAAAATAAAGGACTACACAGCTTTGTATTTATGGGGAAAAGGATTGCATTTTTTCTGTTTTAGTCATAAATTTACACTTTTTCTGCATCTGGCCCCAGGTCATTAACTGCAGTTATACTAGCAGGGCTGAATGATTAAACAATAACTACGGCAATAAACCGTTTACTCAATAGCAATGTAACAAATGTTTAATATATTTCAAAGTATAAGTTATAATATGTTAATGCAGAAGCCTATTTGTTGAATCAACATTAGCTCCGGAAATTATTAACTGGTCATCTTTTCGCGAAGATGATTATTGAGAAATTGCGGGCCACACTAATTTGGATGGGTTTGGATAAATGAGTGGTGCGATCAAATAAAAACGACATCTGCTGTTGGCGAACTCGATGCGACACAATAAGTAAAAAAAAACAAAAAACGGAGCTTCTTGTCATAGACAGTTGGAGCAGACACGTGTTTAGAGCCAATACACAAATGGTTGTTTGGGGGTATAACGACATCAATCTTTGACAAACCAATGGAGTGGAAAATGGTGTGAATAAGGGCCCACTTCTCATGAAAATAAAGGACTACACAGCTTTGTATTTATGGGGAAAAGGATTGCATTTTTTCTGTTTTAGTCATAAATTTACACTTTTTCTGCATCTGGCCCCAGGTCATTAACTGCAGTTATACTAGCAGGGCTGAATGATTAAACAATAACTACGGCAATAAACCGTTTACTCAATAGCAATGTAACAAATGTTTAATATATTTCAAAGTATAAGTTATAATATGTTAATGTATTTAGCCGCACATTGATTTGAATATTTTTCCTTAGATTTGCGAGGTTTCATTCTTTAGCAAATGTTTACTGTATGTGCATAAAAAAAACACACACATTCTAATAATAACTGACTGGACAATTTTTTATAATACATGTGCCCATATGGTCCAGTCCTAAATACCAGTATAGCCAAGCAACACTTTTTTTACTGGCTGATGCTTTCCAATAATATACCAAGAAGTTTCAAGAATGATAATAAAAAATAAAAAACATCATCCCAAGCAGAATGGTCTCTCTCTTAAAATGTAATATTTAAAGTGTACCCAGATCTTGGATCTGTGGGTGAGGGTTTAGGGGTCAGAAGTCATGATAAGACTGGGCATATATTTACTGCCTCTTTTATGGGATGGGACATTTAGTCCTAGCTGAAGAACCCCTTCAGCAAAACATAATCGTCCTTTTTTTTTTTGGCTTGTTCAACTTTCAACCACTACATGAGCTCCAGAGACGAAAATAGCAAAAGTCAGCAGTTACCACAGAAACCAGATCGCTCCGTTCTTACGGGGCGGTTACCACGGCAACAGAGACAGCTGGTTGCTGTCAGAGAGCTGTTTGGCTTTCATCGAATGGCCCTTGTCCATAAGCAAGCCTATTCTACTCTCGGGCACCAACAGTGCAGAAAAAAAAAAAAACACCCAAACACAAGCTGGAGCTTCCCCAGCAAGACAGTTCCAAATCCATTAGTGGCTTATCGCTGCAGTTCCACATGATGCCATCTTGTCGGGGGCAATGAGCAATAATAATATCCAAGATAAAAAAATAAATAAAAAAACACACAACGGTCACTGATGAAAGAGCACTTATACAACGTTGTGAGTGATACGACGATGGTATGGCCCAGAGCAATCCTATCCCACTGTCAAAACAAGCCCCTCCCCCCCAAGCTCGCCATTATTAGAAGGCATAATAATGTTGGCCATCTAACATTAATCTGACGCGGAAATAGCCTGGTGGTCTAAAAATAGACTAGCATTCAAGTTCTCAGGCCCACGCGTGCAGAGTAGATTAGAGTCCTGGTCTCTCGCTCTATTTGAGGATGGGGGGGACACCCAAGACCCAAAACTTTAAAAAATCCATGTTGCTTTGCATGAATCATGAAGCGATGGACATAACGGTGTATCTCTCACACACACATACGTAATGATGTAACCAATATAATCCTGCTGACGTCAGGGGGGGGGGTTAATCATGCAGGAAGTCCGACCTCCTCTTCTCTGTAATATTTTTTGTGTTGCAGTTTTGAATAACACAATTACAATTTCCCCCATAACATCAATCAAGGTGAGTCAGGGTGATTTTCGCGTACAGACGCAACACTACAAAAAATATGAGCAAGCCAAATATTTTTTTGGAAAACAAACCGTCACCTTAACGGGGTGACCTGGAGGAAAGCTTTGTTGGGGTTGTGTTTGTTTTCGTTCTCTAATGTGTGGGTCTTTACTACGTGTGCACTGCTTCGGGGATTCTAAATCTCACCCTCCACATACTGAGTCGGGTGATAAATGCAAAACATTCATCAACCAATTATTTTTAAACAAGTGTTCGCTGTGATTTTCAACACTCAACAAGCCACATTTTTCATTTCCCCACTCCCTCACCTCGTGTCACTGCTCGCTGTGGACTAATGATAAAGTTTAAATGGCTTTAAAAGAAGAAGAAGAAAAATCAATACACCTTCAGGTGAAAATAAATCACATAGTACAGAGGAAAGTGCAAGTGCTGCCCTCCACTTTGACAGTGTGGAGACTTACTGGGCACCTTGTGATTCCTCAGTTCTTTTACCCTCTCTTAATATCCAACGACACACAAAGATACAATACAGCTGGCAGCCAACCTAACCATTAAAAAAATAGCTAATTAAGGGTCAGGATTCATAATAGCAAGAAAGACAACGCTTCCAGGGGGTATTTTGGAGAAAAAAAAACAGCTTTAAAAGACAGAAAGTAGCGGCTTTAAGCTATTCTGACCTCCATGAACAGTTTCTACAAAAACAACTCTTTTTTGTACGAATGGCTAAAATGGCTAAATCCATTGGTTGGGTAGTGAGTGCGTGTGAGTGGTGATCTACATTTTTGTGTATCTTTTCACTACACTGATATGTATGTATCAAGCGCCTTTTGAGTCCAAGAAAAGCGCGATATAAATACTATGTTTATTATTATTATTATTATTATTTAATATGGTTGTGCATATTGGATTTGATTTCCACCATCTGCCATTTATGAGAAAAGTGAACCAGAGTCTCCCTCTTGTTTGGCGTCAAATTCAAATCTCACACAATAACTAGCCTATTAACAAAAACCAAAAAAAAACAAATTGTCTCCAACAACAACAACAACAACACTCAAATCGCGGCTTAGTTTATTACCTGTTGCAGGATTTGCGGATGCAGCAGGCTGCTGGGAAATAAACCAGAATCCAAGCTGTTTGCGAGCAAAGCAATTCCAAAGAAATAGCCCATAAAAAGTGGGGCTCCACTTACCTCGGAGTGTTTCAACAAATTCCCGGCGACTTTATTACCCCGAACCTACACACTTGAGCGGCCATTATGTTTTTTTTTTTTTGCACCATTCTGACTGTCCACTGCTGGGGTAATCTAAACAACAAAAAATAAAAAAGCTATGAATGAATTTGCATAAACTGCATGCAAGTATGAAAACCCCTCGTTTTCCAGGAAAATCTACCAGCCATCAAACCATTTAGTTGAGGGGTCAACTAAAGTGTGAAGTAGGAACCTGTGCCGTGTCCTTTGTTTAATTCATATTATAAAGTATCAAGTAGTCCTATTTTGGGTTGGACCTGGCCTATATGTCAAAGATCAGTGTTGCCGGTGCTCATCCGCCAAGAATAGTCAAATTCTACAATGCGAGACAAACATAAACTCTGGAGTCAGATCCAGTGAATCACATTTCCCCATTTAGCTTTGGATTAAAAATCATTCACAGTTATGGCTTGCTACATATATCGGTATCAAACTGCACACATGAAAAACTAAATACAGACTTTTCATCCCTATGCGGGCACGGGAGAGCAGCCTAACCAGCGCAGACTGGCCCATAGGCCAAAAAATGCCAAATAATCCACAATAATCCACAGGCTCCATCTTTTCTACAGCTCCAATGTCTATTACCAGCTATATATACATTCATCATTCATAAACCTTTACAGACTCGCCGAAAACAAACGTGCAAATGATTGCACTCAAACTACATTTAACATCCCACAGAGAGACACAGCCAACTTTAAAATATACAAATCCCCAGAAATTCCAGTCTAGACGCAGTCTATAATGACGACCATGCATCTCATTAAAAGCAAGGATCTACCCAAAGAGTTTCCATATCAAACATTGTAGTGTTTTAAAACATAGGCCTAAATGAAGACTGAAGAAAGTGAGGACAAATTGCTGCCAATTGAAGTTAGCGTGTGTGTGTGCGTGAGGATGAGGCTCCGACCCTCAAATGACCTCTGTTTTTTTTTGTTTTTTTCTGCCAATAACTCAGATTGTCAAAACCACAAGGCTGAAACGAGCTCAGTCGGGCTTTGGTGAAATTTGGGTGGTGATTCTTCCAGAATCCTCCGCCGCGCTTCTGCTCGGCTGCACGTTATCGTAAACAAAAGATTTCACTCGGTGGAGTTGTGTCTCCATCCCAGGAGGAGGAAGAGGAGGAGGTGGGACGCCAACACAGCCCAGAGTTACTTTTGGCTGCGAGTGTGTGGCCGTGACAGAATCAATGAGATCAGCTCGGACTTCCCTGAAGTTGCCGGCAGGTAGTGGAGTGAAGCATTATGGTATTGATCAAATTGAAAGGATTTTTGTGTGTGTGTGTGTGTGAGAGTGTGTGTGTGTGGGTGTGTGCGTGCCTGTGTGTGTGTAGATATACACACATATGTACTTTGTGGTCACAGGGTGGACAACAAGTTACAGATCAACACTAGTACATAAATACATACCGAGGGGAAGGTTAAGAGATGCTACACGCGCACGCGCACGCACACACACACACGCACAGTATTGTGCTACGTTAGCATCTGGGGCCATCTGACTGAGCAGGAGGAAAAAGATAAAGGATGCTGATGCTTCTTGGGCAAGAAATAAAATAAGGGTGCAAGTTGGTGTGTGTGTGTGTGTGTGTGTGTGTGTGTGTGTGTGTGTGGG
>JAFBJU010000427.1:89115-143138 GCA_016785305.1 Colistium nudipinnis
CAGGGATCCCGAGATGTTGCCATTAAGAGAAGGAAATGTGATATATGCACGCGCACACACACACACGCACGCACGCACGCACGCACGCACGCACGCACGCACACACAGCGCCCCATAAAAAAAACATTTGAGATTTAAAAATAGACTCCTGCTCTCTGCATACAGGATATCTGAATCCTTTTTTTTTTCTTCCCCCAGAGTTTCTGAACCTAAATGATTCAAGTTTCTGCGCCTGGTTCAGGACGCACGGATACACTCGTGCGCTCAAAGTGGATCCGCCGCTCGAGTCGCGTCTCATTATTGATGCAGACTGTGAAACTTTAATGAAGGCCGGAGCGTGCAGCCCGGAAAGTGTAGTAAAGTGCACACGTAAGAACCCAGTAACGGTGGCAGTACACTCCTGCTATCCCATAATAGTCGGGAGGTCTGGCCCGCTGTGAATGGTGTGAAGCCAACCGGCATGTGGATTAGCTCAGCCGCTGAATGGAGGAGCGTGTACTGATGGAGGCCTCTTTTTCTTTTGTGTCTCAAACCCAGACCTCCTCCTCGTCCTTGTCCTCCTCCTCTTCTCCCAATTTCTTTGTACTAAACGCACACGGGCTAAATCTACAGCTGCTACATTGCCCAAAAAACAAAAACAACTTTTCTTTCACTAAATATCTCTTGTAGCACAGAGTCTGCAGAAAATGGTGGGTTGGGATAATATATATATAGAACATTTTCCAGTCCGAGTCATCTTTGTAAGACAATGTTTTTTTTCTAAAGTGTTTCTACTTCAAACTTAAAGGGACACAAGGAGAAAACAGGCTTCAAGTCCAGTTTCAGTTTCTAAAAAAAAGCTGGTTCAAACTGTTAAAAGCCAAGTGAATTATGTTTTTATTTTTTTTTATTTTAAAGACTTAGAAAGATACATGGTCTTTGTAGTTCTCTATCGCACCCTCAAATTTCCCTAAAGATATTTATAGGGTTGTGTTAATTACGCACAGAATCCTCCTCATGCACAGTCCGTTGAGAGGCGAGGCCTCACCTGTGATTTTTTTTATTTTGTATTCTGAGGGAGTGCATAATTCAAACTGTCTCCCCTAAAACGTACATCACAATTATCTTGTCCAATTCCTGTTATAATTGAAGAACATTTCAAGATTTGGAGCCTTGAAGAGTGACATTGTTATGCCTCTCTCACTGGAGAGCAGAACAAGTGTCTGTAAAGGAAAAAATAAAAAATAAATACGACACATCTGATTAAAACTAAATGGGTCGTCAAGTAAAAACTAATTGGACACCTGGTATTAAAGAGTGTGCTTCCCCTCAGAGGTTTAGGCCACTGCACATTTTTTAATTTATTCTTTGACAGAGATTTTGAACAAACTGCCTCCACAACTTATTTTTCACGATTCTGTGCGCCTGAGCCACTTATCCTCTGACACACTTTTGATGAGGCATCCAACCTGTGAAGGGCTGTGAAGCACAGGTGGAAGTGCTAATTGAGTCACAGAGTAATGGAACGGTGCCCGTATTCAATTAAGGCTTTATCTAAAAATCAGCGCTCCTCACTGCGTCGCTCTAATGGAACTGCATTCACAAGCTATGCATTTCGGAAACAATACACACCCCACCCCCATCACAAAGTACCACCCCAAAACGGCATCTTCTCCTGGTTGCTAGGTAACAAAAAAAAAATAAGCACGAGACGCGTGTCGCTATCCTCTTCGGCGAAAAGGGACAGTGAGAAGGATGGGGGGAGAAAAAAAAAAGGAGAGGGAGGAGAAAGACAGTCAGGGAGATACTTGATGATGGCACAAGTGTGTTGAGGAGGACGAGGCGAGAGGAGGTGACGATAAAAGCATCACGGAGAACCAGAATGTTCCATATTGAAAGAGAAGCACTTTCACACCTCACAGTGACCGGTCTCTTCCACAATCCAACATTTAGCCCCCAGAGATATTACAATATCATAATTACAGGATACCTTTATGGCAACACGTGTGTTAAAACCACATTTCAATCATTTCATGACACCTCCAGTACATTTGGAATATATTTATGTTATCCAAGAGTAGAGTAGATTGTAGCGACTGTTATTGTCGGAGTGGTTTAGTCTTAGTCATCATGTCATCTTCAATCGGGTGGCAGAAATCAAAAATTCAATGTAAGAATTTGGAACAATAAATCAAACACAACAACTACTGTGTTGTTGTGTTTGATTTACAAAACATGTGCTTTCTTGCAGAATATAAATCCCGCAGCAGTTTATTAAAAAAAAACTATAAAAAACAGCCAAACAACATCCATCCACACAACTGTAAACTTTAAATCAAAATAAACCAGTATCCTCCGTTTGTTTATATTCACCGAGTCACAATTTAAAAGCAGCAGCATCATTTTAACTAACTGGGTCAGGAACACTGAGACTGTCACCAGCTGGTAAAAAAAACAAAAAAAAAACAGGAACTAAGACTCCTCTGGCTCCCATTACCCTACCACAGACCATCAATGAGAATCAAACAAATCACAATTACTCTGGTGGGTGTTAATAGTGAAACACAGAAGTATGACTTTAAAACAGGAAGTCAAACCCCCCCAAACTGGATCTACTACAGCTACAAGCTGCGGACTCTTCCGACTCCTTTGTAAAAAAACAACAACACAGAAACCCATGGAAATAAAGAAAAGTACAAGCTTTGATTTAACTTTACTTTATTTATAAAAAAAAAACATTTGTAAATGTCTTTCCTGCTGTTGCATTTTGTGAGGCCAAGAGCTGAATTAGAATGCACTAAAAGAGTTTAGTGTCTGCACGGTCGGATTTAGAGAAAGCTGGAAAAAAAATAAATGCTAACACGACACTACCACAATATCGAGACAGACTCTCTGCTATTATGCAGATTCCTGTAAATTCCATCATACACTTTACATAGATTCAAATATGTTACAGATGACCCTGGAGTATTAAAATCACGCATTTACATACAGGCCAATGACCATGTCATTCATCCCACTGCCTCTGCATGCAGAGCAGGAAGCCAGGACTGGGGAATAAGCCTCCCTGATTAAGTTTCATCTCCATAGCCATGAAATCAACCATTAAACAGAAAGGCAGATTGTGCTCTCGTTAATTAGCCTTGCTGCAAAAAAAAGGCATTCCTCATTACCTTTTAAAATAACCTAGTTTAACCTCTTTTGCAAAAAATGGCAACAAAGAAATTGTATAAAAAAAATAAATAAATAAAGTATTTCTTTGTGTTTAAAAAAAAACCACACAAGTGGTACCTGCACTTATGGGCTTTAAAACATTTACACCAGATGTATAGTTTTTATCGTACCACTTTATCCTGTGTAACAGATAAGAGTGGGTAGAGCTCAGTTATTTGCGCCCTGCAGTTGCAAAAATCAACTGCACCAACACCAAATACCAGATGACACTGGTGATAACACAAAATATATATATCTATATATCTATATATCTATTCTCTCCATGGCATCCAGGATAGAGGCTTTTACCTGGATTCACCTCAGCACAGACACTCCGTTCCAGACGCTCGGTGGTATTTTGTGCCGACGCAGCAGCCGGGACCTTTCTCTCACTTGGCCCGGGCTCAAACTGGGACACAGGGTCACATTTTTACAAAGCTTGCTGGGAGGGCAGATCCTCAAATGATCACTTGGGGGAGGGGGTTCTGAAATGATGATCTGACTATACGCAGCTTGGTGAACGATGGGGGGTGGGGGGGGGAATGGACATGGACAAAATGGACTTTAAACGTGGACTTATTTCATAAGCAGGACAGTCAACGGCAGGGCAAACATTTCTGGCTGAGATCGTGTTACCAAAGCGGCCGGGCACATTCTAAATAAAGGTTCCTGACCAGTCTGATCTGGTTTGTGGTGAATGTGTGTGCGTCACATCGTCATTCAGCTAACTCAAAAGGGTTTCAGTAGAATCTATATACACCTTTTAAAAAAAAAACTTGTTTGCTGCACCTATTTATACTTGAATGAAGTGTGACATTTAGGTTGAGTGTGATAAATGGAACTGAACTGTGACATGTCTAATGAATGTGACTATACTTCTTTCTGGCTCATTTTTGTATTAAAAAAAAAAAAAAAAGCTAAGAAAAAACCTTTTCTTTGCTGGCAGTGCTGCAGAATGACCTTGTTCTTTCTTTCCCTGCCACATCGCAGGCCCACACTGTTGGAAGCGCTTTGCACAAAAAAAAGTCTGGAGAGGGAGAAAATTCAATCTTCAAAGAGAGTTCATTTCCATTTCTGATGCATAAATTAATTATCTGGGGAAGATGGAATTCTGGGAACAATGCCCTGCAGAAATGGTCTGAACCCAGACACCAGCCATCAGCACGCCAGCTTTCCTTGTTCTTTCTTTCCCTGCCACATCCCAGGCCCACACTGTTGGAAGCGCTTTGCACAAAAAAAAAGTCTGGAGAGGGAGAAAATTCAATCTTCAAAGAGAGTTCATTTCCATTTCTGATGCATAAATTAATTATCTGGGGAAGATGGAATTCTGGGAACAATGCCCTGCAGAAATGGTCTGAACCCAGACACCAGCCATCAGCACGCCAGCTTTCTCCACCCAAAAAAAAAAGTGTGTGTTTTTTTTTATTATTCTACTGCAGAACTGCTGTACGGCTGCTGAGGGCTATTAACAGATGACATTTTTTAACAAAAATCCTCCTCTTAGGTTTTAAGGTCGTGAGACCTTCCGGCTCCACATCAAAACGATGAATCAGGGAATAATTACTGGCAACTGAGTCACAAAGCTTAGAGTAAATTCAATGTGACTGAGAGGAGATGCAACTGAATTCAAATGATTGAATTCAAGGAACCGCTGAGTGACAAGAGTATGTTTCCCCTCTGGGTTTTGGAACAGCACAAAACTTTCATTCACTGCCAGAAATTACTGACGGTTATGAAGTTTAACGATTTTTTTTATTATGGCAATGTGCAAAAAAGGGGAACTATGAACAGACGTCAGTTATAAAGACTGTTGTCGAAGAGGAAGTGACTTATCGATGGACCACGTTGCGTAACATAAGGTCACATACACATAAACATACTGAGAGGTTGTGGCTATTCGGTTCAATCCAGTCCAGCACATGCTGTTAAGTTACCCATAATAACAATACCACTGGTTGTGGAGTGGCTGAAATAAAACCAAAGTAAAAAAATAAATAAAAAAAATCCACTTTGTCTTTGTGATATTATACCAATGCCCAAAATGTAAATCCTTAACTACAACAAACATCACACAGTTCAGTTGACAGCACGTGTCACATCAGAAGTACTGAAGAGGTTCATTTGATTGTGTTGTTCTAGTACATGGTGTAAAAAAACACCACTTGCACCAGCGAATGACCCTTTTTTTTAAATAATATACAAATATCTCAAACTCTTTGAACGCCTGCTTATAATACTCCACACACAATCCTACTACTACTACAACAAAATATTATTTTTGTAAGTTATTACAAACGGAAAAAGGCCGTTTGAAGTTAGACACGCCAAAATGATTACTTTTGTTTTTTGCCACCATCATATCTCCTATTCATCTACCACATTATTCATATTTTTAGACTGGGTGAGAGGATGCCAGCAAATTGAAGAAAAACAATCATTTTGATTAAATGATGGTAACTGTTGTGAACACAAGTGGTCTCAATATATGTAAAAACTTAGAGACGTTCAGGCGCTGCATTAAAAAAAATAGAAGCAGAGAAGCTATTGATGCTTCTGGGTTTAAATATTTTCCATCTATTTGACATTGTGTATTTAACCTGTTTAGAGTTTTAAATACTGCCACAATTAATTGATGATTATAATAATATACAAATAGCTGATGGTGGGCTTGAAGGGGTGATTACAGAGCGATAGACTTTTATCAGGGTTTAAATAAATGCATGATCACTCTGAATGAGTGGAGATGCTCCACATGATCATCTCTGGTTCTCCACACGGTCACACTTGGCCTTAACACCCCACAGTGAGAAGAAGTGAAGCCACATTAAACCTGACACACAAGCAGAGCACCACGCAGGGCTCCTGGTTTCGGGCTTCTGTGAGCCTTCGGGCTCTGGTTGCAGCCAGCTGGCGTGCTGAAAGAGCACATTCTTCCATCTGCAGCTCCACACACACACACACACTCACACTGAGTCACAGCAGAGCGATCGGACACACAATGCACACAGACCGGCGAAGCTCAGGATGGATGCCCGGCGGAGGACATCGGAGGTCCCACCGGAGGATGGGGGGGGGGGGGGGCAGAGATTAGGCTAACAGGTTTCACCCCCAGCGATGATAAAAAGAGATTAGGCTAACAGGTTTCACCCCCAGCGATGATAAAATAATAAATAAAGAAAACAAACATGCCACAGAACGGAATACTAACACTAACCCCACACGTCTGACAACGTTGCCTCCTGGAGCATCACAAATAAAACGACACAATTCTCAACAACACAACAATTGGATCCACATTGAGTGGATTTACCTTGCAGGAGGAGGGAAACAGAAATAATAACCTGTTGTGTATGTGTGGGACTAACACACTGATTGTGTGTTTAATATGATACAAACACACATACACACAAACACACACACACAGGGAGAGACACACGTTGCACAGCATGAAAGGTTTCCATTTAAACTTAGAGCTAAGGAGTTAGCCCCGCTAGCTAAACCGAGCTAACGCCAAAACTTTTCACGTTTTGCGAGGCGTCGCAAGTTTTGGAGAAAAAAACGCGAACAAAGCAACACACGTGTGTGTTTGTGTGCGTCCGTGTGGGAGCTTACCTCAGTTAGTGTGTTTGCACTCCGCGTGAAGCCTTACACGTAGCTCGCATTTCTCCCCGCACCGCTTCGACATGTGTCCACTCTGTGTGAGTCAGTGTGTGTGTGTGTGTGTCTGCTAACCGTTAGCTAACAGCTAGCCACCGGCGCGCTAACCTGGACAGTGAGCTCCTCCCGCCTCCAGGTGTCGCTGTTGCCGAATCACCTGGGCGTCAAGGTGGGATCAAGCTTAAAAGAAAAAACAGACATAACATTTAATATTATAATTTTTAATGATATTCATTATAATTATTAATTAAATGTATTATATTAAGGGATCACATGCAATAATAATGAAAATGAAGATAGTAATAAATGTGGAAAAACATGAATATTAAATATTTCTCTGTTAAAGAGGTGGCCCAACATAATACCACATTTTTGCTCCTTTAGTTTAGTGGATAAAAAATGTTTCCCCTAAATTATGTAAGAATAATTCTCTATTTTACACTATATAATCTACTTTATATTTTTCAAATTTGTAATTTCTGTATCACAATGATATATATGGTATCAGAAATTAGGAGTGAGTCAGTAATTAGAAAATTTGTCATTTAATCCAACATAATTGTGACTGAATTACAATTACTCTCATGGAAATAAATCACCAAACTGACAGACAGGATGTTTTCATACAGGTATATATTACAATGTGCCTTGTTTATATAATACAGACAGCTTCTGTTTTTAATAAAAAATAAGCACTGAGGGGGAAGAAAGTGATACTTTTTGATTTTATTGTAAATTGGACATTATGCACATTACTTAGCGACTGATGACTTTGTTAATTAAGCTTGTTAAGTGGTCACAGAACTCCTTTTTGCGCTGAGAGTGAGACTTCCGGAGATGTCGAGTTAAAAAGGCGATTTAAGCCCAGAGCTCTCACATACAGGACAGACGGTGTGGTGGGTGGGAGGAGAGGGGGGGGGGGTACCAAAATGAAGGATCAATAACACTGAGTGGCTGACAGTGGTGACTGCTTGTGCCAAAGATACCAACGAAAGAAGAATAACTCTTATTTTTTTTTGTTTAAACCGTAAAGTGAAGGGAGTCATTCTTTACAGCCATCATATCTGAGCTCGTGAGCAAATTTTATTTGTCTCACCATCATCGCAATTTTTTTTTAACTGATTTTGGGCAGGTCAAATAAAAGGTATGGTCTCACTGAACACAATAAATATTGCACACGTGATTTTTTTGTATTTTATACGGGTGCTTTTGCATACAAGTGTCCCATTTTCCTATGTCTTGTCACATTTTCCTCAAGTTCCATTTCTACCCCAAAACAGGATCATCACCATAGGTTGAATATACAGTGGAGTTAATGGTGTCTGTATAAAACAAAAAAAGAACACAAATATAAGTAGACATCCAATGTGTAAGGTGACGTCTGACTATGAGACCAAACCTTTCTTTTGTCCCCGTTTCTCTAATTTTTGTACAAAGACGATACAACTATCCAGTCATGCAACGTTGTTTGGGGGGGGGGGGGGGGGGGGGGGGGGGGTGGAGTTGTCTGTAATCTTCTCTGGTGTTTT
Organism: Colistium nudipinnis; assembly: GCA_016785305.1. Classification (NCBI taxonomy): domain Eukaryota; kingdom Metazoa; phylum Chordata; class Actinopteri; order Pleuronectiformes; family Rhombosoleidae; genus Colistium; species Colistium nudipinnis. The sequence goes on from JAFBJU010000427.1 coordinate 97,494, forward strand.
TTTTTTTTTTTTTTAAACGTTCTGCATTTCCTTGCCGATCTTGTAGCTCAGGATCTTGTTCCAGTCGATCTTGGTGCGAGTCACAGGAAGCTGGCGGCGTAAGGCTTTGAAGGTAGTGTCCGACATGGTCTGGTAATTCTCATTGATGGCCGTCTGCAGTGGGTCAAAGAAACGACGGCGGGGAGATAAGAGTGAATTAAAAAACATCAAAAATAAAATCATCCAAATATATCGAAAGCATTTCCAGGCTATGAAAAGTGTGGAGGTTTTGTGAGGAGTTATGCAAATTGATTTGATGCCAGGGGGCTGAAGGTGTGGGATGAGGATGATGTTTTACTTATTGATGTTATTCCTAAAAATACCAACAGTGTTTTCTTTGAGCTTTAGAGAAAAAAACAATCACAAATGGGCAGCTGTGGAAAGGTCGGGCCGTCCACTAAAAATTCATCAGTTTGTGTTCATCGTGGCCTAAAAAGGTGACATTGTGCTGTAGGTTTGAAAAGGAGTGAGCGTGGGAACAAATCTCCTCTTTCCGTAGACAGTGATTTGAACCCTCAAGATGAGGTCATGGCTCAATTTCCAAGCAGCATACAGAATTATTCATCTTCCGACGATGTACCTGATAGTCGTTCTCTGCGGCTTCCATGATCTTCACAAAGTCCTTTGCAGTCGAAGCCTCGTTCTGAGAGGCGGAAAAGAAGAAGTTATTTAAAGAACAACCGGAGGGTGGAGGTGGAGGTACATCCCCAGGCTGGTGAAGCAGGTCAAAACAGTACTTTTCAGGGGATAAAACGCAAAACTGGGGTGAACTAAACTTGAATGAAAAAGTGAGACAGCGGAATTCACATGTTCAACCTACGAGAGGTCATCGGTTTTATTTCCCATCACTAGCATGGCCTTGAAATGGAATTTGCCGACCGCTCTGGCTTATATTTGAGTGTGTGTGTTTTTTTTTCTGTGGTTTGAGCTCTGGTTACCGCACCAGGGATTTTCCTCGTCTCTGGTGTGTGCACATGAAACAAAAGTGAAGCTTTAACTCACAGAGATTGACATGGACTCCTGGACCTCTTTGTGGCTCACCAGCTGAACATTCCCATCCTCATAGTAATGAACCTGGAGAAATGGAAGAGATAAAGACTCTAAACTGTTTTTTTTATTATTTAATGTGCGTGACAAAGACATTGCGACAAATATGTCTCTCTCTCGGACACAGCAGAATATTTCACCCAAATACCTGGATCTTCATGATTCCTGCCACTTGAGTGGTGGAGGGGGAGACGGTGAATTTCCATTCTGACCTCCAACGTCCATTCCTGTGCAGAGAGGAAGAGGAAGGAAGTGTCGCACCAATGATCACTCTGCTGGAGCGCCTTTTTTTTTTTTAACCATTCACAGTCACCATGAGGCCACGTTCAACCCAGGACGCAACAGGTCCGCTGCAAATTCGCATGAGGAGGGATTTTTGGCACATTCTGCATTACGAGAGAGATAAATTCCGCCGCATGTAAGTGGACTGCGAGCTTGCGCAATAATAACCATCAGCAAAACTCTGTATTGTTAGTAATTGGATTTTTTATATTTGGTAGCCTCCTGGGTATGAACACAGACAAATGGCGGCATAGAGAAGGTGAGGACTCATTACACCCCAAGGATCCGTAAGCCCGGTTAAAAACCCAGCAGCAAAGAGGATTGGTGGGGTTCTGATCCCATTAGATTAACCTGATCACAAACAGCTCAGCAACATTTTGGGGGGGGCCGGGGGGGGCTCCGGAGTTAAGTGCCAATTAAACGAATGCTTTTAAAGCTTCTTGTACATTTAAAATAACATTGGATTTTTTATATCATTTTGTTCCCCAATCATTTCAACAACCACTTATTTTTACATGCTCCGTTGGTCTTTCTTAAGAAGAAGAACAAAGACGGGCTCTTCAGTAAAAAAAAAAAAAAAAGACAAATCTCTGTTTTGCGTCCGAGGGATTCTCCAGGCACAAGAAATACATATAAAAGAGGTTTTCACATCACAATGGCGCAAAGGATCGGAAGAGCTGACACGCACCAGAAGTTTTTTGGTTGAAACTGATGGCACTCGATGCACACGATGATGGTTTGGTGGCCGTCGATGGTTTTCCCATAAATCTAAAGGGAACAGAAACAACAGCGTCACACCGTGGTTTGTGGTCAGCGGCTACAAACTCAGGGACTGGACGGTGAGGGGGTGTGTGTGTGTGTGTGTGTGTGTGGGGATGTGTGTATTTATATATACTGTATATGGCGTGTTCAGAGGCAATTTAGCCAACCACACGCACACACAGGAACTCACAACACATCTATGCAAAAAGAACAGTACAGTTCACACTACACAAATAAAGAAGTAAGAGCTTTATAAAAAAAATATTATATATTTTTTTAAATCGCTTCACTTAATTGTACCAAAAATAATCTCGACTTTCCACCGTGTAGAAGCACATTAAATGAATGAGCAAAATATGTCCTGGTGTCTTTTTAGTGAGTGAGAACACGGCGGCACGCTTGCGAAGGACGACGGGACGTACGGTGCAGACTCCGTTGGGATAGTGCTCCTTGACGTAGGCCCTGACGGCGGTGTCCACGGCGCTCCTCCACCCCTCCATGGAGCCATCGACGTCGTGGGGCCGCGGGTCGCTGGCCTCCTTCCTCAGGTGGTCGAACTTGAAGGAGATCTTGTTCTTGGGGTCCAGGACCCGGCCGTTTCCAAGGTCGCCATGCTCTGTGATTAAGACCTGGACAGGAGGAAATGAAAATAAGACATTGGAGAGAGGAACACAGATTGAGTAAAATAATGAGAGGACTGGGCTCAGTCTCAGCTGGGTGCGAGACGGGGGAGTTTCACTTGTGTGATGGGGGAACATGATGACACCTTTACATCAGACGCTGCAATCATTACGGAGGTGAAGACACGGCTACATGTGTTCACAGCCATGTTCAACCTTCACAGGAGAGCGGGGACATTAACATAAAGATTGTTTGATTCATGTGCACTGGGAGCGTGGTGATGCTTGGATCAAATCCCCTTTTGCTCCCATTTAATCATGATATTAGAGGTAAAATAAAAGAAAAGTCAATGAGCTTATTGCTTTCCCAATATGCATCATGTTTCTGTTATTGTCTATTCTATTAATCTCTCTCTTCCCACTCTAATCTCGAATAAACTGGGGCATGTCACTGTTATACTTGTAGTTTATGAACTGTGCACCAACTCACCTGTTCTTCGTAGCCCTCGATTTTCACCGGGGTAAACTGGTCCAAGTTGTACTGTGCAAATGCACTGCAAAAAAAAAAGAAAAAAAAAAGACACATAATGACACATGCATATGCAATGCTTTGTGCAAAAATAATTTCTCCACTGAATCGAAGGATTTCATTTATCTTTTCCATTTTTTTTCCTTCTGTTTATTAATTGCAGGATCCCATTCAAAAATTCAACAAACAAAGCTGGTACAATCTACAGCGGACTTACTGTGCTGCACCTTCCCTGAGCAGATTGTCATTGTTGAGCAGCAATCGCACATCTGAGGAGTGAAAATAAATAATGAGGTGGTGGGAGAGAGAGAGAGAGAGAAGAAGACGAGCAGGGGAGAAAGAAGACAGGTAGGGCAGATTAACACCGTGACAAAGCAGCCTGCAGTCAATCTCCGCCGCATTTGTGTCACGGCAGCGGAGCAGACACGGTTAATTTGGCTCGGTGGAAAATGGCCGTAAAATGGCGCGGAGATGAAAAGGGGCAAAGTGGAGAGAGGGGATTGTGTGCGTGGCTGTCGGGTGGCGATAAGAAGCAGACAGACACCCCCCGCGCGCTGCTCCGAGGCGGCGACTTCTTTCGAGGCAGGACAAAGCTTTAGCGGGGCCAAAACTCTCTCTCTCTCTCTCTCTCGCTCGCCCTCTCTCTCTCTCGCTGCTTCTTTCATAGTGTGGCGTCATCACGTGTACCGCAGGATGAGCTATAAATTGGTCCCATTTCGCTTTCTCCGTGGCACCATATGTGAAACATAATCTGAGGTCCCAGATTAAAACAAGTTCAGTTTGTAATAACTGCTCCCTTTATAAATCATTAACTTTGTCTATTGCTGGTAACAAATAAGACCCTAGACAGCAATGCACGCTGTGAGACGGCCGCATGACGTTAAAGTCCATGACAGGCGGAATTCTAATTCTGGGCTTTCCGTTTGAATTCTTCCGGGCTCCTTTCAGTCAAGAGTCAGGAGGCAGAGGTGGGATCGGTTTGGATCAACTACGCCCCCCGACACATGGCGCCGTGAGAAACTGCCGCAGTCAGTGGGATTATTTCCCACACGCCTACAGCCCCAAAAATAAATGTTCTGTTCTGCGGCCAAGAAACACTGAACACGAGCGAAGCAGAGCACCCGACAACGGACCAAGCGAGATCACCAAACGAATCAATTCTGATGAAAGCATTTTCTCGGCCACAAAACAGAAAAATTGTCCAAGTAATCCTGCATTTTTTTTTTCCAGGCATAAAATGTCAGCCAAGGTCTATTCATTCAACTGAGCTCCAGGCAAACTTTATGTTTATGTGATGGGTGGGGAAAACGAGAGAGCATCCCTCACACTTATTTATGCGCCTCCATTAAATGGAGGAAGATAAACGGAGGACTCACCATTAAAAACTTCATTGAACTCTCCTGGTGGGGCGTGGATGACGAAGTTAGCCGCTATGCGAACCTGCAGACAAACACAAACACAAAGATTGAGACAGGAAGTCACACGTCAGGCACTAAACAAACTCAAATAAATACTTAAATAAATTAGAATGGGCCATCATGTCATTATTATTAGTATTATTATTGTGATAAATGAATACTTAAAATAAATAAATCCGAAATAGAAATAAAATAACCAAAAATAACCAACTGGTCTGTGAGTGCGCCACCACAGCTTTGAGTACGATCCAATGCAAATCTCGTTCCCAGTTATGTAGAATAATAAGATTTGCTTAAATACCGTGTTCGAGAACAGTTTAAGTGTACTTCACACTGGACAGACAGAACAAGATATGAATGAATATTTGTTTTATAGTAGTTATATGACTGTTTAAGTTGACAATTTAAGGAGCCCATTTAATGAAAGTAGTTTGATTTTGCATTTATTACACTAAAATTGTTATTGGTTATTAATACTGACAATATTTATTAAAAAGAGGCTCACTGCAGATGCAACCATTTAACACCTCAAATAGTCAATGTAAAGCCTGAAAGCGTGTGTGTGTGTGTGTGTGTGTGGGCGGGTGTGGGTGTGGGTGTGGGTGTGTGTGTGTGTGTGTGTGTGTGTGTGTGTGTGTGTGTGTGTGTGTGTGTGTGTGTGTGTGTGTGTGTGTGTGTGTGTGTGTGTGTGTGTGCTCAGGCCAACAGGGGGTGTAGTGTTGCCATGTCACTGGTTTGGGGGGCAGGAGTGAGGCAGTGTCTCATCAGAGCTCTGCTTTTTTTCTTTTCCTCTGTCTCTTCTGCACCACAACACTTCCTGTTTCCAGGTCACATGTCAAACTGACAGCCAGACGACGGCCCCGCCCTCCCACGCATGGTTTGCGACCATATAAGGACAAAAAAAAAAATGTGCTGAAGCCTCCAATACACACCCACCCTCTGCTGCAACACCTTCATTATCTCTCTATGGCTCACAGGTTACTCGGTGGTTCACGAACGGCGTGTCAAGGAGAGGTGTGCACACTGCACACGTGTGTGTGTCTGTCCCCCGGGTTCCCATTAGCATTGTGTGTGTATACACTTGTGCACAGCTGCAGATTGATTCTCGGTGTTGAGAGAGAGAGAGATAGAGAGAGAGACGCTCGGGAAGAAACATGAGTGTGTAATTTTTACATTTTTGAGATCAAAGTTTAGCCCCATTAATCTTCTGTCTGGCGATGATCATGACCCACTTGTGCGAGATTTGAGAACCACGTGGGAATAAAAATTTGCATCCGGTATCAATCATGATACTGGACAACAGCGTACACGGCCCGTCTTTTCCATAGCGCGTCCAACACAAGCTCCAGGGGAGACACAGGTTTTACACCCTAGTGAAGACAGGTCAAATCTGAAATCTCCAACCCATGATTTGGGACTCATGTCACATGTTCTCTTTAGATTAGATGATTCTCCTTATAAAATGAATAATCATGTGAAAAAACTATTTGTCTATTTGTAGCTCACAATAACCTCAAGCTTCAAATATTTGAGAACGCCACCAGGTGCACTAGTTGTTTAAAATGAGAAAAAACAACATGTCTTGACAAAACTGTCTCTTCTGACCTCTGGGGCCGTGTAAACACCAAAAAAATCCATTAAATTTTTTTTCTATCCACACCGAATATAGATGTGGTGTACACACTGCTTAAATAGTGTTATTGCTGTAAATTTCATTTCACAAACCAAACGTCCAGTTTTAATCCGCGTGTGTGTCCACTCATGACCCCATTAAACTCACCTGGAAATAGTTTTAACACCCGATATTCCAACTGAACTCTCTCGATGGCCAGATCTGGTTCCAATAAAATCTATTAATAGAGTTTAGGCTCAGCAGACGCACTGTCATTACTGTTCGGCCCTGGAGGCGCTGCCTGACGATCAGGAAGAATAACATTTTTGTTTTGTTTTGTTTTTCCTGCGTGTCATTTTGCTGTGTCAGTAAAATGTAATAGTGCCATGATATCCATTAATCAATCCAAAAGAGTCACAGGGGAGCTGGACCCAGCATGCACTGCCATTTGTATGAGGCAAGGTAGAACCTCCACCGATGCGCAAACACACACCAGACAAATACGCCTAAAGAAAGAATTCGTTTCCATTTCATTTACCTTAAGACAGGCGTGTCATGGAGGAAACCTGAGCAGGCTGCTATTAAAACATTTCTCATTTGTAATTCCAACTAAAAAAAAAAAAAAAAAAAAAAAGAATCATTGAATGCTTTGCATGAGAAATGGTCTTTTGGGAATATTGGCGTATATATTGTACAAGCCACTGGCTTAAATAATAAATCTGGGGAGGGATGGGTATAGACTGAATTTATCCAAGGATTTTTTTTAAAAAATTTAACAATCGCAAAGCCACACTAACTGCTTTAGTAGGTGAGTGGAGGAGATGCAGCCGAGGCCGAGCGATGTGGGTTAAAAATGAATCAGAGAGAGAGTCCATTAGTGGATCATGAGCTGAGTGGAACCGGGACAATGCTTCCTCTTCCCCCGTGGCTGCATGAAACCGGTCCAGCTAATGCAGAGCGACGCACCAGCCCACAACCAGTGAAACATTGCATTCTGGGTATTTCCATGTTAAACAACATGGCTCTATGTTTAAAGTGATTCTTCATGTATACACCGTTATAAACAACTGAACATAAGCTTCCTCTAGTGCAGGAGTGATGCTACACCACAATCGTTGTAGAGCGAACGGACACAAAGAAAAACAAAGGTTACTTCATCAGTTTCTGAGAAGCCACTTAAAAAAAAAAAAAAAAAAAAAAAAACTCAAGCTTTTAAATTAATCCGCTAAGACTTCGTCATATCTTGTTAACCAGACGACAAATTATAATCTCCTTTGCGGAGGTAATTACAATACAGCAGTAAATTGAATGTTGAGCTCCAAGGTTACGTGTTCCCTCCCCATTGCATTCTGGGACGTCTGGGGACACGCGCTCCCGGGACACACCAGACACTGCCGAGACCTCTGCTCAGCCTCGACTACATGCTGCCTTTGAGAAACATGAGGGGCAAAGATGAAGAAGAAGAAATCTCTACAGGACGACTTAATTATGCGACGCATTTATATTTCTAAGGATTCGGGGGAGGCGGAGTCTGACCAACACACACACACACACAGTGGGACCTGGGCATCCTTGTAGGGTGGGCTCCTTGTGTCTTTGTGCTCTTTGGGCCTGGACACCAGCTGGTCTCTACTCTTTCAACACGCTCACTGTATATTCATCCTCATATTACCCAGCAACCCCTCCTTTCCACACAACAGACACTATCCCAGCACCCTGGCGGGGAGCACCCTCTTTTAATCCCAAAACTGCGCCCACCGCCACCGAAACCGCAATTATCCTTATCCTGGCATTAAAATGGTCTTATCGTGCTGATCCAGCTCCATGGAAATAATGATAATAGCACAACAACAAAAAAAAAAACACAGCAGGAATAAACCCTGGCAATATTTTGTTGCCCGCTGGCATTTTTAAAGCCGCATCATCTCCCAGGCTTTGATTCCCTTCCCTGGCATGCTTCCCTGATAATATCCTTGATAGAGAGGCAGGAGGTGAAGGCCCTGGTGCCTGGAGAAGCTGCACCAGAGGCAGGGCAAAGTTAATAAGGAAACCAGTGTGATGTGTGTCAACATTCAGGGCGTTGTGTGACGGGCTGTGCCATCAATATTAAAGCCACAGACAGGCGTCAAGCGGTCATAAGTTATAATAGGAATGGTTCCTCACTCCTAATGAAAAATCCAGGGGTAGCAAATAGAGGACTGGAGATTAAATAAAAAAAAACAAGGCAAAACGTCTGATGTTGAAAAAAAAACGCTTTTTTGTGCAAAAAGCCTTTTAAGGACTTTTTTTTATTTTTTATTATTAAATGTCTTAATGGTGCTAATGACACAATGCCATTTCCATGTGGATCAACATACTTTGCTGTTGTGTCACGAAGTACGTAGCCATGTGCACATTTGTGCACATACACCAGTGACTCCTCCTTGTGCAGAGGGTCACTTTACCCCAAGCAGCCAGCCAGCTCTGCAACATATGGAATATCACCAGCTTGCATTACAACCTCCAGTAAATGAACACCCCCCCCCGTCGAAGCCACACATTTTAACAAATAGGTTAAACAATGCGTTTAAAGCAACGTTTCTATTATGAAGTCGTGGCACACTAGAGTAAAATTAACGCATGCATCTCCAGGTCTGTGCTGCAGACAGGTCCAGACATCGCTCCTCTGTCTTCACATTCTTCAGGTTAAAGGAAATACCACTGAGTTTCAGCATTCACCCACAATAAGGCCCCTATGTAGTTAAACAATGCGTTTAAAGCAACGTTTCTATTATGAAGTCGTGGCACACAAGAGTAAAATTAACGCATGCATCTCCAGGTCTGTGCTGCAGACAGGTCCAGACATCGCTCCTCTGTCTTCACATTCTTCAGGTTAAAGGAAATACCACTGAGTTTCAGCATTCACCCACAATAAGGCCCCTATGTATTTGAACAGTAAATAATAATAATAATAATAATAATAATAAAACAATAATAATAAAGCAATTCTGCCTTTGCATACAACCACAACGGAAATAAATGACTGAGATTACATAAATATATATAGAATAGAATAGATAAAAGGCCTGGAGTTAATTCCAAGTGTTGAACTTGCATTTGTTAGCTCCACAAAAGCAAAAGACCTGGAAGACCACAGAAGACAACTAATGGGGATGATGACAAAATTGTTTGTCTGGTGGAAAAAGTAAAAACCCTTTCACTACATCCAGCCAAGTCAAGAAAAACTCGCCAAAGTCTAAAATCACGGCGCGATTATGTCCCCATTAATAATGTAAAGTGCAGGGGATTCACAACAAGTGGCAAAACCCTGGGCTCACACGCACGGATGGCCAGATTTGAATGTTGCCACTGGAAACCAGTATTAACTGGCCCGATGGCCAACGAAGAAGCACGGCTCGTGGTCTGAAGCGGGCCGCGTCGTCCGTCAAACGCGGTGGAGGCAAGGGGTGGTGGCGTGGGCACGTATGGCTGCCGGTGGAACTGGGTCACTGGTGTTTGAAGCAGCAGGATGAATGGATGGGGAGTACAGGGCTACACTTTCGGCTCAGAACCAACGCAACGCAACTGAAGGCTTCCAGGATTTTTATCCAACTACTTGTATGTGTAAAATGAAATTTGGTAGCAGGATTTAACAGGATTGTGCTTTAACTGATGTTCTTTGTGTTCCTTCCTACCCAGAAACATCAACAAAACACCTGCGAAAACATCTGCGAGTAAGTGTGAAAACGTCTGGGAGAGAGACCAGATGTTTCCCCATGTCGGCTCACAGGAAAAACAGCTTTCTATCTCGGTTTCTGTATCTGTTATGTAAAGCCCCCCCGTCCTGCTTGAGGGGCTTTACGTCACCAAAGGTGGATTTGACTGCCGGTGGAACTGGGTCACTGGTGTTTGAAGCAGCAAGATGAATGGATGGGGAGTACAGGGCTACACTTTCGGCTCAGAACCAACGCAACGCTGCAAAAAAAACGACAGGACGGCCCTTCACAGTGACACACAAAATAAAAAACTTTAAAGAAACCCAAGATCCGAAAGTCCGATAAACAAGCGGCAACTGAAGGCTTCCGGGATTTTTATCCAACTACTTATAGAAAGTATGTGTAAAATTAAATTTGGTAGCAGGATTTAATAGGATTGTGCTTTAACTGATGTTCTTTGTGTTCCTTCCTACCCAGAAACATCAACAAAACACCTGCGAGTAAGTGTGAAAACGTCTGGGAGAGAGACCAGATGTTTCCCCATGTCGGCTCACAGGAAAAACAGCTTTCTATCTCGGTTTCTGTATCTGTTATGTAAAGCCCCCCCGTCCTGCTTGAGGGGCTTTACATCACCAAAGGTGGATTTGACTTGAATTAGATTTGTTCTCTACTCTCGCTTCCTTTGGGCAGATCCCATGAAATGCTTATAAGAAATACCTAAAACAGGCTGAATTCCATACATTAGTTGATGCTTCCATCAATAGTAGCACTCTTGTACTCAAACGCGCGTTCTTGACATCGACACCAACTATAGAAATCAAGCCTTCACAGCGTGGCCTTCACTTTCTCTTAACGACCTTTTTCTCATGTGTTGGAGCATCAACACAACTACATCCTTTCTTGTTTTTTCCTGAATGCCAGACACGTTACAATGACGAGTTTCAGTTTATAAAGAGGATTGTAAATTTGAGTGGGTCCCCCCCCCCCATACTGTATATTCCATATATACACATTACTGGCCTGGCCTGGAGGGTAACCTTAAAGTGTGTTCAGCGTGCGCATATCTCTGTTCACCTTTGCACATGGCTTGAGTGTCTCAAATGCACTGACATCTGAGATAGGACCTGCTATTTCTGTGCTAAAATCAATAGGTGCAATTTTCTAGCTCCTAACAGACTTATGAAAGCCAGGTATAGATCACATTTTTTTGTATTTCCTATATTTAGTTGTTTCTCCGAAATACAGGTTCAACTCAATTGTGAAAGTTCAGAAAAAAAGGAAAAAAAACAAGTACACATTACTAACCTATAACTATAACCACTCAAATAATGTATATACTGTATATATTTTTTTGTAATATGTCTGTGAATGAAAAAGGAATTTACAGCAAAGATGCGGAGCCCCTTTTAGCGGCTTTTTTTACGCCATAATGCACCAAGAAAAAGGATACCAGCTCATTTCTTCCTCATCTTTCAAAGTATTAATCAAGTTGACGGTTAAAAGGTACTTGGTAGACAGTACAGGTTAAACGGACCAACAGCAAACACACTGCGTAATGAGGGTTTCCTGTCATACTCATGTGGTTTCTTTGCTGTAATCAGGAAGCTGGTGCCCACATGATAAAAAAAAAAAGGCTGCGAGCAGTTCTCCGTGGCTGAGACAAGGCTTGTCCTCTGCTGTTTAATCATTTGCAAGTGGAGGAGATGAGGTTTCTTTTTTTTTTTTTAAGAGACACCGACAGTCGCAACAGGCCAGACACTCCCGAGGCTCCTGGGACCCACTCGGGAAGTATTTCCAGAGGAAAACCCCTAACATTTTTTTTTATTCATCTCAGAGGAAGTCTTGCTATCAGAAAAAAAAAAAAAAAAAAAAAAGGATAAAGGCCTTGTTTCACTTATCAAAGGGCTGACTATGAAAGCGCCTTCAGGCTTGCTTCTTCCAAAAATGGATTTAACAGTCCACACAGTAATGGCAAATTATTGTTAGGCTTCCCACTAAAGTCAGTTTGCAGATTTCTCACCTGGTGTGGGTGAAACAGAATCAGCTCTGTGGTATGAGTTTATGGCTGAGGCTTGGTTTTCCACTTCAATTTCAACAAACATTAGGAACCAGTAAAAAAAATTAAAAAAAAGCCAATTAAAATTAGATTATCAATTATTGCACACCACTGACACTATTTTAGGCAGACGACATTGCTCGTGCCATTCCTTTGCAGATTTCCTCTGAGCTGCAAAAAACAAGCTGAGGGTCCGGAGCAGATGGCTGATTGCTCCGAGCAAATGCACTACAGAGACGGCTTTCTGTGGACAAAAATGCAACCGCAGTGTTTGCACAGAAACGCTTTGCTTTTCACAGCACACCATATTAGTGGACGGGTGCATAATGAAATCACTTGGTCTCACACCAATCCCGCTCAGGGAAAAAAAAAAAACAGCTTCCACCAGATAAAACACTGCGTCATATCGGCCGTCTGTCTGGCCAGGGGCCAACAGGCATTCTTTCTGCTCTACGGAATCCAAAGTGTCTGGACAACACAGTGAAAGTGATTGCGTGAAAAGAGTGAAAACGCCAAATAAAATAAAAATACGGCCTCCCTATTTGCGCACACTTTTTGAGTCGTTCACCAGTTTAGCGCAGTTCAATAACGCCTGAAAAAGTCACAAAACGGTGAATATAGTGCAACACAAAATCACAAGCTGGTCACAGTGACCCACAACCCGGAGGCCCGTCATTGAAATGCGGGGCTGGGAGCTGGTGGCTGTGTGTTGACGAGTGTGATGCAGTCGCACCTTCAGGTCAATGAGCTGTACACACTCCAAAAAAACGTCTGACTCAGCCCGATGTGAAAGGGAACAAAATAAAAAAATAATAAAGAAATAAATAGCCCCTGCTCGGTCTGTGTATGCAAGGTTACATAACCTCCACTTAAAAAAATAAAAATAAAAAAAGGGGGGGGGGGTCACAGCCATTTATGAAGGAAGAATGGCCCTGATGGTTTGCTGTGATATTAACAAGCTTGGCAAGTTAAACACACACAACGTTAAGTCATTAGGTACACATGTGTACACGCACACCTCCATGTGTACAAGACAGTATGTGTTTATTCAGTTACTGGCTTTTAAAATATTTAAAATAAAATATTATTATTATTAATATAATTTTACGTAAACAATATTCAACAAAAGGGTATATACTAATCACATGTTACTGAAGCACATACGTTTTATGGCGTACACACCCACGTATTAGTTTGCAGATGAGGAAGTAAATCTAATTCTAATGTGTACTACTTAGACCGGCACCACTATATAAACTATGACCTCTTTAGTTTAATAGTATATTTTGGGACTTTTGATGAAATGCAGCTCAAATAAGTTGCCAGATATTTTTTGACAGACTGGGAAACGCCGCCTATTACAGGTACACTACTTGGATAACAAGCGTGTAGAGTGCACATGCTTAAATGTGATGCATCTGATTAAAAATAATAATAATATGATACTCAAACCATGAGCGAATTTTACGAGGAAACGATGGGGAAAGGCAGAATCAAAGAGTGGACAGGGCGTGTTAGCAAGTGTGTGTTAGCATTCAGCGGCTAAGCTAATCTAACTAGCTTCCAACCGTTGGTGTGTGAAAAACTTCCATAACATGAGCAGCCGGGAGACACGGCGGAGAGACAGACATGTCCCCGGGACAGCGGGGTCTCCGTTGGACACGGCCCGGGTGAATTTACAACGTGTACACGGTTCCTATTTTGAGTCAGCACCGTACAAGGAGCCTCCGTTTGAGAGTCGCTAACGGGCGGAAGTTGAGCTAAAAATAATAAGAGCAGAAGCAGCAGCGGAGGAGCCGAGGCCCGCGCCCGCGTTCTCTGGGCGTATAGCGGCTTCGGGACGCACCGGGAAACGGACACGCGCACAGCCCGGACACCCGTGGGTTAATGTCCCGGGTCGGACCGGCAGAGCGGATCAACGTTGACGTTTTAATCGGCGTCTTACCTTTTCCTCGTCGGATAGCTGCTCCTCATGATCCGCCATCTTTGCTTCCGGCACCACCAGCTTGTCAGAGCTGCGTGACGTCACACCAGGGGGGGTGGTCCAGAAGCTCACGGTCCGTCTCCTGCTTTCTCCGTGACGTCACTGATGATTTTTTGAACAGTCGGTTTGTTTTTTAGAATATAAAACATTAAGAAATGAACTCATTTTTTAATCTATCTATCTATCTCACATCTCACATCTTTCTAACTTGTTTTTCACGACTAGAAATGTTTTTTTTTGTTTATTTTCTGCAAAATTGTTCCATCTATGACGATGATCAATAACTAAATCATTTATCTGTATTTTTTTTTTCTTATTCTCATCTTATTATCAATTGCTCACATTGTTGTGGATATCAAATAAAGACTTTTCGGTGTGTTTGCCTGTCATTTTCCAGTATTTCATGAGTTGTCATTCTAGAAGAGCGTGTAGGATGACAATCTGCCATTTTACAGACCATAGTAGTTTCCACCTGCACCGTGCTCGGGAATATAATGTTTTATAGGTTTTAAAACTTCTCAGGAAACACCTGGGGAAAGCCTTGAGATCACACTGAGAAACGTTGTGTATGTGCTTTTACCACTAGATGGCAAACAAAGACTGTTTTCTAATGCTTGGGTTGCAGAAATCTGCTTTAAAGAGGAATCAGATCAGTTTCACCGTCTCTATGACTCACTCCTTTTCACTCTGCCAGCAAAAAAAAAAACATGTAATTTAATCCAAAAGGCCCACCGTCACAGAGACAAAAAGGGGCTGTGGGGGTGACGAGGAGGGGACAGAGAGGTTGGTTAAATATTATCACAGATGGTGGAAGGATTGTTAGGTTTAGGAAATAGAACGACACACACTTTTGGACAACATCAGACTAAAGAAGCGGCTCAGTGTGACACACGTACAGAAAAAACACAACCCTATTACTCATTTTAATCCCATTTGAGGTTATTGTATATACTCACATTCATTCTTTGGAGCTATTCCCAAACCTCCCTATCATCACCACATTAAATATAAAAACCTAACCGAAACATGACCAAAATAAATAGGTTGTGACCATAAACTTTCCCTGGGGTTAAACCGAAATACACACATGCACACAATAAGACGGATACATTTCATTGCCACTCATTATATAATAATATTGGCCAGCCACAGAAGAGTTGGACATTTTGGACGGCATATGTTACTTTTAACCCGTGTTTTAAAAGCAGATGAATCAAAAGAAGACAGTGATGACAGTGGTGACACGCCGTATGTTCAAATAAAAGCAAACTTACAATCCACATTTGCAAAAAGTTAATATTTTTCCGTATTTTGTGTTTTTGTTCTTTTATATTTATATTTAACTTCCTTTTTTTCTTATTTCTTAATTATTATTATAATTTTTTTAATGTTTGGTGTTTGGAGAGGAAGGCAAAAAAGAATTTCATTGTACAATGTACACATGACTAATAAATGCTTGAACTTGAACTATTGCTAAAACCGTTTTTTGTCCAGCGTGTTTTGCACAAGTGGCATTGGTGAAGTGAGACTCCGGTGCACAGCACGCCCCTTCAGACCTCGTCTGCCACCTGTCAGCCCACTTCTTCCTCATCGCTCCCCCACCAAGACCGTAATCTAGCCGCCCTTTGCAGAGAGTCCGTCTGCGCGCCATGCCGCCAGGGCGGCCATGTTTGTTTTGGCGGGGTCACGTCGGTGCTCACGATGCCACTGTAACAAACCACTATTACAGGGCGCGACAGCAGTCGGAGAGCGGGGATGATAGTAATCTACGGCCTGCGAGCCGGGACTCCTGTCCATCCATCACCTTCTCTTTCGTCTTTGAACTAACAATAGACTCCTCTAATATATCATTACTGCATCTATCATTACAGTCCTGCGTGCACGTCATTGAACTCATGTTGCATCATATTTCTTTTCTCTTTTCATTTGATACCAAACGCTGTCCAAAAAATCCATCCACGGATCCGTGCAGTTTTTTTTCAGAGTCTTTGTGAGTCAATGCTTCAATTCTATTCGAGGAAGCCCCCCAAAAAGTATCGCCCAGTCATCCTCTGCCGCCTTAATGAGGCCCCACAATTCGGGCGCGAGTGGCCGAATAATTGCGCAGCCTCAGATTTGGGACGATGAGGCACTCCGGAGGATTTTTAAAAGCCCTGTAATCAGCCCAGCACTCGAACCGCCTGCAGTGCCGACCGTTGTTGCGACAATGGAGCCACTCATCACCTCTGGGGACCCAGAGAAGAATTGAAAAAAAGGGAGCTGCCGCTCTGTGACTCACCCTCAGCCACTGGTTAGTCACCTCGGATACTCATTACACACAATAATCACCCAGGCCACTCCAAAGGTCTCCGAAACACGGAGGTATTGAAGAGGCACGGTGATTAAGTGTTTGGGTGTAAAAAAAAAAAATTAAAAAATTGCAGAACCTATTTTGTTTGTGGTCACACGATGCTGAGTGATGGGATCCCTCCCTGTTCTTTAGTATCAGTGTGAGAAACATGGTCCTGGCAGGGCATCAAAGTTTGAGTTTTCCACACCTCCGGACAAAGAATCTTTTTTTTTTTTTATCTGCCTGGTGCCGGCTCAACAAGTTGCCGCGTTGAAATGCCGAGAGCAGATGGACGAAGAGGAAGAGTTGGACTTGTTGGTCCGGACCTGCAGGTATAAAACTGCTGGGTGAAGTCAGGATGTGGGTTTTGATGATGTATTCAAGATGTTTTTTTTTTGTTTTTTTTTAGCCACACCAGAGGCGTGGCTCCATAAGGACGGCAGCGTCGGTCAGTTGGTGAACCACAAAAACATCTCATCAACTACCAGATGAACTGTGGGCCCTCTCGCGTTTTGGGATTTTCACTCAACTTTTTTTTTTCCACGTGTTTTTTTATTATTATTATTATTATTTTTTTGCTGGGATCCTCTTGTCACTTATCACGTGTAGATACAAAAAAAAGGAACTACACTCCACTTTGTCTCCTGGGACTCCGGTGCCCCCACTAAGCCACAGATATGAGCTTTCAACGCCAGTCCGGCTGTGATCACACTCCCCTGGAATTCCTCGCTACACCAACACTTCACAATCCCGATTATTGGTCCTTTTCACGGCGATTACACTATTTGGGCATGAGTGATGCTGGAGTTATTCTGGTTTCGGGAGGCTTCAAAACCAGACTGCCCAGTCCATCAGAAATCCGAGAATCTGAGTTTACATTTGTAGCTCGAGTTCTCAGAGATTCTTTTTTTACAAGCCACGGTGGAATGTCTGTTTGACAGTTAAATTGGCTTCCCCTTCAAAATAAAGTAGTAAAAAAACAATATTAAAAATCAACATCCTGTCTCACCAAGTTTTCTACAAACAGGAGAGACAGTGCAGACAGAAAAATTCATCTCCTGGGCCAGACATGTTGACCTTGGAAGGTGGGATGCAGGAATGCCTGTCCTCCGCCAACAAGCCCGTAGGTCTGAATTTAAAAAAGTGCTCCCTGTCAGGTGTCTGTGGACCACATGCTGAGTTATGGATTTAGGTCTCAATTAAAAATGTGCTGCCGCTGAAGGTAAACATTCAATCTCTCAGTCTGAAGACAGGTTGCGATTTATTTTTACCAGCGTTGTGGATGAAGCCTTTCTTGAACTGCAGAGACAAAGCAGAATCGATAGGGGGCGCCAACAACACAAGAACAGCAACTAGAGTCAGCAGTAAACAATGTCAAGAGAAAAAGAGAATCCTTAATTAGTGTGTGCGTGTGTGTGTGTGTGCCAACTGGTGCCAGCCACCTCCCTGGTTTCACCAAGGCCAATACTCATTAGCAGTTGAATGAGTGAGAGTAGGCTCAGTGATAAGAGAGAATGTGTGTGTGTGTGTGTGTGTGTGTGTGTGTGTGTGCGTGCGTGGAAGGCATTGATGATATTGTTGGGACCTTGAATCTGTTTACACAGTCACATAATGAGGACTTTTTTTTTCGTTGCGGGGACAAAAAGCCAGGTGGGAGTCAAGTGTTTGGTTTTGGTGGATGTTAGATTGTGATTTTGTGCACGTCCACTTGTGCACATGTTGGTACACATTTGTGTGTGTGTGTGTGTCCGTGAGGCGTGTTTCTCTGCGCTCAGTGACTCTGATGTGCATACCGACCCTGCTGACTCACCTGATGAGTCCTGCTAAAAGACTTGCTGAACTCTCAACAGGGAAACCATCCACGCTCGCACCTGTCCACGTGTTTGTGTGTGTGTGTGTGTGTGTGGCCGTGAGTTCAGTGTGTAACGCTTACAACAGGAGTCGGGGCAACGCACACCGACGCACAGGTATTGGACGGGGGGGCGGTTAAAAACGCTCGTGTTGACTTTAAGATTTAAAAGGGGACGAGGAGCGCATAGAGGAGAGGTTAACCTGCGGTGTTCATGTGGTGTTACTCATATTTAATGACTATTTTTTTTTTATTGAAGTTGTCATATTTTATTTATAAAAAAATAAAAAATAAAATTGATCACTTAGACCGTCTTAAAGTCTGGTATTGTGTTGTCAATCTCTTTGGCGCTCAGTCCAGGGCCTTCACATGCAGACATGGGGATTTATTGTGTCATAACACGATCTTAAACCCTGGACCAGAAGCACTGGAGGCGGTGAAGGTGAAGGATGGTGAGTGAACACGGATGAAAGACAAGACAAGCCTGCAGAGAGAGAGAGAGAGAGAGAGATGCTGAGACAGACATGCCCACGTTAGTTGGGGCTTAAGGTGGATTTCACTGGGATCCTTTAGGCCTTAGGACAAGGACAATAGTTTAGATACCTACCCATGTTCTCTTAATGTGCTGGAAAATTCCACCACAGCTGTGTGTGTGTGTGTGTGTGATTGCATGTGTGTGTGTGTGTGTGTGCCTGCAGGTCTGCAAAACACACATTTGAAAAACATTTGAAAGCTTCCTTGATTTTGTTAAAGAGCGGGAAAGAGCATAAAATAAATCATAATTGATATTGAAAAAAACAAAAACAATGAAGTGACAACATCCTGTTTTTGAGTGCAGGAAGTAAAATACACGCACGATACTTTCACATTGTACGTTTCTTTGTAATAGGGAAACAAAAACCAACCCCAGACACGTCCACATGTTTTGATCTGACGCAGCGGAGCGTGGAAAGATGATTCAACACTTTCATGTGCCCGGCTCTTGTGTGTCTCCCCCTTGGCACATCCAATATAAAGTAATGAAAGACTTGATAACACAAAACCAAAAAATACATTTCATGCATAGAATTCATTTTTAAACATTTTCCTTCAATGTCCAATGAATTCTAATGCGATTTTAAGATTTTTTGGCGCAATTTAGCTTTGTGCTGCAACGCTAGCACATGTTTTTCTTTAATTGTGTTGGTACACGTATAATTATCTTTTTTTTTTAAACAGAGTGTCAAAGACTAACAAGATGACAGGGAGTGTTATAAGATGAGACTCTTGGGAGGCAGTTTGACCTTGTAAAACTCCCAATTCTCAGAGTAACAGTTGGAGGACAGTGTGTCCCGAATGCCACGGTCACGGCTCAGTTAGACAGAGGGGAAGGGAGGGGAGTCGGACTGCAGGGTGGAAGTCAAAGGTCAAAGGTCAACACCAACCAAGGGGGAACAAAAGAGGGTCGAATGACTGTGAACAAAGGCGGACCAGTGTGTGCTCAAAGCGTTGCGCGAGTATGAAGTGTGTCGGGAACCAGTGCCAGGTCAGATTAAGTCCTCCATCATTGTTTAATAATAGAGTCAAATAATAATAATTATTTAATAATTTCTTTAAACTTTAAACTTTGCCTCACCTTTATTTTTTATTTATTTATTTATTTTTATATAAAGGTGATGGCATTTTTATTTTTTTTAATTTTTCACAATGTTGCACAATAGCCCCTCCTACGGAAAGTATGATTCAGCAACTAAAGTTTGTGAGCAGCCCGTAATTTAACCAATAATTACTGGACTTCCTTTGTGTAATTACAGTGTTATACTCGACCCACTTCATGTTCGCCTCAAGGACAAGTCTGTGCGGTACTGTACGACTTTAACAGCTATTTGTCGTGTTAACACAGGACGTATAGAAAAGTATAGGTTAACTCTGATAGTATAGCTTTATTACACTGACAATGTTCATTCGACGTTACATAGCAACATGTACCTTCAGGATTTTTCTTGTAGACAAATCTCACATTGACACGCACACCCACACACACACACACGTAGAACCGACAGTGTTGCGCACACAGGGATGTGGAGAATCACATGATCAACCAAGTTTTGTTCACCACGATGATCAGAAGCTCGGCCAGACGCACACACAGGAGCCGCGTGTTTGTGTCATTCCCCCCCCCCCCGCCACACACACACACACGTAGAACCGACAGTGTTACGCACAGAGTGATGGAGAATCACACGATCCACCACGTTTCGTTCACCACAATGATGAGGATCAGAAGCTCGGCCAGACAGACACACAGCAGCCGCCTGTTTGCGCGTCATCCCGCACAGACCCACACGCATCCCCACAATCCCTCCGTTTGATTGATGATAAAAAAAAAAAATGGCAGTGATCCGTTCTGGGGAAACAAAAGGATTGATTGAGTGGCTTTGTTCGTGGTTTGGCGGCGCTGGTCCACATTTTAAAAGCGGAGGCTCGTCACCGATACAAAAATATAGTACAGCAATTCTTGTCATAGCAAACATTCATACCTGTCCGTCAATGGCCCAGTCGCATCAGCAGCCATTCAAAAAAAAAATAAACACAATTGACTCTACACCTAAGGACATGGGGGCATTGACCACACCTGTATTTGACCACAAATTAGAACCACAACTGGGGGTGCTGTGTTCTAGAAAATGCATTTATATCAAAATTGTTCCTTTAATGACCAATCATTTCTGTGCTGGAGTGGATTCGTGAACCGGGTGTAATCCATCAGATGATATCGCATCCAGAGAACGAGCTCAGTATAGATCTCAACACATATGGTGAGTTGTGAGTGGATTGCGACAACAAACACACTTTTCACACAATTCACGAGGGAGGATCACGTGACTGACGACTCTCTCTCCTTCAGAATGGACCAATGTGATGGATTACACAAGGTTTTAGGAATCGGCTTCGTGTTTTTATTCTATTGAAAATGCTAATGGCACCATTGGCTGCCTATAATCCAAAAATGAAATGAAATAATTGGCTATTTACAGTGAAGACGCCGCAATGAACCCCTTGGTTTGTTGTCGTTAAAAACACTCAAATCATCCTTCAAAATGAGGATACAGTAATATGCAAATTTTGGAAGATGAAGCCTTTTTTTTTTTTTGTCACTGATTAAACCAAACCAAACGTCAATCAAAACATTTTCGCCCAGAAATCCCTTTGTTCAGGGAATTATTTTGTCAGACGGCGCCAACTCTTTGTTAGTCCATTGAAAAATTCGACAAAACAGACACACACACACCTGATAAACAGCTATGCCACTATTTTCTCATTTGTCGGCTTTCTTTCCCTGGAGCCATAACCACCAATGTCATCATTAAAAACATAAAAGAAGAAATAGAGGGTGTTTGTAACCCGTTTCACAAATAAATCATCCAGGGATATCAAACATGTGAGTCATGGTGAGAGAGAGCACAATGAAATATAATTATCCAAATAAGATAATTATACACGTAAAACATCCAGTGACCTGCACACAGGCAGGAGTTTTTCTTTTTTTTTTTAAGAATTGTCTTTTATTAACACGTCCCACTTCCCACTGGCACCTCCATTTCCGCCGCCATTGCCCTCCGCCGCCGTTAATGATCCCCTGCGTGCCTTGTATTACTCACCTGAGGCGGCCAAATCGATCACGCCGCGCCCCCATTGTCTCTTGGCGGCGGGGGAGGACGTTTGCTTCGGTTTGCTGGCGTGGTGGAGGTATGGAAGTCCTTAAGGCGGCCATTTGCCCGACATTCACATTACAGGCCGTGAAAAAAAAAAAAAAAAAAAAAAAGAGTCTGCGCCACGGCCGCATATCATATGCCCCGGATCAAGAAATCCATCCTCTCCCAGCGTGGGTACAGCCCCCCCATCTTTTTTTTTTGACGAATGGCAATCTTCTTCACAATGGCTTTGTCCCACTGTCAAAAATCCTCGCCGAGGCCTTCCTGTGTGGCGTAATTGTCTCGTGTCAGACGGCAGGAAGTCGGACCTCCTGCTCCCTCAGTGAAAGGCCAGGCGTGACCAGTCGAAAAAGGTCGGCTCGTTTGCCGTTTCTTGAGAAGGTCAAAGGTCGAGGGTCTATGTACATTGAATCTGTCTTTTTTTTCCCCCTCAGCATACGGTGTCCAGTGTTTGGCCAGTACATACAGTAGTTATTCGTCACCTCACCTGCTCTTCCTCTTCAGCTCAGTCCACCGCTCCGCCCGCCGCTCCACCCTCAGGTGCAGCAGTCCCGCTCAACCTGGCAACGGAAGGGCGAGCGGGAGGGCAGGGACGAGGAGGTGCACGGGTCCGTGGAGGAGGTGGAGGTGGAGTTGGAGGAGGTGGCCAGCAGGGAGGGGTAAGGGCTCATCTTGTCAATGTTGACGTAGGTGGTGTTGAGCAGGACGTAGTGCTCGCCGCTGAAGCTGGAGAAGATGGCGGAGATGCGCGACACCAGCTCGGAGAAAGAAGGCCTGCGCTCGGGCTTGGGGTGCCAGCACTCGATCATCAGCGTGTAGCTGGAGGAGAGAGAGGAGCAGAAGGTCAGGGAGATGCTCGGCTACAGCTACGGTACGATGGATAGAATTGATTTCGTCATCATTTGGATCCAATCCCAAACAATATCCTGCCAAAAGACCACAGTTCAAATACCAATTTCTCAAATAATTGAGTTACCTGAAATCTGGGAGCGTGTATTAAAAATAATGGCCATTTTCGAACCAAAAAATAAATCAATTCTGATTTCAAGTGGAGTGATTTTGTTTTTTTTCTTTTTCTTCGGGTCACGTTTCACTGTTTCATGTGTTGTTTTTCATTGCACCAGGCTCTTCTTCTCTTTTATGTCTTCCATGTTACAATACGTCTTTCATTATATAGCCACCATTCAAGATCAAACAACTATTTGTTTTCAACTTTCTTGAGATTGTTCCTTCGAAAATCCCACAATAGTCCTTTAGAAACATCTGCCTTGTCAGTAACTGACATATCTGTTTTTTTTTCTCTCTCTCTAACTTGGCAGAATGACTATCATGGTTATAAAGGAAGAAGAATGGCTCCATTACTACACCTCCAAAGTATCTGCCAGCGAATGCGGTAACCATAACACTCGGTGAAGGATCATGAGTGATGCATTGTGGGAATGTTTGCAGACGTGCATCACCTCCTGATGTCTCTGTTTAATTTACAGCTTGGAAACGTCGGGGGGGCCTCGGCCTCCCTCACCTGAACACTCCCACTCGGCTCTAATTTGCTTACACACACAGGCACGCACGCACACACACACACACCTACACACGCACGCACACGCACACACAGACTCACACATTATGTTATCTTCTGTGCTGAATGACATCACGCTTGGCTTCCATAAACAGTGTACGTGTGTGTGTGTGTGTGTGTGTGTGTGTGTGTGTGTGTGTGCGCGCGCGCCAGTGTAGGTGTGCGTGTGTGACTCACAGGGCGTCGGGGCAGAACTCGGGCTGCAGCAGCCTCCTCCCCTGCAGGAGGAACACGGTGATGTCGAAGGAGTTCACGTCAGAGTATGGCGGCGCTCCACGGGTCATCAGTTCCCATAGCAACACGCCAAACGACCACTACGGGGAATAAAAAAAAACAAAACATTGAATGCTCCATCAACACTTTTCAATCCTTATAATAACATTATGTAATAAACTTGAGTCAAGTTATTAAGATTTTTTTCATTTTTTAAAAATAAAGGCCAGTGTGTGTGTGTGTGTGTGTGCGGGCGCGCGTGTCCTCACCACGTCCGACTTGGTGGTGAACTTGTGCGTCTGCAGGCTCTCCAGTGCCATCCATTTGACGGGCAGCTTGACGCCGCTCTTGTTGTGGACGCTGTAATATTCTTTGTCGTAGACGTCTCGGGCCAAACCGAAGTCGGCCACCTTCACCGTGTAGCTCTCGTCCAACCTGTGGCATCATTTGATTTGTTTTCATTTGAATTCTCCGATAAGCCTGAACAGCGCTTGATCTGCAATTCTATTCTGACATCTTATACGATTTTTCTCCCATAACACCCACTAACTGGTAATATATTATTATCTTTTGCGTGTATTTTATTTCTGTAAAGATTTTTTTTTAAAAAAGCACTCTACAATATAAATGTGCGATGGTATTTTTACATAAGAATAAATAGGAGCTCACATGCAGTTTCTGGCAGCCAGATCTCGGTGGACAAACTTCTTACTGGCCAGATACTCCATCCCTCGGGCCACCTGCAGCCCGAAGCCCATCAGGTCCTTCACCGTTGGATTCTGGGAAAAAAAAGAAGCACAACCATCAGCCGAGACCGCAACATCCCTCCGTATTGAGAGCAGGCAAAGACTTTTGGTCCTCACGTGTGACTCGTCGCGGATGAAGTTGCGCAGGTCCCCGTGCTTCATGTAGGGCAGGACGACCAGCGGCGAGCCCTCGGGCGGCAGGCAGATCCCCAGCAGGGAGAGAACGTTGGCGTGGCTGAAGTCCTTCATGATGATGCCCTCCTTCAGGAACTGGGACACCTCTTCCAGATCTGTGATGCCTTTGAGAAACAAAAAAAAAAGACAGCTTAAGAGTGGAGGCCAAATAAACCTTCACGCAGACGTAACATACATTTTAGAGTAAGTAAAGTAACGAAGATGATGATGATGATGATGGTGATGAAAAGACAAATTTTGAAAATAAGCAGCAGCTCTGCTGTCCTGACATCTCTGTGAAGGTCATGCCCCATATACCTTTGGGGGAATCATAAGCTACAAAAAAAACCTGAACCCATTTGCCGATTGCCTCCGTGCCCCTGGTGTCCTGCACTTTAGCCCCCGTGGCTCTGCTATAATCTGGTTAGAGATGGAAGCTCTTTAGAATCTGGAGAAACCTTCCCCTGTGAGGGCATTTGGTTTGTCAGAGCCTCGATTTTGAAAATGTGTTTTTTGCTGAGAGGACGTTTTTTATTCTGGAGGTACAGAATCTGTCCATTGTCCCATTTTCAGCCATTTCTAATGGTGAGAGTTAAATTATGATAAATCATCAAAAAAAAAAAAAAAAAAAAGAGACAATGAAGCCCCAGAAAATCACTAAACCTAATAAAAGGTTCTAGTCCCAGAGGACAGTGGTTGTTGGTTCCTAATGAGCGCGTGGGTTTTTTTTTCTTCTTTGTTCTTCCTCCTCATGGTTCTCGCATCAATCTCCCCGCTCAGACTGACAGGTTACATGATTAGACGGGAGCCTAACGTCGTCCTCACCCTCAGACACTCATTCATCACCATCGCCTAGCCCTGGAGAGGATCTCCACGCGCTGACGAGATGAGAATCCATAATGCTGCACGCAGCATCGTGATATCATATAATATGTGACGCGAGTAGATGTCGGAGGCAATTATTATGGCTGGATGCGAATGCGCCGGGACAGGGAGGGAGGGTGTCGAGTCTGTACGTGCCCCTGGTCTTGGGAGAATGTGCACGGTGTGCAGCGCGCGGTGTACACGGAGTCAAATCTCAGCTTGTGACACAATAGACGCATCAGGACACCATTGTGTGCTTGTCAAAACGCCATAACGGCAGCTTACCTCTTCCTATAATTGTGTTCCATATGAGGAAAAATACATTCTTGAATCTTGACTATGAACTGACATCCAGGTTACGATTGGATTTTTTTCTTTTTTGGTTCAAAGAGTATAAAATAAAATGAACCAAAGTTGAATGGGGCAAATTAAAATATGGCCCTAAAAGCCACAGTATCGAAATACTTCATTTTGTTGCTTTTTTTTATGTGAAGCTGCTGCAGATGAAGGTGTGACAACATTTAAAGAGGTGAAACAGTTACTTTGTTGTTAATAATGAGTTTTTTTTCCCGTCTCCTGTCCATTTAAAGACATTTCTACTTACGGTTGAGGGACTTGACGGCGCAGTGCTGTTTCTGTCCCTCCGGCTCGAGGAGAGTTCCGTGGAAAACACAACCGAAGTGACCTGCAGGTTACAACACCACAAAGGCCATTAAAGTCTGGAGAAATGATCTGCGCCAGTGAAAAATAAGAAGAGAAGAAGAAAAAAAAAACTCCTGTTCCAACCTGTAGGAAAAAAAACGTCAAAACAACACTTCTACGCTCGTCTTTTAAATGTATTCAAGATGGTGAGAGGAAACCACGGCAAGGTGGGAAATACTCTGATAATATTAATTTAGAACCCTTTTAAGCCAAAACTGAGATTATTGGTGGCACTGTGGCACCACCAGAATTAGACCATGACAAAGACTTTATGGATCCAGTCAGTAATACTATTTTTTTTAAATTTTGCCCATACATGGAAACAACCGTGTGCCACAATCTGATTTACCCACTCCCCTCGCATCAGGGATGCATTTTTGGATTTTTGGATCATCGCACTTGGCTTTGTGCAACTTTTTTTTTTGTATGGATTAAGAGCATGTGTCCTTGATGAGTTGGCTCCGTGATCACAGCAGCCGCAGAAATCAGATTTTAAAATATTCCCGTCCACTGTTTACACGAAAAAAAAAGTTGGGAGGATGATGTCATGCAGAGCAAGCAGCTCTGCAAGAACGATCTGAACCCTCTGGGAGTGTTTAACAGTTTTTTTTTCACTCTTAATAGCTGATTCTGATTTTCTCCACTAAAACACTAAAAACGCGAAACACACCAAATCTGACCCCCGCCAGTAACCCAGTAACACGGTTTATTCATGAATACTGACAGCTTATGCCAAACCCCGTTGAGTTATTGTGCATTTTATTGAATTATATCTCTTCTTTAAGACATGGGGTCTCGCCCCCAGAGTGAGACAGGAGGAATAAAACGAGCGCGGCCCTTCTACTATCACGTCCTTGCAGATGGCCGAGGGTGTTGGATTTCGACCGACCAACAATGGACCCTGGGAATACTAGCTGTGAACAAATCATCCTACGCCACTTAAAAAAAAAACAACCCGGCCACGAAATCCAGACTCCTTTCTTCAGGGGGGATAATTCAGCTGAGGGGGCTGAGACATGGAGGGAGGGGGGGGTGCTGAATTTGATCTGTGGGTCTACTTAAACGCCACAATCTGAGGTGATTTTGTGTCTGCATGTCGAGGTTTGATAAATCAGCCCAAAAAGCTCTTTGCGGGTGACTTAAGCTTTGGTATAGCTTTACATAAATCCAAAATTAAATCTATAAGAGCTTTGGACGAGAACATAACTCCACCTCAATTACACGTATCCCGCCAGGACTCGTTTATGAGCAACTGAGATTTTTCCTGTCATTTCTCTATTTAGCAACTAAAGTGAAAAGATGCTGGGTGATAAATGAGCATTGGAGTCCTATAGAAGACAAGTTTAGACAAACTTAAAGATGTCTGTCATGGCATGCGGTTATTATAGCATTTTCTTTTTTACTGCAGACATTGATGTGACTGAGCAAGTATACACATACAGTATGCCGTATAAATATGTGGGAGTGAACTCAGTGTGTCTTGTTATGTGTGTAATAAATAAAAAAGCTGATTTATAGTCCGTGGTACAATTTTTTTGTGCCACTGGATCACCTCCCCGCATCCCGAGCCTTTTTTTGTCATAAATGAGCCGTTTAATAAGACTGACCTCTGCCGATGACCTGGTTGAGGTGAAGCAGCAGCTGCTCCCTGGCGATCACCACGTGCTGCACCTCCGTCAGCAGGTCCGGGTGGAGACAGGATGGGTCGATGTGGACCGGGGCCATCAGCAGGGGCGACACCAGCTCGCCCTCCATCCCCAGACCCATCCCTCCGCCCAGCGCTCCCAGTCTGGGGGACAGCAGCTCCCCGTTGCCTCCGTAGATGGGAGGAGCGGCCCGGCAGGTCTCCGGCCGGTCGCTGCCCTGATCTGTGGCAGGTGGGAAAAGGTCAAAGGTCACACAGGCAGCATCAGCCTCGGCCTCCCTCGTAGGTCAAGGTCTGGATGGGCGATCGCACGGCAACCCGACACTGTGACGGAGTTTTCCGATTTCTCGTCTGATGCCGATAATGGAAGGGGCACAAATGCAGAACGAAAAAAACAACTACAACCCGAACCGATGCATGTTTTATCTTAAAAGCCAGAACGGAGGGCAGAGTGGCCATAAAGCTCACATATGGGCTTTCACCTCTCCCTGAGGACACGCCACAATTAGAAAGACCTTCTCAGATTTTATTTTGAAGGCTTTCAAGTCACTTTCAAGCAGCAGGAAAATTGCTTTGGCCATTATTCCTCAGATCATAACACAGGACAGCCCCCCTTCACCTCCACCCACGCCCCGCAGGACCCGGGCCCCCGGAGGAACCAGAACCGCAGGTCAGGACTCAGATTACAATCAGATCGCATCTAAGCTTGAGAGGGTTTTTCCTCGGGAATACTTGAGGCCTCAGACGACACAACAATTTGGCAAAAAGTTGGACAAAGAGGTAAAAACTCCTTCAGCTTTGACATTTAAAAAAAAAAAAAAAAATCACTGCTGTTCACAACACTTAAAACTAAAAGCTGTTATTTACAAAAGGTCATCATGGAATCCTGCAGCAGGGCCTCCGCCATTAATCACAAATCATCTAGAATTATGACCTGGGAGCTGAGGACCAGATATAAATATGATGATTGACATCTGAACTTTTCAAATAAGTTAATTAAGCAGTTAAAGGGGAGTGGCAGCACATCTTTCACTTCGATTGTCTACAGTTGGATGCCCGAAGGCTTACAGTGAGGTGGTAAGAGAACCCGGAAAGAAAAAAGATTAAAAAATATAGTTCAGAAGGAAGATGTGGGCGGGGCTTATCTGGCCGACGTACCCTCCAACAGGGTTGTCCTATAGTCCACGGACTCGTGGGAGACCATTTCGTTGGTGGGGCTGACGCTCCGGGCGTTGGCCAGCCGGTCCAGATGCTGGATGTGACCGCGGCCATCGTACCACACCTCGGACAGATCTACAGACGGAGAGGGAGGTAGGGAGGGGGGAGATACACGGGTGAGATGGAGGACAAAATGGGGGCGAGAGAATCGCTGAGGCAGAAATAAAAAAACCCAGCTGATACACATCCACACAGGTGACCAAAAAATACACAACCTCCCACACAGGAAACTGAAGCTGGATGGACAATACATTTAATTCAGTATTTAAAGATGTACGTATAAGTTGTTGTACATGTCTCATATGTCATTCATTTACGTTCTATTACTAAAATATTGTTCACTGATTTTTTTAAAAAATTTGCATCAATGAAACATAAAGTACCTAAAATATGCCAGTCCTCCTGTTGGATATTGATTATGTAGATTTTTCATTTGCGTCATGTCCTGCCACATTTGAATGCTTTTTCCTATGTATTTTTTGAACATATTTTGTATATTTTGACTTTACTTAAAATGTTTGTTTATCGTATGCATCAACCTGCCAAGACAGACTCCTTGTATGCGAAAACCTACAGATTTTGATTCTAAAATATAACATAACTGCTGAAAACAGCTGTAGGTCCGAATAACGAATTTCAGAACACTGACATCAAAGTTCAAGATGTGATACGTCTCTATTATTATTTATATATATATATATATATATATATATTTAAAAAAAATGCTCTCACCGTCGATGTGTTTGTTCCTCCTCCACATCAGCAGCGTGCCCAGCAGCAGCAGCAACAAGCTGACGCACACGCAGCCCACGATGAGGCCCGTGTAGTCCGGCTCCTGAGCCAGCGTCACCTTACCCAGGTGCCTGATGGAGTCCGCCTGGCGCCACTGAAAGATGGTCCAGGTGGGGGTGGCAGAAGGTGGAGGAGGAGGGAGAGGTTATTTACTACTACTGAACCACCCTACATCCTTACGTACATAACTACATGCATACGCATTCAAAATGTAACGTGAATACAATATCATCAAGTAAACGCCATTTAAATGGTCCGAAGTGGCTTTTTTTTACATTGTAGTACACAGTCCGTGAAATAAACGTCTGCTATTGATTTTTTCTTGAAATTGTCGTATGACCAAGGAGAGAGCTCGACAATGTGCGCCACTGTCCTTGCTTACACAACGCACTCCACAATCACTTTAAATGGTGAACATGCAAGCTTGGAGAAGACATGAGGCTGGCATGCAGATATATGGCACGCAATAATCATACACACACAGGCAAGTGCAGACAAACACACACACACACACACACCGCAATCAGTGTGTTGCCACAGTCTGGAGGCAGATTACATCAGTGATATTGCTTCTGCCATTATTAGGTTTGGTGGAAATGAGGTTCCCCCCCCCCGCTGCTGCAGATGGGATGGCTTGCGCATGTGTGTGTGTGTTTGTGCTGTTTAAATGTGACACTGTGGGCATGTCTGGATCTAGGGGAGATAAAAAAAAAAAAGTGTGTGTATGTGTGTGTTTGTGGGTGTGGGTGTGGGTGGGTGCGTGCGTGTGTGTGTTTGTGGAGCTAAGGGATATTGGCTGACCCTCCCCAGAGATAAGGGCTTCTCTCCCGAGGACCACTTCACAGGTCAGCAGGGATGAGGCCGATAACGTCTGGAGGCCGATATCATCTTCAAGGGCGACATGAGGATGTCTGAAGCTCAGCGTCAAATATTAGTCTGTATCATGTTATGGTACCATCAAGGTTATATATATCTGTATTTCCAATATTATTTTGGAGATAGTCAATATCTGACTGTTTACATATTACAATGTGGTTTTAATCAGTGCCTACAATCAATTTGTAGTGTTCAGTGGACTTTTTGACTTCCTTAAAAAAAATATGACTTATTTATTATTATTATTATTATTATTATTAGTCAAGGATTAACTTCCTTTAAAAAAAAAAAAAAAAAAACTAAGATTCTCCCTGACTAAAGTAAGTAGAATTAGATAATCAGCATTTCAATTCCTTCTAAGGTTAAAGGTCGAAGCCTGGTCACACTAAGAACCACCAACTGGAAATTTATAATTTATAATTCTTGATATCTCCCTCTAATCAGATTCATTTCTATTTCAACGGCTACATCCCCGACACGAGACAAGATGTGTGTCCATACTCTACCTCCCCTTCTCGTGACTCAGAGGACACTCCAGTTATATTCAAGTGACAGGACAGCTGGACGCTGAGCCCCCTTTCACTCAACACAGTGACTAATAAATTCTCCCTGGGCCTTTTTTTTTTTTTTTATATATATATAAGACACAGCAGTAGGACAAGAGAGTTATTTGAAGTTGATGTGGAACGTTGCAGGAATTTTCCCAGAGTCCAATGGGGCAAATGGGGAAGAATGTTTTTTTTTTCCAATACCTCTTCACAGCTCCTACGCCCCAGGTTGATCTTAACTTGTTGTGATTTATTGATTATAGATTGTCCACCCGTGGAAATAAAGTCCAATTGAATCATATTCAATACCAACAATAATCTTGAGGTAAAATCGAAATCATAAAAACCAGTGTCTGCACACACACACACACACACATCATGGCTGTATCTTGTGTGACTGCTCCTCAGAAGCAGGTGCTGTGATATGATATGATATGAGATGAAACCTTTTATTGCT
This sequence comes from Colistium nudipinnis, assembly GCA_016785305.1. Classification (NCBI taxonomy): domain Eukaryota; kingdom Metazoa; phylum Chordata; class Actinopteri; order Pleuronectiformes; family Rhombosoleidae; genus Colistium; species Colistium nudipinnis. Next base: position 129,225 of record JAFBJU010000427.1, read on the forward strand.
GGAATTCCTTCTGTGAGCCCAGTATTATAAACAAGGGGAGGATTTCCATGTCAATGCTTCACGGAGCTCCGTGTTGGACCCAGAAAATCTTTTCAACGTGATCTTCTTCTTCTCCTTTGGCTCTTATCTGCTCTCCCGGGCCGCTTTAAGTTTTTATCGATGTGGAATCCGTGGCCATCACGGAAAAAAACCACGCACTAAAACGCCTCATTGGATCTCATATGGAGCTTATAATCCCACGTACTGTATTTTCTTTTCACGAGCGAGGGAGAGACAGTGTGGGGACGTGTCTGTGTGCGCTGGCATGACGAAAATGAAGATTCCGATGAATATTTGAATAATTATTTCTGTTGGATGAAACTCGGAATGATCTCATCATGTTGGCCCAAAGTATTTTTTTTTTTTTCCACTCCGAAAAGGAAAATTAGAAAATTGGAACGATATAGATTTCATGCTGGATGGGGGGGGGGTTTGTGAGTTTGTGAACTCTGCGTTCCTCAGCACAAAAGCACAATGAGCCAATTCACTAACATGCAAATACTTTTAAACACACACACACACACACACTATCAGACACAATCAGACACACACACACACAACCTGCACTCATCCAAACACGGCTTCAGAGACACATTGATGCTTTTCGTCAACACGCAGGGAAACTGAAACAACACTTCTATTGAGTGGACTGAGCAGTGTGTGTGTGTGTGTGTGTGTGAGTGTGTTTGCGGTTGGGTGTGGTTGTTTAATTGTGGTGAACTGGGTGTCACTCAAGATCAGAAGGTTGTGTTAATTACAGGTGGTGTTGACCTACTGCAGAACAGGTGATGGAGAGTTGGTGTATTGACACAAAAAATATATGTGCAGGTGTGTGTGTGCGAATATGCATGATGTGCGGTTACATCTACATTTTGACTTGTGCGTTTGTATTCTACTATGCGCAAAATTGGCTCGGTGTCTGACCTCCACCTGCAGCTCCTTGGCCGTGGTGGTCCGCAGCTCCGTGGGGACGGTGCACTCCAGCGTGTTGCCCACCAGAGTCAGAGTCTCACAGCTGTGGTTGGAGACGGTGAGGACCTGGCACTTCATGGCCTCCCGGTCCATGTGATCGCCCTGAGAGAGAGAGAGAGCGAGAGAGAGAGAGAGAGAGAGACACACACACACACACGGGCGAGTGAGATGAGTTCAGTGGTCAAAGGTCACTTATCTCGTGACTCTCAGTGAGATGAGGAACAAAGAAGCCAGAGTGGACACACACACGACATTTGTCCAAGTGACTGTGCAAGTGTGTAACCGAGTTAGGTGTGTGTGTGTGTGTGTGTGTGTGTGTGGGGGGGAGGGGGGCTGAAACAGCAACAGAATCTAACTTTGCTCTTGCGTTGCACTCCGCTCTGGTTTCTTTGCTCTCTCATTCAGTCGTGTTTCTCTCTCTCTCTCTCTCTCACGCACAAGCACACACACAAAAACACAAACACACACACAGGCGCACATTTAGAAACACACTTGTTTGAATGAGGCAGGAGGCAATAAAGAGAACGATCACATTCCTTTGCGTGACAGCTCGGGATTTTCAAATTTGACACAGAGTGGGAGCTCGCACCTGTTCCGGCACTTTCTCTCTCTCTCTCTCTCTCTCTCTCTCTCTATTTCTCCCACACCCACAGGCACACGCACATTGTGTGTTTCCAGGCTGCAGTTGTGACCATGCCGAGTCATTAAAATATTTTAATAAAGCTTTGACGCTGCGCTCGGTTTGATCAAAATAAACTGTGAGGGAGATAATTGAAAGCCAGACGCTTCTCACGCTCCCATAAATTCATTCTCTCTCTCTCTCTATTTCTCCCACACCCACAGGCACACGCATATTGTGTGTTTCCAGGCTGCAGTTGTGACCATGCCGAGTCATTAAAATATTTTAATAAAGCTTTGACGCTGCGCTCGGTTTGATCAAAATAAACTGTGAGGGAGATAATTGAAAGCCAGACGCTTCTCACGCTCCCATAAATTCATCGTCGGAGATAAAATCTTGGCCACCAGCCACAGTCAAAGCCAGCTCGGTCCCTTCGTGCGTGGATCCGTCAGTCCGTTTTTTTTTTTTTTTTTTTGCGGCTCCATTGGAAGCCGTGTTGGGGCTGCAGCTATCAGATGGCACCCAATGAGCCGGGCATTCGCCCTTTACTGGAGGCCAATGCATGGCAGGGTTATCAGATGGCGTTAAATGTGGCCTGTTTCGGGCCGGTGGGTAAAAAAAAAAATGGGGGTTTGTTTGGAGTGGATGGAGGGATGAAGGGGAGGGGGGTGTGGAGGTCGGGTTGGTGGTGGATTTAGCATCAGGGCCAAGGTCATGTCTGGGAAACAGAAAGAAAAAAAGATCCCCTGTGAGAGGTTTCGGCCCAGCTGCCACAAACCGTCGAGCTGCCGTCGACAAAAGCGACAAAAAAAAAAAAAAAGCAAAGAAAAAAAAGAGGAGAAATATGTATTTCATTGTGTTCTTAAAAAACAGACTCCGGGGACGGCGGTGGGTGGCTTGTTTGAAAAGCAGCATGAATAGGTCAAGAGCTTTGACCCTGGGCCAGCGGAACAATGTGAGCGGACAATAAGAGAGAGAACACACAGAGTGGGGTGTAAACGATGGGAAACAGACTCCACTTCCTGTTTTTCTTTCTCTATTGTTTCCTTCCCCAACTCGACCTGCGACACTCTGAAAACCCTTTTTTTTATTTTTTTTTATTTAACCTTTATTTATCCGGATGAATCAATTGAGATTCTCATTTACAAATCAGATTTGACATTCAAATACCATATATATATTTTTTTCTTTTTTGTCGTGCGCCTGTGCACCTGTTTCTGCAGCACACATCTGACCTTTGACCTTTTTTGCCGTTTCACTTCGCACGGAAGTGAACAGAAAAAGTTCTTACAGCCGCCTGTGACCAAACCACTTTTTTTGAACAACATTTGCCACTCTCACCTTGAGCTCCACGATGCTCTTGTTGTCCTTGGAGGTGAGCTTGGGGTCCTGGAACAGCGGGTCCTCCACGTAGATCAGGTCCCACGGCTCCGTGGAGAAGCCGTCCAGGACGAACGCCACCTTGGTGACCACGGGCGGCTGCAGGGCCAGCTTGGCCAGCGACGGCGTGGTGCACTGGATGGAGGTCCGGTTCTCTCCGTACACGCAGCTCTGCAAGAGGAGGAGAAGAAAAAATACATATAAATCAATAAATAAAAATATTGATAAATACTGTTAATAAAACAGTCCATTAAGGCTCACACGGTGAGACACAATTTGACTTGCTTTTAAAGTAGTTTTTTTTTCCATCAAAAAAAATTGCAGGAATTTTACATCCCCATGAAAAAAAAGGGTGTTTTGTGTGTATGTTTTGTCGGAAAAACGGTGCCGTGACAAATCGGTGGTCAGATGGCTTCCTGCATGCACTTACAATTGATTATATCTTCTCTCATTTATTTATATGATTGTTTTTTTTTAAGATTTGGACCGGGAAAGACCCCCTCGAAGCTAAAAAAAACATAACACAACTTTTGCAACTCACAAAAACACACACACACACACAAAGAGAGACACTGAGCTCCCTCGCACAGATTGGAGGCGTCTTCTATGACACGAGACACCCGGCCGTCTTCACCTGTGCGTCCTGAGGGCGCGACACTGGACTCGGCTCCGAGAGGCCTCCGCGCTTTTGTGCTCATTAAGACAGAAAAGTCACTATTTTGTTTTTGGCAGCCGCTTCGTTTTGTGCGTCAGATATTCTCAGGGTTCTGCCTTTTGTGCATAAGTAGACATTTATTGTGTTTTGCAGTTTTTTGAGCTCTAGGAACCACAAATCCACTGCGCAGGAGAAAATGTAACTCAGTCATTCTCCTTATGGCTTTTTATTTTAAATTCTAAACACACATTTCATAAATTTCTCTTATTTTTTCAAATTGTGCGATTTTTTTTTTTTTTTTTACCAATTATCAAATGTACTTATTTTAAAAAAATAATCTCGTCTTAACCCCACATGCCTTAAATCGTTTTTTTTTTTTCCCCCACTCATCTACAGCGTCTGACGTTTTGTATCTATAAATACAAGTTTAGCAGTTTGTTTCCTTGTGGCGTTTTCTTTGATTGAGCTATATACAAAGTGGGAGCGAACCCTCCACGGGTGGAACATGTGGACGCGTGAGGGCAGCAACATGGAGATTAGAGGTCTGAGCTTCACAGCAATTACCGTTTGAAATTTGCCAGCATGAGAAACCTGTCTCTCGCCGCACAGTTACACAAATTATTGCTACACATGCGCGACACATGCTCGTAACGCTACAGGCCGAGCGTTGTAAAACGACACAGCGTAGGAAATAGAAAAGCTGCTGAGGCGTAAACTGTTTCGCAAACAGAGTGTGGAAGTGGTTGACTGCGTAAAGGATCGAAAATAGAAATCGTGATTTTTAGAAATCAATAAAAACACGGGCATGGAACATTTTGTTGAAGTACAATAAAGAGAAGCCAGGTCAGTTGTAAAGGTAGTCAGTTAGTGGTGAAAACATTTATTTTCCCCATTTATCTGGCTCTTAAAATGCTGACGTTTAGATGCAAATATGGTGAAAAGAAAAAAGTAAATGAAGGAAAAAGCAGTTAAAAGTGTGACGACGCTCATATTCCTCCCCACAGGTGCACCCGGAACACACCAGACCCGTTTGGCTGCGTGTGGAGAGATCAATGTTGATATATTGGGCTGCGGTGGGAGCCAGGATTGTGTGTGTGTGTGTGTGTGTGTGTTTGTCTTTCGGGCTACAAAGGTAGATGTGTCCCTGAGAAGATATGCCAGCAGGTGAAAAACACACACCATGTGCACAAGTCAGTTTGAACCTTTGAACACAACACGTCCTTAAAAAAAAAAAAAAAAAAAAAAATGCTGTTTGGATCATTTCAAAAAAAAAAAAAAAAAAAGTTTGGTGGAGGCTTTGGATCTTTGGGAAAAAACTGATTTTAATGAATAGACACATGGAGTCTTCCATGAAATAAGTCGTTTGATTTTCAAGTGGCATTTAAACGTCTGGCAGAGATAGCAAGCGGCACGATAACCTGCAGCGTCACATCTGCTTCACAATTGAATTTACCCCACGTTTGGATGTGATTTTTTTTTTTTTCGTATGTTAAAGACGAACATGAGATATTTCTCTCACTTGTGTATATTTATTTCACTTAGCATTTTTTTCTCCCCACTACATTTAGCAAAGTAAAAAATAATTAATAAAATGATTCGAAGAACAACAATAAAACGTCTCAATTTTACGGACTTCACTTGAGGCTACAACCTAACCTGGAATAATTCTCACAGACATGTAATCTGGAATAGACTCCAGCTCCCTGGTGACAATTACAAAAGGACAAGCAGTTATATGGATATGGATACCGCAATGTGATCCCACGCCTTGGGTTTCAGTTGCGCGGCCCACTTGGAGGTGACTTTGAGAACACACAAATTGGGATTTGGAGCCTGAGGCTCAGAGTCTCGAGACAGGACGCTGGAAATGTGATTTCCAGCTCAGTGACTGATATGTGACTCCCCGGCCTGCAGCTCTGTGGAACGTGTTGCTGAAACTTCCTCACCCACTTCCCAGCCTGATTCCCCCCTGAGCTGTGGCGGCCCAGATGGACACGCACACACATTCACACACATAAAGTCACACACAAAGTGACTGGTGTGTTGAAAGCACCGGGTTGTCTAACGAAAGCGGACTAATCTAATTAACCTCCTGTCCTCTACACACCAAAAAAAACACAAACTACACTCATGACATTATTATTGTTATTGTAATAATAATAATAGTAATAATAATAATAATAATAATAATAACAACAGTATTAATAATAATAATAATATATATATATATATATATATATATATATATATATATAACTTATGCTGCCATCATTGCTGTTATTTCTTAATTAAATTCAATCTATATAGGTATATATATATATATATATAAGAGTTATTATTATTATTGTCACGATAACAACCCGCAATGATTTATTACAGCAGTAACTGTCATTTGTGTTCCTTCTGTGAAACATCTCCAGATAATGTCCCTGTGCGTGTTGTGATTTGTTGCTAAACAAATAAAACTGAAGTGGATGAAATAAAACTGATTCCCCCCCCCCCACTGATTCCCCCCCCCCCCGCCCGCCCCCCTCCCACTCGTCTGCCAGTGGGGGGTGTGCGTTGAAAGGAAAAATATCCTGTGAATTAGTGGAAACCTCCGTCAGTTTCATTGTTGGGCCGACGTCTCCTCGTACGAGAGGCGTTCAGGGAGCAGCTGTAAATACAATCGCTCACAGAGGTTTACTGTGCGGAGTGATGAGAGAACCAGCAGATCCCCCCTCGCCCCTCCAAAAAAAACAAAAAAAAAAACAAAACAAACTCTGCCGTCCCTAACAGAAAAAAAAGAAAAAGTCATCAAGGAGCTCCCACGTACAGCAACGCTTGACAAATCTACAGTGATTTATAGCCGAGGAGTTTCCTGCCACGCTGAGCTGCGGCGCGTTAGCATTTGTTTTGGACTTAAAGTCTTAAACTTCTCCTTGCGCGTTGAGCTTATCAACGGGATGTTTTTAGCATCAGACCTGTAACTGCACACGATCGATTTTGCATCTCGCCTCGCATTTCTGTTTTTTTTACACCAATGCCACGATTCAATAATAATAATAATAATAATAATAATAATAATAATAATAATAATAATAATAATAATAATAATAATAATAATAATAATAATAATAATAATAATAATAATAATAATAATAATAATAATAATAATAATAATAATAATAATAATAATAATAATAATAATAATAATAATAATAATAATAATAATAATAATAATAATAACTCAATTATTACAAATTCAATTATACGACAATATTGTGTATTAATTCTGATAATCAATCGTATGCAAACGATATGAATTATTAATTCCCGGTACCGGTCATGACAACACTTGACCTGATGGATTCAAACAATCTGCCCGACAATAGTCTCGACTTATCGGCCAATGGTAGGAAGCATCTCGACACAGAGAGAAAAACCTGACTCATTCACCCCCCCTCTCTCTCTCCAGCTGTGGGGGGGCATGGGAAAGGGAAAGAGTCTTCGTGAGGCATTCAGGTGTCAGCTGGGGGGGATTTGTCCCTCTGGGGCGAGATAGGAAGGGGAGTCCAGTGCCGAACTGGCCAATTTGTGAATGTGGGCGACAGGTGCCCGGCCGCCACCTAAAAACTCCAGAAAAACCAGAACTACATGTGGTGGCGACAAACACCAGCTCCCCCCCTCAGACATCTCTTTCTGTATGTGCATATTTAAAAAAATAATAAAAAGAAACATGCACCCCCCCTTTTCGGCTCTGTGACCATGCCAGCTTTTCACGACAAACCGTAAAAAAAACTCTTTCATGTTTGTGGGAAAGCTGAGATTGGCTGAGACCAGGCTTTACTGGAGATCTGAGAGGCAGATATCAAGTCAACACTGGCTGTTTCTCTCTCTCTCTCTCTCGGCTTTTGGCTTAAAACAGGTCTTGGTTTCTTTCCTTTCGATTTTTTACCCACCAAACTGCACATGACTAAAAAAAAACGGACCAAATTCCACGGCCTCCGTTCCGGGTTTACAAAGCGCAGCGCAGCTCGGCCCGGCGTGACCGACTTGCATTACCCAGCATGCCCCTTGCTCTGGCGACGGAGACCTCGGGGAGGGGGGGGCCTCCATCTGTGACAGAGCCTCCACTTTATTTTGAAGGGCCGAGACAATAAGACACTTATATTGTCCCTTCCCAGGCTGAGCCCTAACTCATCCCGTTTACTGGAAAGAATTTAACAGGCGACAGCTGGGGCCCTGCGGGGCCTGATCCCATCCTAAACCATTAGCCAATGATAGCCTTATTATATGCTCTCTCTCTCTCTCTCTCTCTCTTTCTGCTGGAAGATAGAATTGTTTTTCTTCTCTGTGATCTGTTTAAAAGGAATAATGAACTATCTGGGTTGAAGTTGCAACATGCTGCCCTTCAGTCCTCACAGAGATTCTCATTCTTTTTCAGTTTTAGATACTTTTTTTTTTTTAATCATCATTTCTCGTCCCTAACAATAAAGAAGTGGTTTTGTTTATCTTATGAAATTCAATTCTGATTCTCCCCGACTGTTTGGTTCCAGTCCGTTAACCATTTTTTTGTTTTTACCCTGAGTCATTAAGCAAAGTAAATTGTAAACTTGTGCGTAACCATAGCAACGCACTTTTCAAGCTTTGTCCTGTGTTGCAGGTGAACAACAGACTCCACCACGAGTCAAACTGACAACCGACGGCCAACAACAGCTCCATTTTTTTTGGACTTTAGCCAATGGCTATAAGGTATGAAGCACACTCAGTCAGAGTCCTTGTATGAAACGCAAACAAAAACTCTGGAATTTCCAGTTAGTTTGACCTCTCGCGACCTCTCCACTGTTTTTTAACCTTTTCAAATCATCCAGGAGGAACCGTCCAAACAAACGGCGCCACACGCGAAGCCACTCTCCCTCCGTTGATCCAAATGGTCCCTGATGTCTTTGATGGGAAGTTTAAATAAAGGAGGTGGGCCCAGATATAAACGTGTCGGGGATTCAAATCTGAGGCCTTCATGATAATAAGTGGGATTTCACTCACTAATGTTTCTGTGAGGCGTGAGCTCCCCAGACAGCCATCGACCTCTGACCCGAACACAGGTCAATGACCAGCGAAAGGGAAAGTGAAAGACGAGACACTGCGGGGAGTATGTGTGTGTGTGTGTGTGTGCGCGTTTGTTCTTGTATGTGTGTGTGTGTGTGAGAGAGAGAGAGGGAGACAGACTGATTAGAGATAAGGACCATATCGCTGCTAAGATTTGAGATGGAAGTCTTATTCCATGAGAGTGCGGTTTGTGTATCACACTGTGTGTGTGTGTGTTTGTGTGTGTGTGTGTGTGTGTGTGTGTGTGTGTGGTGTGGTGTTTGCCTTAGGGAGGTGGCTGGAGGACAAGCAGGGCTTTGTTATGATGAAATCTGTCATCCTGAGGCGCGCGCTGCTGCAGGTTCAGTCCTCAGCGCTCGGTAAACACACACACACACACACACACACACACACACCTACGCTGTATGTACAGGGATGTTTGTTTATGACCCACTAAAACAACTTTTACTCTGAGAGTGTTTTTAATTCTCATGAAGCTGCCTCTATCATCTTTGTAACGAGATGCTTAAATACTGTAGAAGGATTTTTTAAAATAATTTTAACATGTTTATAAAGAGAAAATTGTTGAGTTGCTTAAAAAATAATAATAGCAGCGGAGTTTTATAGGAGCTCGGACCTATTGGCATGTGTTTCCAGTTTCACTTCAAGAGATGAAATTACTTCTTAACATGGAGATTTTCTTTTTGCAGTTTGACGAATAAATAAAGGTTGCTCCGTCTTTTTTTTTTTTTTTTTTTTAAGCAAAAAGCAACTTTGATGAAATTGAAGCTGTGAAACCCTGATCCAGGAGCAGGGTGTGTGTGTGTGTGTGTGTGTGTGTGTGGATCAGAGGGTCACTGAGAGCGAGGCCTCGGCGTGCAGCTTCTCTGTCACCATGATTACTTCAGACAACACTGACTCTTTTCTGGCTACAACTTGGAAAACGTCAGCAGGGCTGCGCAACAGTGGCCAAAGACATATCTGGAATATTGTTTCTTGAACTGAATATTATGTCTGCGTTATGGATTGGGGGATCCAGATTTTCCTATGAAGTACTGCTGTTAGAACTGTTAAAAAAAAACAGGGAGGGAAGGGGTAACGGAGCACGGACTCTCCATTTGATCAGGTAATAATAACATAACATAAAAACGTTTTTTTTTTTATATTTTATATTCCAAAGTATGGAAGATACCTCAAGAGGTCTGTATCTTAAAAAAAAGACAAATGGCATGGAGCCACGATGTAGAAATAAATTCAACTTGAAACACTTGACACATCATGACATTGAAGTGGAAACCACTTGTTTTCTGAAGAAATAATAAAACTTTAAACTTTAAACCGAAGAAAATACAACATTTGCGTTGTGCTGTGTGTTGTGTGTTTTCTGCTGGGAACATGTACAATTGTCCAGAGTTTGCTGACCCTCATGTCCAGGTGATAGAAGGTTTAAGAAAGAATCAACATAAATGACATTTCACGTACATTTACTGGCTTTTAGGGCTTTTATTGTGGTTTTAAATGGATTTTAGACGTTTTAAAGTCCTGCAGACGGAGTGGTGAACGCCTGGTGTGGCTCAGGTCTGGAATGACACCATCCAGACGAAAGGGTCGGGGTATCAAGTGCTTTAAGGGTGTGTGCGTGCGCAGATGTGTTCATGTGTGTGCGCGTCTGTTTTTTTTTAAGTAGAACAAAGTGTGACGGAGGAGAGGCGAGCCGGAGCGTCCTATAGGCCGAGGTGACAGCTGGATCCTACACATCAGTCTGACCATTTTCCATTTCCTTCCTCTCTCTCGTTTGTCTGACATGTTGCCTTTTTTTTTCTTTTCAATCGTTTCTGGGGGCGTCACGACATATGTATAATGACAATACCATGGATGAGAAAGCAAAGACCTTGAAAAAATACCGCCCCCCCCCCCCCCCCCATTCTGCCTGCGTGTGATATTTCTCACAAGTCTGTTTTAACCACACGGAGCGTGAGACTTGGAGGAGTGAACGTCAGGAACCACAGCAGGAAGCAAATTTACCGTTTGGCACTTTCATGTTTACATTAATAACAATGGAAAAAAAACCACAACAATTAATACAATACTTGTATTCATGAGGTCCATGTGATGTTTGAGTAGGTGTTGGAAAGGAGACAAGGACCTAATTTTTAAATAAATGGAATTGAATTGTGAATACCCCCCCCCCCCCCCCTGCGTGTGATATTTCTCACAGGTCTGTTTTAACCACACGGAGCGTGAGACTTGGAGGAGTGAACGTCAGGAACCACAGCAGGAAGCAAATTTACCGTTTGGCACTTTCATGTTTACATTAATAACAATGGAAAAAAAACCACAACAATTAATACAATACTTGTATTCATGAGGTCCATGTGATGTTTGAGTAGGTGTTGGAAAGGAGACAAGGACCTAATTTTTAAATAAATGGAATTGAATTGTGAATAGCATTAAAGGGATTGATAGTGGAATGTTTGAGAGACAGTATTATATCAGGACATTTTTTTTAATTTTATTTATGGAGGTGAAACCTTAAAAAAAAGTTCTAAATGTACTTTATGGAGAATAGTGACAAAAAGGGGGAGTATTTCTCGGGCAAGATTTAGATGATATATTTGCTCAACTATGACTCCAACCAACCTGATTGTGCAAACCATTACACATTTTTAAACTTCAAATGATGAAATATGACATTATGGGATGTGAAACCCCCTTTTTTTGGTACGCACCACTTGGAAGACCTCGGCGTCCTGACCGGTGGTGAGGACCATCTGGGGCTGGAGGCCAGACTGGAGGAAGAAGCCGTGAGCCGACACCGTGCAGCCTCCGCTAGAGCCAGGGGGGACGAGAGCCAGATATCAGAGACACAGTGGAGTCCCGCAGGGAGCCGATCTCGGACCCAACACGTTAGACCTCTCCTCACCTCCCAATCCTTCCTACTGTAAATCTCAGTGTGCATTAATCTGACTCGGCACATCCGCAGATACTGTGGCTTAAAATCCAACCTGGATTTCTCCTCCTGCTTTTGGGCTTCTTTTTAGGTGACGACATCTAAAAAGCTCATATTCATCTTGAATTTATGTTCTTTTCCTGTATGTCACTGCTTAATTTGTTACTTTTATTTCGGAGCACTGTTGAGGAGTCTGAAACATCATTGCCAGCAAACTACGCTCCGTCATTGTGGTTTATAGGACGGATAAATGAAAATTTTGCGAATACAAAAAAAATTAAATAAATCACGTCTCGAACCTGACAAAGGAGCGCGAGGGCTGGATGCTGTAGATGATGGGGTCCTGGTTGTAGGTGAAGAGCACGGGGGCCAGGACCTCCACCGAGTCCACCGTCAGCTTCACCGCTTGCTCGGAGGGAACGGCATGAGGCGGCGTTTTGCACGTCAGCATGGTGGACGACAAGCTGAAGGTTTTTTTTTTTTAAGAGGAGAGTGAAAAAGGTCAAAAGGTCGAGTAAACACAGAGGACAAATAGTTGTGTTAGCGTGTACAGTGGAAGCCATTGTCAAAAAAAACCCATTCATGCATTTCTCTCCCATTAGTCCTGCAGACAATTCCTGACAAGATTCTGCTGGAGCGGGAAAAGTGGCGGAATAAGGAAAAAGAGAGAAAAATGAGAGGGAAAGAAAAGGATGAAGGAGAAATATTTGACCTTTTAACTTCAGGCAAAACATTCTCTCAAAAATTACAGCTAATTTCTGACTACAATAAATATTTTAGTTTCGTAGAGTGTCTCCTGTCACGCAAACTGAAGCCATGAAAATCAGAAAAAGATGGAGAGGAAAACAAAAAAGTGGCAAGACAGCGGGGATTAAAGAGATGAAATGGAGGGACTGACCTCTGGATTTTACAGGCCGCCTTCCCAACCGTCATCTCCTGCCTGTTCCCAGTATCCAGGAACGCTCCTCTGATGGTCAGCATGGTGTTCCCAGACTTGGGCCCAAACATGGGGAAGATCTCATGGATCACCGGCTCCTGGAGGCACACGCTCATGTTTACATACTGCCGTATTGTTAGTAACTGGTGTGTGTGTATATGGGCTCTATGACGGCAATTTTTTGTTTAAATAATCCAAAAATCCCCCAAACAAAACCACATTTCTTACCACAAAGGTGAAGCCCTCCATCTTGGCGACCTTGTTGAAAGTGGTGACCTTCACCGTGTGACCCGACGGGGTGAAGTTCCCGCTGAACACTGGGTAACACTGCAACTCACTCCACCTAAACACAAACAACAACGCCCCCCCCCAACCACACACACACACACACACAAACACACACAAAACCCCAGCATTATACCCCTGCCACAGCCACCCGGCGTTTATCCTAATCCAATCATCATCCACTCCCCGGCAGGAATGCACAAAGAGGGGCCGTCTTCCTGCGGGACTGGGGAGGCCGTGCGTGTGTGTGTGTTTTTTTGTCTCCTGCTCATTTTCTAATAAGGTTGTTTGTAGCCAAAGAAGCTTTTGAATGGGACGCAGTGATTTTTTTCCCAGCAATTTTCCAGTTAGGGGAGTCATGTGTTGAATGTGGAGGAGAAGTAAAGGGGGGATGAGGGGGGTGGTGTGGGGGTCTTAACATTCTTGCCTCCACACAATCACCCCTATTAAAGCTGCCCTGCCACTATAGGACGCCAGTGTGCGGGTCCCTTCATCTCGTAAACAACCCGCCACTTAACACACACTCAAAGGTGGCCTCTCAGATCATGATGCAGTGACAGTGTTTTCAACAATGCAAAACAAAGACACACACACGCACACTCTACTATACACAACATAGACATATTACATTCCGTAGCCTGCCCTTACCCCGACCTTAACCATCGCCACCACATGACTCACCCAACCCCTTTTACTGCCTCAAATAAACTCACAACTGTAGGACATGCACACACAAATACACAGGCACACACCTGTTGAGGTTGTCTTGTCGGGACAGTCTGCAGGGAGCTCCGGCCACCTCCACAGTCACCAGCGACGCCTTGAAGCTCTCCGTCTTGTCGAAGCCGAAGTGGCGGCCGCAGATTGTGACGGCTGTGGCTCCTCGGATCGGACCGGAGGCAGGAAAGACCTAGAGGGTGAACAAGGAGCGTTCACAATTAATCAGAATGAGACCATAATGAAAAAATATTATAATAATAAAATAAATAAATAATAATAATAATGTATAT
>JAFBJU010000427.1:143292-176026 GCA_016785305.1 Colistium nudipinnis
ATAATAATAATAATAATAATAATAATAATAATAATAATAATAATAATAATAATAATAATAAATAAAAAAAGTCGAAATACAAAAATAAAGCTTTTTTTGGACATTTATACTGTATGAATATACTGTATATACTGTGTGTATACAGTGCATGAGTTAAAAATAACGGCCTTTCACTCCTTCCACCAAATTTAGTGCCTCAAATATAAAGGCAACACAACCTTTGGTTCTGCATATAGAAATCAATCACAATCACACATTACGATAAATTATTATTAAACACAGTAAAGAATGATATTCCTTTATGGTAAATAGCTCTCAACAAATGAGGTTTTTATGTATAAAAGTCTGTTCGGCAAGAATTTAGAAGGGCTACGTTTAAAATGAATACGAGTTAAACTTATATTTTCACAGCAAGTGTGCCTATGACTATGAGCGTCTCCTCCCTTTTTTTTCCTCCAGCACTGTGCCACATTCAACACGACTCCTCGAACCAAAAAAATAAATAAAAAAAATCAATGCATACAGACTTTCCACTCCGAGTGCGGCTGGTGCTGACAGGAACGGGTCACAGAGAAGCAAACAGAAAGGGTCTGGTTCCACACGCACACGCACGTGCACACACACACACACACACACAACCTGCCTCGACCCGACTTTACCCAGACTTTGCTCAAACTCAAAAAACAACCTGCAAAAACACCTCTCCTTCTGAGACTCTTAAAAAAAATCACTGCATACAGACTTTCCACTCTCCCACACATTCAAATGTAAGCTGGTGAGTTACAGAAGAAGAGGTGTTTATGCAGGTTGTTTTTGGAGTTTGAGCAAAGTCTGATCACACAGGAGTCAGCAGGAGGAGGCAAACAGAAAAGTTTGCTCTTAGGCTCAGCTTATTTACTCAGAATGAACACAGTGAACAACTGATAACGTTTAAACTCTGCCACAGTGGCTCTGAACATCTGACTGTGGTTTTTGGACGGCGCCCTGATCGTCGCCATGACGACGCGGCATCACGGTTACCTTGGTGATGGCGGGCGCACAGTACTGCTGTGTCCAGACGGAGGTGGAGGGACACCGGTCGGCCCTGATGCAGCGTCCGTCGCACCAGCCGCACTCGGTCACCCGGGACGACAGCAAACAGGAAGTGCAGGTGGTCAGCTGATCACAGCCGGGGCCAATCAGGGGGACTCTGGTGATCTAAGGGGGGAAGTCAGAGTTCAGGGCAGGAGGTTTACCCTCTGTATTTAGTGATGAACACAGTGTCTAAACTGAAATCCTGATAAATGGAACCAACCTTGTTTCCCGTGGCCATGAGCAAAGCGCCACCCGAGTCGTCCAGCAGCACCACGCTGGACGAGACGGGCCTCGCGTCCAGACGGATGTTCACGTGAGGAGAGGCGAATCTGGAGAACAGCACCTGAAGGAGAGAGGAGACGTCTCTAAAATGAGATGAAATTCAACAGAAACAATAACAAAAATTTTGAGACACGAGCAAAATGATTAGTGGTTTCCAAATCAAAATTCAAAATCTGTGCATATATAAAATCAATACACTTCATTTATAGTTTTCTATAAACTGGCTCCTGCTTCCTGTGGACAGACAAACATTTCCAAATAAGCAGATATTAGGTCAGGAGGTGGGTATTGGTTCACTTCTCGTTGATGTTGGTTTCCATTCTTCTGTTTTGTTTATTTTGGAACGCCTCAACAGTGTCCTACGCTGATATATGGCATGAATTAAATAAGCCAGAAACACAAACACAATAACGAGAGGAGGGGGAAATAACTGGGAGAAGCTCTTTTGGCGCCACACCAGCGAACCCTGACTGGGAGGTGCACATGCGAATATGATCCAGATTGTGTCATCTTTCCCTGGGAGATGCCTTCACTGGAGTCTTGGCTGGTTTTAATGGATCCATCATGCAAAGTGAATTTTGCATCGAGGCCAGTTCATCACAGAGCCATGCTGCATCCAGTTATCCAGGTCAGGACAGAATGTGCTCAAAGGTCTTTTCTTTTTTTTTTTTTCCCCCACAAGGACAGGTGGAACTAATACTAATCCGATCAGGAATCTGCTCCGGACATGTTTGGTCCCATCAGGGCCGCAATTTGCCTTTGACAGCTATAAAATGAGTCTGCTCAGGCCCTTTACGACGACACTCCAGCTACATTTAATTTAAAGTGGGAGAAAATATGAGACTACCGATAAACTTCTTCAAATGGTTCAGCAGATTTAGAGAGAGAGAGATGAAAAGAAAGATGCAGCCAAAGGCAGAACACACAGTGCACTCTAGAACACGTTGGGTTCCTCGCACATGCACACACACACACCTGGAACGGCATTTATCATTTGTGTTTATGCTGCAATTCCAGGCCTGGGAGCAAACAAAACAGAGCGGAGTCTCAAATGGGATGTGTGGTTGCTCCGGTTACACAAAGTGTTTTAAATGGTGCTGTTTCCCCATCACACACACACAACTTCACACACACGCACACATCACACACACACGCACACACACACACATCTTTCTGCCGGGTCAGAATGGAGCTGCAACTATTCTACTCCGCCAATAAAAGAACAATAAAAAAAAAAAAGAACGGCTGCATCTTAAAAAAAAAACTCACATTGTGTGAGATTTATTGTACTTTTTTCAGCGGCTTGTCCAATTGTATGGTTGCGTCAGCGGATCCAGTCAATGCCCAACGCTCTGCATTGTAACTTTTAATGTGATTTTCTGGCCCCGTGTTTCCCAGTGTCCTGCCTGCCACTGTTTCAGCCTCATGATCAGTATAATGGGCGACTCTCCTCCGGGGAGCAGGGCCACACACACACACACACGCACACAACGGGCATCTCTCTGGAGGTAATAGCCATGTGAATTACAGCTTATTGTATTAGGCGGGCCGGGGGGAAGTTGTGTTATTCCCACAGAGGCCCGAGTGCAACACTTCCTGAGTCCATCCAGGGGAACAAGGCTCTTTTTCTTTCACTGCGTCCCCTCTCCGCTGGGAGCCACCAGGAAGCTGGAAATGCGTGAAAAGTTGACAGCTTCTTTTTTTTTTGGTCACGGTGCTAACAATGAAATGAGCTGCCCGCGCAAAAAGATGACCCCCGCTCGCAGATTGTAGCTGCTGTTTGACCTTGGACTGAGAGAGCCCGAAGGTCAGGGGTTCAAATCCTCTACTCGGAACATCAGAGATGCTTTTGTTGAATTCATAGGTACATTTTGATACAAAAACGCACTGAAGAAGGTAAACGTTGCAATTTGGGAACAAGGTGTCTTATCGTCGAGTTGATTGGAGGTACAGGTAGTAGATTCTTTAATTTACTACAATTATTTCATTTAGCAGATCTAAAACAATATCTCAGTTGTTTATCTTGCTCATTGAATTTGCTTTTTTTTCTTGCCTTTTATTTCTGTCAAATATCGCACTTCCTCCGTCTGGCAATCAAGATCATCACCGTCAAAGGGTCGCTGGGGAAAAAAGTCGTATTTCCATTTCTGCCACAAAGCTCTGTGTCTTCTCAAGTCCATTTTGACTCGATCAAATGTGACTTCCCATTAGTACGGCGCAGTGATTGATTATTTAAAGCCCATTCTGGAGAGCAGACACCTGCCGGGTTCCGAAAATCCAAGCTCCCCGGCCACACTTTCCCGGACGCCGAGTCAACAGAAGTCATTTTTCACGGCCCACATATGTTAGAGTGGAATAAGGTTTTCAGGACATAATTGCTCGATGACATGGGGAGTTTGGCAGAGCGGGACAGCTGCTCTCCTCTTTAAACCTTCTTAAAACCCCTCAGCTAAAACATTGAACTTCAGCCAAAATCAGCCAACCACAAAAAAGTAGCAAAAAAAGGAGCGGTGTGTGAGTGTGTGTGTGTGGGGGTGGGGGGGGTGTTATGGTGGAGAAACACACAGCAACAGCTGCACTGGACGCTCAGCAGCAGAAAATGCCGTGCGAGGGGACGTGTCGGCGAAGCTCGCCGTTCACCATTAACGTGCCGTTCAGCCTGTAAGCCCCCCCCCCCGCCCCCCATCGTGCAGCTGTCGGACCCTCTTTCCACTTCTCTGTTGCGTTTCTTTTCTTCAACGCGCGTCTCTTCATTCTTGTGTTTTGGAAAAAGCACGTGAGGTCATTCGACTTTTCTCTCGGACTAACGCACCGATGCCACGCGTCACTTTGCAGAAGCAGAGGCGAGATGTGCGTCCGGATTGGCCGGGGTGGCAAGGCGACAAGCCCTCTTCTGCAAAATTCTAACATAATAATAATAAAAAAATTAAATAAAAAAAAGAAAAAAGAAAAAGTACCAGTCCAGATTTAAAACTCCTTCAAATATTTGTATTTCACTCTCACTTTAGTAAAAAAGGTGACAGACAAGAAAAACACACACACACAGACACACACAATCCGGCTCGATGACAGAGACAGACAGATGCACACCCAAGTTACCTTTACGGTTATTTGCTGAGGAGGGCCGGAGGATAGTTAGTTCCGCATTAACCACTCATTGACCTGGTTAAAAAAAAAAAAGTTGACCTTTGTGGGACCTGCTGCAGCTACGAGGTGAAAAAGGCCTCCATAGATCTCCCTCTGTCTCAAACACGCCCTGAGCCGACAGAAAATATTTGCATATGGGTCATCAGCGGTCTGTTTATCCTTTTGGAAGTGGCCTTCAATCCGCATCTCCTGGTTTCATACAGACACCAGTCAGAAAAAAGAAAAACACAACGCCCGAGGTCACCAGACTGGGAGCCCCGGCCTCAAGTTCACATACGTTCTCCTCAGGCTTGAATCCTCTAAAAGTAAAGGAGCAGTGGTAACGGATCCTGGGTGAGATGTTGAAAGCTTCAAACACATGATCATGGAGGAGGAATCCACCGCGGGGGTTGTACATTGATAGGCCACAAAAAAAAAAAAAAAGCCTGTTTGCTCAGATGGCCGACAGGAACGGGTCACAGAGAAGCAAACAGAAAGGGTCTGGCTCCACACACACGCGCACCCACAACCTGCCTCTCGCCGAAGCACCTGCAGTGTGTGTGTGTGTGTGTGTGCGCGTGTGTGTTGTGTCTCCGGTGGTGTGCTTTCGCTCCTCACGTACCCACATCCTGCCACATTTACATGAACAATGAAAGAAGGGGAACTGCCTGCGGCCTCAGAGGACTCGCTTCGCCTCCAGCCATTTGGAAATCTGTATTGAGTTGATTTTTTATATATATATATATGAAAGGGGAATAAAATAAAAATGAAAATCTGTGATTTATTATTTACCTGGATGTGGCGCCCGTCGGCGGTGCCCAGGAAGGCCACGGCGCGGCCGTGCACTGGCACCACCGTGATGGAGGTGACCAAGGTGTTGGTGAGCTCTTTGTGCCAGTACTCCAGCCGCTGCACAAACTGGGTCACCTGCAGCCGGTACTTGCCCTCCTTCCCCTCGTGGACGCCCTCGTGGGGGTCGCAGTCGTCGGACGAACTCTGCGGAGGGAACACCGGAAGCGGAAGAGAGAAAAAGAACCTGGAATAATTCGATTTTTTTTTTTTAATATACATATGTGTATTAAAGTTCCTCAAGACTGAATGGGTGGATTATTGGTGATAATCCAAATTAATCAGTCCATAAACTGGGTCTTCAGGGATAAATCAGCAGATCATCAGATAAAACAACCCAAGACGAAAAAAAAAAAAAGTTACGTCACATCGTGTTATTATTGTCTTTCATATCTGGCCTGATGGGGGAGGAGGGGGGAGGGGGGGGGGGGGGGGGCTTGGGGGGCCGCCCGGGGGGGGGGGGGGGGGGGGGGGGGGGGGGGGGGGGGGGGTCTTCTGAGAGCTGCTAAGCCTTTCTTAGCTCTTCTTTCATCGGGCCGTGCTCGTAATGGAGGTCTGGGCCTGATGGCAGCTCCGGGGCCAGGGCGTGTTTGGCTGAATAGAAGTCTGCGGGATTTCATGGGAACCAGCGAGGAGCCTCTTGGGCTGTTTTTATTATTCCGTGAACTTTTTTGCCCCCCCCCCCCAACTCTTTGCTCTCTCTCTCTCCTTCCTTCTCGTCTCTTTTGAGTTTAAAACAAACTATCAGCCCCCTCCTCTCTTTGTGTGTTTGTGTGTGTGTTTTTTTTTTTTTTTAAACGTCACTGGGTTGTGCAGATTGTTGTGTCTGGAGCCTTTGGGGCATACAGTGAAGCACAGGAGTGGAGCCAGAGTCCATCCATACCCCCCCCCCTCCCCCCTCTCCCCCACTGCCCTCTCTCTCGCCCCGGCTCTTTTTGCGTTTAGTCATGGCCTCCTGTCCCCAGCCTCAGGTTTCATTAATTATTAATGACCCAAGTGGGTGTCGGGGCAGGGGAGGGCGGGGGTCTCTCGTGGCTCTCAGGGTCCTTGACCCGGTCGCTTGACCGGACCTAAGCCCTTTGTTGTTTTCTCAGCTTGGGTGGATGACGACCTCTCCAGTGGAGGCCCACTGGAGTGGACTGACTACAGGTGGACCACTCTTTGGTTCCACAGAGCCTCACTGGGCAGTGACTGCGCAACAGGAAACTCACTGCACCTCACAGAGAGAGAGAGAGAGAGAGAGAGAGAGAGAGAGACGGGACCTTCTGCTGGGACCTTAATGCATCATACAAATTCGGTTTTAATGGCTCCCAGATTCTGGAAGTCTTCCCTGCCCGGGACACCAGGTCATGATTATTATTATTAGAGGGTATTATGTTATTACGCTTTCGGGTAGATCTCGAGGGCAGGCTTTGAAGATGAAGGAGAACAATGGTGGACCAATAAATCAAGAATGTTTCTCTCGCTCTGAAATCACATCGCGGCGCAGGGAGGAAGAAACCTGGCAACCTGACAAACGCGGAGCAGGGGGAACTCGGCTAAATCCGAAAGTCCTTAGGCTGCAGCTCCAGAGACGACAAATTATCATTTTGGACAGGTTGCATGTGCCGCGTGGGTGACACACACACACACGCACGCACACACACTGCCGCACCGCACATACTGCAGAATCTGCCAAAAAGTCTCCAAACTGGAGCAGATAGAGAGTGGCTCAGAGCGGCTCAGAAAGGAGCCGTTTCTTTTAAGAGCAAACAAACAGCGGGTCGCTTGGAGGGTTTGCTGAAGCGGAAAAAAAGCGAAAAAAAAAAAAAAAAAAAAACGTCCCGGGGCCGTTCCTCCTCCAGGTTCAAGGAAATGAAAGTGGACGGTGGAAGGTAAAAAACGTCCCGGGGCCGTTCCTCCTCCAGGTTCAAGGAAATGAAAGTGGACGGTGGAAGGTTCTGATTTTGGACGAGCGGCGTTTGAAGCCGCGCCGGCGTTCTCCTCGGCCGCCTCCTGGCACGAAGACAGAGAGTTTCGGAGGACGTCACACTGACTCACACACACACACACACACACAGGAGGTTTTCACAATAAGCTCTCATGCCAAGAGGAAAAAAAGAATTATGGGTAAAAAACAATTCTAGCAAAGAGCAAAATAAAGGTACATTTCTCGGCGAATGCTGAAGTACACCCGTTGTTTCATGAGGTTCAAAAATCCGGTGGAATCCGTTTTCGAATAATAATTTTCAAAAATAATTCAATTTGAGGTTTTAAATTGAACTTGAGACTTTTCTTTTTTTCCAACTACTTTTTCTCGTCCATTAATCTTCCAGGAAGATTTACGGTTTCTGGCAAGTACCCCCCATGTTCTACATGTTTCCAGCCATTTTTGCCCTTGTGTGGAACAGGCGCCCGGGGGGGGGGGGGGGGAAAGGGCGGGGGGGGGGGGGGGGCGACATGTGAGATACTGTACAGTTTTTTTTTTGCCACATATTTGACCGGCAGCCATTGTCCCCAAAACAACGGCGTGCCGATAGGATTTCTGTGCGGCGGTGGAGCTCCTCCACCCTGCAGCGCCGCTCCGCAGACTCAGGAGACCCAGGCGCAGGGGGGGGGTCGAAAGGTGATCTGCGTGGCTTAATGTGGTTTTTCATCCTCTCACTGTGGCCCCCGGCTCCGGGGTGAATAGACGGACTAACTCCTGAACTTTAAAACCGTGGACTGGCTTACTGGCAGGACGAGGATCTGCGCACCAGCACTTTCTCTGCTGCGCGAAAAATAGAGCCCAGTCGCTCTCGCTAACGTACGGAAATACACACACATACACGCACACACACAGTGTCGCACCAGGCTTAGGGCGAGTTGGCAGAGTCGCACACATGCACCAACTCAGCTGGCTCCCTCACTGGAATAACAGACCTCTGACCCGACCCCCCCCCTCGCGTCGCTGGGGCAATTGTTCGTTTGTCATTGGGGTGTGTGGAAATGCACTGGTTAGAGAAAGTGTGTGTGTGTGTGTGTGAGTGTGTATGTGTGTTGCGAGGTGTATGGTTGCAGTAATGGTACAGTGTCCCACCTGGGCACGTTGCTCTGCAACCTGACTCTCAGTGGCTAATAGCCGTGATGTGTGTGTGTGTGTGTGTGTCTCTGCGTGTGTGTGTGTGTGTGTGTGTGTGTTGCTAAGCACACAGGTGGCTGGGTGCACCGAGCACATGCGGTTATGTGTTAATGTGTGTTTGCATGCATGTGTGTGTGTCTGTGTGCGTGCGTGTGTTGCTGTAGGGGACTGTTGGGGTCTTAGGGACAGACAAGCTGACAATAAGCCGAAGACAGAGCCGGCCAACCGGACGCCAGCTCCGTTTACGACGGGGTCCTGAGGTGGGCTCAGAAAACAGCCTCACACATAAACAGCTCCAACAGTACGACAATACGTGGGATGTTACAAATTAGACATATTCGAAAAAATGGAAATGAAGGAGGACTGAAATGAGCTTTTCACTTCATGAAATCTACTCTCTAAACTTGTGGTGACGTCGTGCAGGAAATATCTAATATAATTATACATATATTTAGAAATATCTCCACATACAGTCTAGCTGTTGGATAACTATAGTTATTTTTTTCTAAATATTTTCTTTTTATTTCACGCCAAATTGCCATATCTCCGCCAAAGATATTCACTCTGCCCAATCTTTAACTGTCCATTGTCATATGTCATGAAAACGTGGGAACATGTGGAGGAGGAGGGGGAGGAGGAGGAGGAGGAGGACATCCTGCGACATCTTCTTAGAAGTTTTATTTTATTGAGCCACAATGACGCACTGCCCATAATCCTCAACCATCCAAACAAAACCCTCACAGATAAAAAAAACAAAAAAAAAACAACGCATAATCACTTTTTTTTTTTTTTTGGCAAAATCTCTTGTCTTGTTGATCCCTGACACTGACAAACATTTTATTTTTTTAGGAAAATATCAAATGGAGTATTTCTCTCCTTCTCTCCCAATTTCCTCCAATCAGAGCTCTGCCTTATTTAGCCATCTTCAATTCTACTTTTTTTTCCCATTTCCTCACACACACACACACACACACCCACAAGTGTTAAACATTCCATGGGTGTGTGTGTCCCACAGAGCAGCAACGCCTCTCCACTCCATCACCTCTCCTGCACGATGGAACCCCGGCCGCGTGAGTGACGATCCTCCAGCCCTCCGTCTCCTTCTGTCTCCACTGAGAGACTTAAAAAAAGAAAAAAAAAAATCTCATCGGAGAACACAGTCGGGGGCCATTTTTCACCCCCGGGCCTGACATTGACTTCTTTTTTTTTTTTTTTTTTTCTTCTCCTTCTCGCAGTCATGCGGATTAAAAAACAAAAAAAAACCAAGGGGTGGCAGGATGGAGCGCTAAAACAATATTCTCTCCGTCTGAGGACTTCTCTCCATTCCATTTTGCCTGAGCAGCACATTCTTCACGTTGGGTCAGACTGACACTGCCTCGGTCTGTGGATCAAAGGGGAATCAGATCCGTCAAGTCCTTCATGCGATTTCACTCGCACAGGTGGAAACGAGGAGAATATTCCTTTCCGTGGAAAACCTTCCTCCGAGAAATAGTTCCATTTCGGTGGTATTTAGATAACAGGTGGATTCATTTTCCATTGATATTAGTTTACACCTACGAAGCTCTTATCCCGAGTGTTCCGTAAAAGCTCCCGACATTCCAGATTCCATTACACCCTATAAAAACGCAGGCGTGTGCACTTCGGAGGATTAAAACATACAGTAAAACACGCCTGGTGGACTTTCATTTGTTTAAACCCTGAGGTCATGTGACGTCTGCTCTGGCAGGGGACCCCCGATCCGTGTATGTCGAGTGCAATAAAAGGAGGGCTGCAAACATTTGGATTTCTTAGCTTCACACACACACACACACGCATGCACATACACGTGCACACAGACATGAACACGTGTGCGCACACACACGCGCGCACAAAAATGCACGCGCACACACGCGCACACACATGCACGCGCACACACAAACACACACATGCACACGCACACACACGCATGCACATACACGTGCACACAGACATGAACATGCGTGCGCACACACATGCGTGCACACAGACACGCGCACACACAAGCACACACATGCACACACACACACACATGCACAATCGCTTGCACATACACACGCGCGCACACATGCACGTGCACACACAAACACACACAGACACGCGCACACACACAAATACACACATGCACACACGCACACATGCACAAACGCTTGCACGCACACGCGCGCGCACACATGCACGCGCACACACAAACACACACTCGCGCACACACACGCACGGGAACACACAAATGCACACACACACACACGAACACACACATGCACACACGCTTGCACACACACACACGCGCGCACACATGCACGCGCACGCACAAACACACACAAACACACACTTGCACACGTGCGCACACACACGGGCACACATGCACACACACTTGTGTATGTATATATATTATATAAAACGCGGATGAATACAGATGTGAAGGACCCAACGGCCACGTCCTAATACTTTCTGATTGCGCCGGAATCCCCGGTGAGTAATGACACGTGCGGATTTTCTTTTTCTTTTATTTTTTTTTCCAGGACTGCAAGTGAACGCCACATCAGTCTTTTTTCTCTTTTTCAGTCGGGGCGCCTATATTTCTCTCACTGGGGACGATGTTTTAAAAACATTAACGTCTTTCTAAGGTCTGATCAATCACCGCTGAGCCCCAGTCACACTTTAGGGAAGTGGCTGCCATTGCTCCATGTGTTCTTCATTAGAGCAACCTAAGTGCACGCGTGCGTGTGTGTGTGTGTGTGTGTGTGTGTGTGATTTAAAGCCGGGCCTGCCTCACAGAGTTAGCGCCCGCTCCGCCACTCACAGGATTTGATGAACATCAACGTTGCCTTCTCCCAGTGATGGCCGCAGAGCCGGAGGAGGAATTTTAAAGAACAGCTGTTATTCCGTGCGCACCTTAAACAGCTCCAGCGAACATGTCGGAATAACTCGCTCCACATTGGATGGCTGGGGTATTTGCACACGGCGTCTAAACAAATATAAACTGACATTTCTTCACGTTTCTTGGCCAAATGTTTTTTTTTTTTGTTTTTTTTTCCCTTCTCTAGAATTCCTGGTTCCTAGTAGTCTGGAATAATCGAATCCATCCAGCGGTGCAGACACTTGGCCCCCTCTCCTCCCGGGGAAGAGCTCACCGCCCAATCGTGAGCAGAGATTTTATTTTTTATTTTTTATTTTTTTGCCAGAAACAGCTGCTCGCTACCATTTAAAGCAAAGAGAGCATTCGTGACTATAAGTGGATCTCTCTTTCTTTTTGATTTTTTTTTTTTTTTTTTTTTTTCAATTTTCTAACTCATGGACATTTTGAAGCCTGAGAGAAGCAGCAGCTGGCCCACAGCAGCCGTTGTGGTGCGGCGAGGGAGATAACCTTAAGGTTGTAAACGGTTGCCTCAGAAGCCCAGGAGGGTCAACATAAGGTTCTGAACACAGGGGGCCGGTCCTGGTCTGGTCTCGGGGTGGCTCCCGGATGAGACGGGTTTCACTGGCAGGTGGACGAAAGCCTGGAGGCGAGGCCGATACCAAACCAAACAAACTCGCAGCCAGGGAGCCGCAGAGAAGATGGAATCTGAACTCTGGCAGACAGGGAGAAAAATGTCCTTCACAGGGACGTGTAGTTTTTTTTTTTTCCATACGTGTCCCTTTTCAACGAGGGACGCAGAGAGGGGGGAAAAAAGAGGTGTAATATTCCCAGAGTTTTTTGTTTTTTTTTCCATAGAGACAGAGAGAGTGAGCTAAAAATATTCATCAGAAAACAGAGGCGGCTTTTATCAGAGATCCCGGTGAAGTCCCCGTAAAGTATTTCACAGCGTGTCCAAGCAAGGTGGCACACCATAATACGCCTCTGTCCCAGCCGCGCACGATGACACACAAATGAGCATTTGTGTGTCATTGTGTGTATTTGTGTGTGCTACTTTTTTTTTCCTACACTTGTAAAAACTGCTGATAGTTTGATTTTGGCTCCACTGTTGCTCAACAACCATCTAACACACACACACACACGCACACACACGCATGTACGCACGCGTCTCAAGTCTGAAAATGACTTTTCAGTTTCTTGGAAAATGACATATGCAGTGAATGATTCCAGACTCCGAGCCAGAATCCATAAAGCTGTGGACTTTATGTTAAAGGCCTCGGCTCCGTGTTTTACTTCTGCGCAGGATGCAACACGTGCGACGCAATAATCTGGACTTAAAAGCAGATTACTCATCAAAAATATAATACAATTAAATGATACGAGCAGAAATGTAGTCGCGTTTCACAAACCCAAAAACAAACAAAACAAAAAAAATGCCGTAAAACAAGAAACAGCTCATGACTGTTTAGGGGAAATGACGAGGTCTTTAACTTTCTTCTTAAGTTTTAAAACTCAAGTCTGGGGATGATGACCAAAAAAAAAAATAAAGATAAAAATAAACCGTAAACCTGCACCACTCGGTTCCCAGAAAAGCTCCCCGGGCCTGTCAGGTGTGAGCTCGCCCTCATCCCACGCTGTGATTCAGTACAGCATCACAGATGAGAAGGATAAGATGGAGGCTGGTGTGTGTGTGCGTGTGTGTGTGTGTGTGTGTGTGTCGGGGATTGACTCTGTTTGTGGTGTATTGTCTGGGAGGCCGGGCCCGGGTGACAAAAGCCACACACAATTGTGCGTACCTAGAGATGGAGAGGAGTGTCTCTTCAGATCGCATCAATTACTTGCGCACACATCCAGGCCCGATCGTCAGCCGGCATTGTGAGGGGATTATTGGTTGAATGGAATTAGTGAGTGTGTGTGTGTGTGTGTGGGGGGGGGGATTGGAACTCATCTGGGATGAAAACGGTGTCCGCTTCCATTTGCTTAGAAATCTCAGACACCTCATTGGTTATCTGTGTGATCAGCAAGTTGTTGACAGAGGTCTGCGACACAGGAAATGCATCGGATGGTCCACATCAGAAAAAAAGAGGCTCAAAGGGTCAATTCGCCAAAAAATGTCACAAAAAAACAAAAAGAAAAAGATATATATATATATATATTTTATTTTTCGTTCTTTGGGTCCAAGTCCAACTTGATTAAATAGTTTTTTAGTTCAAATCTATACAATGTGGATTTTTGGGGTATAATTCAAAAGCAACTAGTTTTAAGGAATGAACCGCTTTCTGTGTAGCTTTCTATGTGTATTATTTGAATTATTCACTTAAATGAGGAGGAGTAAAATTTCTGGATTTATTTTCTGTACATACGTCAGAGGGCTGGTGCTTCAATCTGTTTCTCATGTCTACGTTTTTCTTTGGACTTTATTTCGCGACACAGGAAATGCATCGGATGGTCCACATCAGAAAAAAAAAGAGGCTCAAAGGGTCGATTCGCCAAAAAATGTCACAAAAAAACAAAAACAAAAAGATATATATATATATATATTATTTTTCGTTCTTTGGGTCCAAGTCCAACTTGATTAAATTGTTTTTTAGTTCAAATCTATACAATGTGGATTTTTGGGGTATAATTCAAAAGCAACTAGTTTTAAGGAATGAACCGCTTTCTGTGTAGCTTTCTATGTGTATTATTTGAATTATTCACTTAAATGAGGAGGAGTAAAATTTCTGGATTTTTTTTCTGTACATACGTCAGAGGGCTGGTGCTTCAATCTGTTTCTCATGTCTACGTTTTTCTTTGGATTTTATTTCTCCCGATGGCGAACCAGCTCATCATCATACCGACCAGGTCGTGAACCCAAAACTACAAAAATACACAATCCCCATGATTCTTTTTTTTTTTTTTTTTTACGAGCTTACTCACTGCGGTTTAGTAAAGTGTGCAAAAAAAAAAAAAAAAGGTAAAGCTTTCATTTCTGTGGCCACAGGCCTGCTGGGATCATTTGCCGCTCTGGTGAACTTTGTGATCATGAGCATTTTCAAAGAGCCGGTGTACAGAGCGAATGACGGAGAGGAAATGAGAGCGATCCGGGGTCGAGGTGAGGCCGCTCCTCAGGACGGCGGCTGCAGAGAGAGGAGATTGCTTTTTTTTTTTTTTTTTTTTATGCTTCACATAGAGCTGACAGATAAGCGTCCACACGGCTCATTTTCAGCAGAGAGCAGGATATCACCATGTGATGAAATGGACGAGTAGGAGGCATGCGGGCTGATTAGGAAATAGCCCTGGGGGGGGCGGGGTGCTTGACTCATAAAGTTGGAGGGAGCAGAGCTCCTTCATATTTGACACTAAACAAGTGGACGGCGAGCGGCTGCCGGGTGAGCGGCTCCGTGCCGCAGGGGCAGGAATGTAAGAAATCCAAAATCAGAGACGTAGACTGTCAGCACCACGGTATTTAAGACCGTGTCAAAACAGGAGCGACGACATGAGCCCACCACACCGGACACCGGAGGCATTCTGGGTACGCGGCTGCGCGACCAAATCTCTCGGCCACCAGGAAAATGGCAGCAGAGGATACATTTCATCAGTGGAGAGTTGAAACGGAGGGTGCTGACGATAAAGGATTCATGGATTGGTCTGTAATTGCTCCGAAAAATGCTGATAAATCACTTTACACCCCACGGGCCTGTTTGACAAAACGAAAATGCTTGCGTCGACCCACTCAGACCATGTACCCATGCACAACTATATATATATATATATATAAATAAAGATGTTCAGTTAAAAAGCAAGTAAAAAAAAAGCAAAAAATAAATCAAAATCCGCCGTGGCCTATAGTGACCAGTGTCTGGCTGATTTTGTCTGTTGGTAATTTCCCAGCATGCTTATTGGGAGACAGTTTGCAGGCGCTGCAGACGGTTTGCGTTTATTTACTGCCCAACTCTTTATCTGGGGAGCAGAGATAAGATGTGCATACAAAAGGTCTGCATGCAAAAGCATGTACACACACACACACACACACACACCCATCTTTTTGGGCAAAACAAGAAAGCAGACTCCCGCAGTAATGATTTACTGCGGATTCCAAACCAAACCCACAAGGAGCCAATAAAGTAAAATAATGCTCAATATTGTCGGACCAGGGATGGGGAAATTAATTTGTTGCAATTCTTTACATGACAGTTTTATATTCTAAATATGGATATCACACATTCATCCTATTCACCCACAGTGGCATAAATCAATCTGCGGTTTCGCACTCGGCATCCAGGGTGCGATGACACAACAGCGGGAGACGCGGTCCGAGGTCGTTTTCTTTTTACCGCGCTCTGTGAGTAATGCAGCTGACCAACCCTGTGCTCCACTCACGCAGGGGGAACCTGCCCGGACACGCCGGCCCACCTGAGACCAGACTGCCAAGGGCTCCCACTGGCCCCTGGCAGCTCTTCCGTGAAGAGAACACTGATGGTGATGGTGGCAGGGCTTATTTAGTCTTACGATTCCTTTGCGCGTTGCATTAATGACAATGTAATGTAAACACACCGCTCCCGGTGACCGACAATACACAAATGATTGCTGCAGTGATGCAACAGTGTAACGTGCAGGAGATTTATATCAGTATAATAGACGAAGCGATGAAGCTGGCTGGGCTGAGCTCCATCCATCAACACTTTATCTGACGCCCCTGTGTGTGTGTGTGTGTGTGTGTGTGTGTGAGACAGTTACAGGTTGTTGAAAAACATTCACACACACACACACACGTACGCAGCCACAGAGTTCATCATAAACGTGGCTCTTAAAAAAAGCTCAATTGAAAAGGAACAGGACAGGACAAGAAGGTTTGTGTTTTCGTTTCTTTTGTTCCTCCCCTGACGAACGAGGTGAAGAAGAAGAAGCTGTGGGTTCTGCGCCCAGCCTCGGCTCGGGCACGGACACGCTGGGGCATGCCATACACCATCTGTGACATCTGTGGTAAATCAAACTCCAAGTACAACCCACTTGGAGGGAGGAACAAAAAAAAAAAAAAAAAAAAAGGACAGCGGTGCCACCGCGCGCCGCGAGTACGTTTCCATCCACGTTCATGCTCCGGTTGGTCCCACCTTCTCAGAGAGGAACTCGTGTGGCGCCCCACAGATATAAAAAAATAAAAAGAAATACATCTGACAGATGATCAGATTTCAAGAACATCAAAAAAAAACACCTGAGTTACTAAAAGGAAAGGAACAAATAAGCAAATCAGGGACTAGACCCATCTTTTTTTAAGTATTTTATTTTAAAATTCATCAAACCTAATCTCTTGTTATTTTTTAAACCAAAAAATGTAAACGTAGATCTTCATAAAGTTGTTCTACTTTTTCTACTTCTATCCAGTCTAGAGAGATATAAGGCAGATATTCATAACCAGATGAGAAGGTCAAGGGACCAAAACTATTTTTTAACAGCTACTTCATCTTCATCTTTTTTTTTTTTTTTTCTTTCTCTGGGGTGTATCCCAGAGAAGGACGTCAATGATGTTACATGTACCAGCACCCTGGAAAGCTGAGGGAGAGTTCAAGCGAAACAAATACCAGCTCATGGCATGAGCAGGCTGGGGCATGCGGGGCCTGGGAGAGCGTGACATCCACAGCAGAACCACCGAGTCCCTCCATCTTACCCCCTTCGACTGCGCCTCTGATAATAAATAAGTCAATCAACGCGCGCAAACAACGTGTGTGTGTGTGTGTGTGTGTGTGTGTGTGTGTGTGTGTGTGGTGGGGGCGGGGGCGACTTCAGCCGACAGCTGATTGATGGGTAATTGCAGTTATTGCAGGATGTAGGTTTTAAAGCTCACCCGATGTTTACAGTGTCTTTCACAGTCGCTGCGAGGCACCATACGTTTTATATGGCAGATTCTTTTTTTTTTTACATGCTATTATAATATATTATGAGTATCAGAGTCCGCTGTAATCATTTTGCAATCTTCCTCTGTCTCCCGTCCCCTTCTGTGCCCTGAACACACGTTTCTCTCTATTTACATAGACATCTATATTTGGAACAAATGAAGCCATTTTCTTTTATTCTTTTTTTTTACAGACTCCCTCCTCAATCAAGTTGCAAGTGAAGAAGCAACTCTTTTTCTTTTTCATAATTTCGATACATAGGAATTCCTCAACAGCATAACGCTGAATCAATGCCAAGCCTTTTTTTTTTTCTCCCCGACAGCAGCATTTAAAGCGTGTTGGTTAAAGCAGGCGGGCTAATTAAAAGGACGGTCGGTCAAAAGCGTCTCCCGGCCTGCAATTATATTACACACACACACACACCATAATCAATCAGGCCGAAGATTCAATTTAAAAGCAATCAGCATTTGGTGGGTTCTCTCCAATCAATAGTAATCCGATGATAATTTTGACCCTCCAATGTGGCTGCTCTTTTATTTTTAGTCTCCAATGTCCCTGCTCCCTCCACAGACTTATGGGAAGAGATTCCAGGCGGGTTGGGGGGGATGCAGCCAACCCCTGCAGAGGCTTTACACACTGCATCGCCATCTATTTATTTTTATTTTTTTTAAACGTACGTTTCTGACAAGTGTGAATTTAAACGAGGGTTGGAAAGAAATACAGAAAAAAAAAAAAGTGGTTCAGGCTTTTGCGCATAAACTTTAAAAATACTTTCAGCCTCCCCAGCATGAGCCTCAATCTGTGTGGCCCTTTGTTAATAAATTGAATAAAGCCGTTAATAATAGAATAAAATGGAAAAAAACGGTTCAAACTGGAAAGGAAAAAAAAGAGAGAGAGAGAGAAGGGACGAGCTCCTCTAAAATACTTCAAACGTGCTCTTAAAGTTCAAGAAAATATATATATATATATTTTTGTTTTAACAGAAAATGACAAATGAACCCCGAGTGCCTCTCCTCTGAAAAGTTTTTTTTCCAACTTTTATGAATTTACGGCCACAGTTATTGCTCCGAGAGAGAGAGAGAGAAAAAAAAAAAAAACCCCGGTGTTAACAGAGACCTCACCTGCCATATGCCACTGAATCCACATCATAAATCTATTAAAGCTGCGCTATGATTAGCTCTGGGAGCACGGACCGTCGCGCAGCTTGTTGTTCTAACCCGGCAGCTGAGGATAAGAGGATTCAAAATGAGCAAATTGGAAACAGCTTCCCAGGATGCCCCCTGATAAAAAAAGTTTTTTTTTTTTTTGCAGCCATTTGGCACTTGACTTCTTGGGTTTTTTTTGCATCTTCGGAGGTGGAAGGAAGACAAAAAAGAATATTTGTAAAAACAGACACAAAGTTGGGTGTGGTTTGTGTTTCGATTGTGTTTGATTTAGTGGTTTAAAAAAAAAAAAAGAGGAATCTACGAGAGCATGCAGCTGCAAAAGCAGAAAAAAAGTCGACACAGTTTGAAATCCTATTGTTTGAAAATAAGTAAAAAAAATAAAATTGTAAAGACTCACGTGGTCACAATAACAGATATCTTCCTGTTCCCCCAGCTAAAATAATAAATCATAATTCCCACAGAAGGCGATACATTTGAATAAATTAACAGGAAAGCCTTTCCAACACTGGACCTGTACAATCACACTGTGTTCAGGGACCAGAATTTTTTTTTATTTATTTTTTTGCTTTGATTCCGCACACAGGAGCTCCACAGGCTCCGCGTGTGTCAGTTTACGGACGAGTCGCAGCTTCTGGCTTTTTGTTCCATTTCCCCCAAAACGGCACCGAATTTTGTATTGGGAGGAAAAACGCTTCACATCTGTTCGGCGGAGGTCAGAAAGGTCTGTGGTTTGTACCGCGGGGATTCAAAGGCTGAACTATACTTTCCAGCTTTTTTTTTTTTTTTCCTACTTTGTAATTTTGAGAAGAAAAAAAAAAACCACACGCGTCAGATTTGGGCCTTGGAATGGAGGGTTACTCCACATCCATCAAAGTCCGACACGAGCCCGATTTCAAACCCACAACTTGTCCGTGCGCTGTTAGCGATGCAGACTCCGCACAGGTGCGGGTGACAGGTGGGGTCCAGGGGCGCGAGGAAGAGGAGGAGGAGGAGGCCTCGCCGCCGTGGCGGGCTGCCACCGCCGCCTCCCCCCCCCCCCCGGGGGCAGATCATCTTCCGCCCAGCTGCTGATGCCCCGTTATCCCCCAGCCATTCATCACGGCTCGCTGAGGGTCAGCAATGTGCCGCCCTCCAACCCCGCAACAACACGCATTCCTCCCTCGCCCCCAGTGGAGGCCCACGGCCCCAAACACCCGCCCGCCGTGTTTTTCGACCGTATCTCTATCATTTAACACAGCCATTGTTTTTCCAGTACAGCGCCACTCCACTCTACAACTCCTGAAAGTGGCTTTCTATTATGTAAGCCGCCATTGTGCCCATCACCTCTGCGATTATTTAGTCACTTTTGGTGCAGGCCGAATAATCCGATTTAAAAAACATTATTAAGTGGAAGGGATCCCCGGGGAGGAGGTAGGCACCAGAAAAAAAAACAAAAAACAAAAAGATATAAGAGAGAGGATATACACGTGTCAAGTTTTCGAATCTGCTACAGCCCCGCCCCCTACACGATATGTAATAAGGAATGATTACCGCCCCCTTGGTGTATGTGGGGCTGCATGGTTGTGGTTTGCAGCCACGCTTCTGACAACAACACGTGTTCCCACTGCGGAGGAACAGGCAGTGTCGTTTGAAGTCCTTGGTGATACAGATAAAAAGCCTGCGCGCGCACACACACACACACAGACTGACGCGCTTGCACACACACACACACACACGACAGTAATCCACTGGCTGAGTGGCGGGTGACGCTGAGCCGAAGCCCAGATAAAGTCACCGGTGCACATATCGACAGAGCCCTCTGGGAGGGAGGCGGGCAGTTAACTTCGTGTCAGTATTGATCGGTGGATTGGGCCGATCGATCGGGTCAACGTTGACGGATGGCGGTGGAGTGAGCCGGTGAGGTGGTGGCCCACCTGACCTCGCCGCTCGTTAAAGCCGGGGGTCCGGAGGGGATGGCGACCACGGTACCATTCGTCGCGGATTGGAGCAATTACCATGATGTTCATATCCCCCAGCAGCCAATGAATCCAATGCAATGATTACATGATGTATCATTAGGATTCAATGATTATTATTATTCAATTAATAATAAACCTGACAGTCGGCACCAGTTCAAAAAAACGAGGCCAAGAAAAAGAAAAGAAGCGTGTTCAGCCAGGAATCGAAAACCATCAGCAGAAAATACAATTAAATAAGAAGAGACACTTTTTTGGAACACTTCCATCTCCACAGTAGACTCGCATGTTCCTGAGAAAGCACCGGTGCATGCCTACACTAACTAGAGGGGTCAAAGGTCAGGGGAACAAGTTAGGAGCAGGGCACGCTTCAATATCTCGCTCAAGGACGCTTGGACAAAGACAGAGGAGAGGAGACGCTGAGGGCCTGAGACCAACCGGTGAGTGAGACTCTCTCTCTCTCTCTCTCTCTCTCTCTCTCTCTCGCCAATCATCAACCAACCTGCAGCAGCTTTAACTCTACAGGATGCCAGATGATTGACCGACTGAAAAAAATCAAACTTGATGAAGCTCAAACTTGGTTGCCAAACTTCAGACTGTCATTTTGCGGCATTAAAGGCGAACAGTAAATAAATGACAAATGGACACAGATGAAGCCATTGCAGAGGTTCCAAATAAACAAATCTCCAGTTTAAACATCTCATCAATATATATGGGCTCAATTTTAATTATAGGCATATTTGCTTAAATGCTTATATCTTATATTGAGAATGTATAAACATTTGAGCCGTGTTAAATTTGTGGCTGTAAAATCTCCTTTTGCTTTTCCATGCTGAGCCAAGAGCCACATTTGCATTTCCCTCCAAAACACAAAACCATAGTATCAAGCCCCGCCCCCGCCGGTCCCCCCCCTCCCCCCCGGCTCTTACCACGTTGTAGCAGGACTTCCTGTCGGAGCCGGTGAAGTGGAAGGGGTCCACCGTGTTGCAGCGTTGCATGTACATCTTGAACATGTTGTTGATGTGTTTCAGGGACATGATGCAGACGGCCGAGTTGGGCGTGGCCTCCGGCGAGTCGGGTTTCCCTCGCGCGAAGGCGGCAAACAGCACATCGTCGCCCTCCTCCACCTTCAGCTGCTTCTGCAGCTCCACGTCGCCGCCCACCTTGGTGACGTGGGCCGCCTGCAGGATGTTGAACACCTTCACGTCCTCCGCCGAGCGCCGCCGCCTCTTGTCGGTGCTGATGCACTCCAGCGGCATCTCCACGTAGCGGCGGATCACCAGATCCGAGGAGCACATGCGCACGATGCGGGTGTGGTAGGCCGGGGAGTCCTGGCTCACCCGCTGCACGGTGAGGAAGTAGGCGAAGGGGCCGCTGTGGAAGGAGTGGACGTAGCGCAGGTAGTAGTTTCCGCGGAGAGGCGGAATCAGGTCCATGTAGGAGTGGTTGGAGAAGAAGGTGAAGCCGTTCTGGCTGGTCTTCATCTTCCTCAGAGAAAGGGTGTGCGGGTGGGTTCCGCCGCGCGGCGACCCCTCCGAACCGGGGATCTCCGAGTTCCCCACGAAAAACTTGATGACGTTGCTCTCCACGTTGAGCACCTGAGAACCCGACGGGCTCACCACCACGTCCGAGTCCCCCGGTTGACCTTTGCCCTCTCGCACCTTGTCGGCGAAGCAGTACACCTGCTCGTCTACGGTCTTGGGACTGGCGTCGTCGTCCAGGACGTGGCGCCGGCACACGCCGTTGTCCGCCGAGCCGCAGCTGTACAAGCCCTTGTCGTAGATGTTCTCCACCACCAGGGCGACGTTGTGGTTGTCCACCCGGCCGTTGGTGTGGTTGTTGTTCCCCGTCCGGCCGCACGTCTGGTTGGCCAGCAGCGGGCCCGTGCGGTACTCGGAGAGCTTGGTCAGGTTTGGCGCCAGGGCGTAGATCCGGTTCACGGCGCCCACGTAGACGACGCCGTCCAGCGTCACCAGGTGCTGCACGGGGAAGTCGGCGGTGAACGTCGGCAGCTCGTAGTGGACCGAGAGGTTGAGTGTGGCGGTCTCCAGGGATATATCGCAGAGGCCCTGTCCTGCGACGACGGGGCACAGGGCCCACAGCAGGAGGACCACCTCGTGGAGCCAGGCCGGATTCATCCTGTCCCAGAAAAACAAGAGAGGCGAGAAAAAAGGGAGTCGGTTACACAACGACCTCAAAACAGTCATCCCAGATTCCTCTGAAGAGGTGGCCTCAATTGTGCGGAGTGGGAAAGTGTGAAAAGAGACCAAAAAAAAAAAGAAAAAAGAAAAGGATGAATATCTCTTTTTAGACTCGTACACAGATCTGTGTCAGGGAGTGGAACCACGGTTTACTCACTCCACCACAACCAGTGAAACCATTAGGCTTCCAGTGACTGGTTTCTCTTCATGGTGACACACAGCTTCACTATCAGCCTCCAGATCACTGGCTTTTTCTTTTTTTTTTTTTACATCTGCATCCACATAGAGAGAAACCCCAGCAGCCTGATTTCTGTGGTGCCGGGGCTCCTTGTCCCAGAAACCACTGCAGCAGCAGCAGCAGCAGCAGCAGCAACAGAGCCGTGAATCACCCAGAGAGCGGCTCGCTCTCCGGGGGCCTAAGTTTAGACGGCGAGGAGCCCCTCGGGGGAGCGGAGATAAACTCAATTAAAACAAAGGGAGGTGGGAGGAGGAGGAGGAGGAGGGGGACCATCCCGCAAAATGATAAATAACCCCAGCCGCTAAATGGTAATCCATTGGGAGATGCTTTTAGTGGAGGGAGAGAGAGAGCAAGGGAGAGAGAGAGAGAGAGAGAGAGAGAGACACCAAGACATTGGCACTGGGAGATGCTTTTAGTGGAGGGAGAGAGAGAGAGAGAGAGAGAGAGAGAGACACCAAGGCATTGGCACTGGGAGATGCTTTTAGTGGAGGGAGAGAGAGAGAGAGAGCGAGCGAGCGAGTGAGAGAGAGAGTGAGAGCAACACCAAGGCATTTACAAAATGTCTTTTTGCATGCTCTTCATTTGGATTGGGTTTGAACACACACACACACACACACACGCACGCGCCCACGCACACACACACACACACACCCCCCAGATAAACTATGAACCATAGCAAGGAGGGAATCCTGCAGCACAGTGAACTTGGCTTCCACTTTGGTGATTCCCTGGGTGCGTATTTGGTCTGATTTATGACCCAAGCCTTATTCCCCCACAGCTCACGGCTCATTTTATGATACAAATCTGACAGAGTTTGTCAACATCTGCCGTATTGTAGATTGACAGAACATGAGCAGGTGTTTGTAGAAAGTTTGGAGGGGAAAATATCTCTCCCAGCAGACAATTGGAATGTCGTAGTCATTAAAGGCAAAACAAATAAAAAATCAAAATCAACGAAAAGACTTTCAGGTTTTATGATAAAAAGTTACTCATGTCTTTGATGTGCTTTTCTCCATTAAGAGGAGGGTGAGATGAGTAAGGGTTTGTTTTCATCTACATTTATGGGTCATGTAGGGCACATCACTGCGCACCTGCACCAAAACACATTCCGGCTGTATTTTTCAAAAGGACAAAAGGAGGTGGGAAAACAGTGAAAATGTTTTCAATGGATCAGGAAAATGAGTCATGGGCAAAGAAAAAAAAAAAAAAATCCAATGGGAAGTTGGGCACACGGAGTTTGGAGCCAGGGAAAACATTTCAGAGCGCGCGGGGATGAGGAGAGAAAACAAGAGGGAAGACTTTCGGAAACAAAACAGAGGAAAAAACACCAAACACGTGATCAACTCACCTGTTTCTCAACAACAGTGTTCCCCTTGGGATCAAATCATATTCCACCGCGCTCTTCAAAAAGCGTCTTGACTTTCACATCCAGTCCGGACTGTTCGCTGGAGTTTTTTTGTCCCTCTTCGCTTCTTTAAATGTATCCAAAAAAAAACCCAGTCCAATGAGCCGATTCCTTTTTTTTTTTTTCCCTCCTCAATCTGACTTTCTCCGTTTTCCCGCTGTGGAACTGTGTTGCGTTGCTCTCCAGCTGAAACCCATGAGGATCAGCACACGGAGTGAGAGAGCGAGTGGCTCCATCCAGCAGAGACGCGCTGCGCGCTCCGTGCGTCAAGCTCCACCTCCTCCTCTTCCTCCTCCTCCTCCTCCGCGTCTCCAAACTCCGTGACGCGTCCAGGTGCCGCTGCAGCTCCTCGGCCTGCGGAGCTCAGGTGGGACATTTAGCAACACGGGGGAAAACACATCTTCAAAGTCTACTCTCTGATTATCACGTTTCACACAAGCACCAATTACAACTGAATCAGCTCCATTACCAGGAAAAGGCCACCGGTGGAGGCTTTTATGGATTTGGAGCGTCTCTTTGTGCATCTTACAGGTGTTTAAATGACTTCATCGGCAATTTCACGATATATTATAATGATTATATCTGCTCTCAAAGTTCAACCAGAAAAGTATAAGTGCTTATTATAAACACATCAACAAATGCTGGTATTTTAGCTTTGGAGGGATTTATCCCACAACCCGCTGTGTTCTCTGTCAAAGAGGATTGAAAGCAAAGCTGTTGAAAAGAGCATGTTATTTGGCGAGTGCAAACTGAATGGATTCCGAGTCGGACTAAAATAAAGCCAAAAGGTCAAAGTGGCGGCTTGTTTATGAGAAGGTCTTTATTCTGCAGCTTCCACCTGACTCTCTGTGTGAGTCACGCTCAATGACTGGTTGTCGTGTTAAAGGGGGCTCACTCAGCTGTAAATAGTGATCTGAAGTAGTAGCGGCTAAACTGACCGAGTGTGTATGTGATTGTGTGGGTGTGTGTGTGTGTGTGTGTGTGTCTACGTGCGCCTCAGCCATGAATCAGAGAAGGCAGCACAAAAATGTCCTTTGTCCCACTTCCTGAAAGGAGGGCAGCGTGAGTGGAGACTGGAAACCCTGATAACAGAGGGTGGATGTAGAACTAATAGGTGCAGAGGTGCTGAGAGGACACACACACACACACACACACATAGTGACATGTGTGGGTCTAATGAGACTGGAGAGTTGTGACATCTTCATCTTAAAGCCCAACGTCTCACTGTGTTAAAGCATGCCAGAGGTATTTCACTGAGGTAATGTGTCATCATAGACGAACCGCCTCCCCTCATTTTTTTTTTACTAGCCTCTGTAAAGCTCATCTTGCTCATAAACGTCTGCTTGGACCTGCAAAAAAAAAAAAAAAAAACGACCAACCCCAGACAAGTTTCCTGGACAATCTCCACAACTTCATCTGCTCCTCCACTTTCTAACTAAAACACTCTGATTTCCCAAAGGAACCAAAAAAAAATAAAAAATCACTTCACACAGGAGAGCCCTGAAACTGTCTCCAAAGGAATTTGAGTAAATGAACGCACAAAAAAAGAAAATAATAATAATACAAAATAAATCAATTTTAAAGCGATTCCATCCAAATATGAAATCAGACTTGAAGGCTAATTCCAAATAAAATGCATGACTGACAGATTAACGCTATTAACTTATTTTTATTTTGAACAATTTGTGATGAGCCAGAGGTTTCACAACACACCCCGTCTCCCCGTGTCTGTTGGGAAGCAATGTTCTTTCCTTATCCCGGGGGCCATCTCTGTCACAGGGTTGCCAACGGGGTGTGTCTGAGACACAGGGTGTGTGTCTGTCAGACTCCACACCCCAGGCGTTGTTGTGTGTGTGTGTGTGTGTGTGTGTGTGTGTGTGTGTGGTGCTTCACCGTGCCGTGTTGATCCTCGGCGTTGGCAGAGGAAGAGGACGACGAAGGACGGCGGGGAGCCTCGGTGTGAGCCCGGATGCGGAAACCCCTGTGTGTGTGACAGAGGCCGCAAGAATGATGCGCCATCGCACCACCACCACAACACCTGCAACACAACAATTATGCACTTTGTATTGGCTGCATTTATATATATATTTTTTGCTCTCCATGTTCTCCGGTGTGCACACTAACTGAGATTAAAACATGAAAGATACCAAAACTACAGGTGTGACAGATTTGTTTATTTTGGCGCCACCTGCTGGTAAACCAGGGGATGGTTAATCCCTGGAGACCCCAGGGAGGGGGTTAATTTCAGAGCAATGGAAGTGTACCGAGAGTAATGGCAGAGATAAAGGGGGAGGGGCTTATCAGAGCTGCACTCAGTCTTGATTTGACTTTTTTAAAAGAGGTTATTTATCACCTGCAGAGTCGATCCGGTTCCCTGGTTAACTGCTGAGGAGGCCGGTAACCCCCCCCGGATCGATGCTCCTCGCCCACCACAGGCTCATTCTGCAGATTGGAACTCTCTGTTGCCTCTCCCGGGTTTAACTTCAGGACGGAGCGGTGATTGATCCGTCACCGTGCGTCTTCACGGACAGGCTCCATCATTCCGGGATCATTACAGATCGTGACATAGTGGGTCATAAAAAGGGTTGCGAGAGGTCACGGGAGGTCGCGGGAGGACGGGCCCCGATGTTTTTCTCTGCACTGTACTGATTCGTGCGATCAATGGCCGGGCTGCACAATTAATTATCTCTTCATCTAAATGAAGAAGCTCTGGTTTCTTTTTTTGCTGCCCTCAATGAACAACCTGGAATTTCACAAACACTGCTGTTTGTTTCCGGGCGGGTTTTTATCGCTCCAGGATATTTTATAAACTGTTTTAAAAAAAGGTCTGAATCAAATGTATGACTCGTTTTGTGGTGAATTCATGATATTAATTGAACTTAAATGAACTCCAAATGTTCATGGGTGGAGACATCAGCGCTGCCATCTTCCATTACCTTTGTGTTAGAATAATAAAGACACTCCTGATATAAAAAAAAAATTATAAATGTCTGAATCAAATAAATGACTCTTTTTGTGGTGAATTCATGATATTAATTGAACTTAATTAAATTCCATATTTTCACGTGTGGAGACATCAGCGCTGCCATCTTCCATTACCTTTGCGTTAGAATAATAAAGACACTCCCATCAAAAAAAATAAAAAAAATATTAGAAACTCAGATATCACAGGAAATGATCACTGCAGCAGGCAGACATGAAGAGCGCCAACAGGTTTCTGCTTTGTCTGCATCATTATCAGTGAAACACAACAACACAACACAGCTCATGTGAAGCCTGAAGGCCTTCAGGGGACGTTATAATAAAAATATAATTAAGAGGGCACTGTATTAGCTCAGTGGCATGAAACCACAGGATTCATTTCAGTGTATTAAATTACTCTTAAAGCACACAATAAATACTTCGATGCCTTTTAAAGCAATGGAGAGACACACAACAGCACGGCCAGGGTTAACATTTGCTTTGTATATTTGAAAATGTATTTTACATCTTGTGTATCATGTTTCAAGTGGATTATTTTGATTTATTGTAACCCAACATTAGACATGAAGAATCCACTCTCACTGAGCACGACGA
This sequence comes from Colistium nudipinnis, assembly GCA_016785305.1. Classification (NCBI taxonomy): domain Eukaryota; kingdom Metazoa; phylum Chordata; class Actinopteri; order Pleuronectiformes; family Rhombosoleidae; genus Colistium; species Colistium nudipinnis. The sequence goes on from JAFBJU010000427.1 coordinate 171,010, forward strand.
AGCAAATTGGCACTCTGGAGTTTTGTTCTATTTTTATTTTGCAAAAAAAAAAAAAGAAAAAAAAAGAGCAATGACATTTGTTAGTTTCCATCTCCATCCGTTGTGTCTTTCTCGTCCTGTTAGTTTATGGGAACCCTTCAAGTGCTCTAAAGCTCTCCATTCCCGCTTGTTTATCTCTGGAGGCTTCGACTTAAATAAACCAAAGTCAAGTGGTCAAGTGTCAAAGGAGTTTAAGCTCCCCTAAAATGTTTAAACAACACACAGGAAAATATCTTTCACCGATATTTTTTTCGGCAGAAAGTCTTTTCTTAAAAAATGAAATCAGAATTTTGGGACGGTATATAACAATGTGGCAGCTTCTGTCAAATCTCTGCATTGCTGCTGTACATGTTGGTGAAAATCATTTTGCTGCTGTCACTGATTTGTTTTATAAAAAAAAATCCTTAAACAAAGAAAACAGCATGGAGCTCAGTCAATCGACACAAAACCTGAGGAACAGACAACACAGTGTCTCAGGGCAAAAACAGCCACCTCAGCTGAGGAAGCTGACACAGACTCCACTGCATGAAGCTGTGGTAAACTGTGCGAGACACATCAAAGTGCTGCATGACTTCAGCCTGACGCAGAACCAGGTGTGAGGGTGAACATCTGTAACGCGCTGCTGGAGGGGATGGATCTGCGGAAACCTTCCTCTCGCTCCAGGTCACACGACACTTCATCATGTTCACTGTGCACTGAAAAAACATGCTACAGATTGTTCCACGAAAGGAAGGAGTTGGTGGATGTACCCCCTTGTGTGTGTCTGTGTGGGCTGTTCTATAAAAATAATAATAATAATTAATTATTATTATTATTATTATTATTATTATTATTATTATTATTATTATTATTATTATTATTATTATTATTATTATTATTATTATTATTATTATTATTAGTATTATTGTTGTTATTATTATTATTATTATTATTATTATTATTATTATTATTATTATTATTATTATTATTATTATTATTATTATTATTATTATTATTATTATTTTGTGAGTGAACTCACTCAAATTATGAGTGTAACGAAGCAATAAGGAAAGCTTAACAAGAGTACAGGCTAATTGACTTATTTTTGTCTCAATTTAAAAGGAAATTTGACTTTGACAGAAAAAAATGTGATAAGTTTAACAAACCAATAGGACATTCATGATACAAACACTCATAAGTCAGACGAATAACATCTCTCCATTGACCAACCTGTAATATATGGCCAACACCTCATTTCCATGCACATTAGCAAAGTAAACTCTTTCAACATCAATTCTGAAAAAAAAAACGTCAAGAGTCAAGGGGTCAGGACTTAAAAGAGAAGTTTACTTTAGCAAAGCCAAACGGAGCCGAGGTGAAGTACACGTGTGTTTGAACAGCAACAAGTCACAAAGAATCACAGAGAACTCATTGTCTATCCACTGCTGTGTGTGTGTGTGTGCGAAAAAACCAGCTGCTGCCCTGCAGGTGAATAAAAAAGGCCTCCGCGCTTGTGTCACTTTCCAGCCGTGATCCCACGGAAAGACTCATCCTGAGGAGAGAGGAGACCGATCGTCACGGTTACGTCGCGTCTCTTACACATGTACATCTGTTGCCAAGTTCCCCTCTCTCACTTTTTTTGAACTCCCAGGGGAACAAGGAGTGATTTAGTGGAAAGGAGCCGAATGCCCCATGACTTCATGTTTCATGTGGAGTGGGCAAATAAATCAGTGCAGCTGATTCCCCCCTCAAACGGGCCAAACCCCTCTACTCACTGTGCAATGTGGAATAATAATTGACATCAAATCATGTCAAAAACAAATCAGCGACGATTCTACATGAAAACAATGTGTTTTACATAAAACAAGATATATAAATAAATTCAACAGCACACAACAATGTTTGGGACAATATGTGTTTCCAGCATTCTGGCAACAGACGTGGAAAAGGTCGTTTCCTGATTCAATACGACAATACCTCCGTGCGCACAAAGGAACAAAGTGAATGGCCTGACCCCGCACAAAGCCAACACACAGCATGTGAAAAGAAGTGAAATGCTGACAGTGTGTGTGTCTGTGTGTGTGTGTGTGTGTGTGTGTGTGTGAGGCCTCATCACCCGACACCAGAATCTGACCTGAAACCAGTAGAGTGGAGACTTGTTTAGATTTTTCTGCAATTATAAACAAATGTTAAAATTCGGGTGTCCACATACTACTGGCCACTTGTACACATATGCATTTCTGACTTTACTCCACAAGAGGGAGCTGTTGTATTGCAAAAGTTGATGTCTTCATATCAAAGGGGTGTTGGCTCCTATTAGTTTATTTTAATCTTCGTTTGCGTTTACATAGAGCATGTTCACCCAATTTACACATTTTTCTTTACACATTTATTGATAAGTTTCATATATTTAATCAACCTGAGTTGCACATGCGTCTCCACCACTGGATTACTTCTATGTCTGGTGGAGTTTGGTTGTAGTATAATCAGGTGTCACCATGGGGGAGGCAAACTTGGCAATTGCCTAGGGCCCCGAGCTAGAAGGGGTCCCCCAAAGACGGCTGTTTACATTGATCCACACCAACGACAACCTTAGACCCCCTTAAATGTCTTGCCATGAAGGAGACACTGCAATGACACATCGGGAACCCCCTTTTAGGGCGCCCCATGCTACTTGCGTGCTGTCAAAGCTTAATGTTTTATTTTTTTTTGCCTGGGGCCCCCAGAGTGTCTTGAAACGTCCCTGAGTATTATAAGAGTCATTCTATAGTATTTATATTTTTCTCACATCAAGTATGATACATTATAACCTCTTAAGCTGATGGTGGTCAGTAGAGAGTGATTCAAATGGCCATAAAAGGACTTGTTCAATAATGTGTCCATGCACTTTTGGCCATGTTGTGCAGCTCTGTGATTCAAATCTTGTGATGAAACACGAGGAAGATACAATGGCAAGCTATACTCAATTATTTACACAAACATTTTTTTTCTGCTTTTTTTCGGCCCCATTTTCTGTGTTGGCCCTTGTTTTGGTTGGTGATGACCATACATCAATTACGTTGTGTTTTCGGTAGCAATTGTGTTCCCCAAAGCTGCTTCCTTCTTCCACGAACATCTTTATTCACTCTCCACCCAGAAAGACACACTTGGTATTACTCTGTATCATGTGTGTGTGTGTGTGTGTGTGTGTGGCCTGCGAATAAAATAAAATAAACACAATTATAGTGACAATACAAGCTCAATTATCTTGTGACTAAATCCACATGGATAAACAGAGAACAAAACAGTTGTTAGCATCACATTGCTAGCTGCTAGCTGCACTAGCCACTCGCGTGCTAATCGCTAACTAATCTACACTTTTTTTCCTTGAAATCTAAAGAGAAGACACAAACTCAGGTTTTATTTAAGGCTGTGAAACATGCGCATGATTTCGGTGTCAAGTTTGAGCATTGCCCAACAACTGGTATTTGTTTCTCGTGTTACCATGGAAACATTGTGCCAGGCTTGGAGGAGAAAGGCTATGAGCAACGCCGCAGGCATTAGGCCCCCCCCGCCCACCCCGCACACACACACACACACACGCACGCACAACCACACACTCAGATCGGAGATTTGTGGATGCATTTGCCACTGGAAATTATATCTCAGCTGCTCCTTCATTCCTACCCTTCATTCTTGCGTGCTTATTTTATTTTTCCACACTTAAATTCTGCTGGCAGCACAGACGAACGAAGGCACTCAGCAAGCGTCCATTGTGAATCATCACACCATTTTTTCCAATGACTCAATATCACATGAAGAAAGTGGAGGGAACAAAAAAAAAAACTATTTTCATATCTGTCTGCCAGGGTGAAGCACACCGCCTTCCTTTGAACGAAAGTGGAGATGAAAGAAGAACAAAAAACAAATTGGACCATTGGATAATATTACATTTTAATGTGCACGGCGTTCCATTATACAGTCAAAGCAAGGAAGGAAGCAAAAAAACTCAGCTTAAAAAAAACTGTTTGAAGAAACGGGCGCTCGGATATTACCACCCCTGTGAGAAGACAGCAGGAAGACTGCAGGTGACGGAGTGAAAGTGAGCTTAATGTCCCCCACCCACCCCCTCCCACCCCCACCTCACCCGAGGCGTCAGTTGGATGCTCCTCAGCATCGTGTCCACAGTCGGGAAGCGGAGCGGCGGCACAAATGATTCAGGGTAAATAAGAACTAAAAAATGAATAGGACGAAGAGAAACCTGTGGGTGAGGGTTGCAAAAAAGATGACCTGGTCACAAAAAGAATCCAGAATCACACGTTCCACCTCTTATTTTTTAATTTTTTTATTCCAATGCATTAACCTGCGTAAGTACCACAGTGTGTAAGAAAAACCTCCACAACTTAACTGCAGTAAGTGTCAAAAGTGTGTTAGTACTGCACCACCTTTGCAAAAGAGTTTTAAAAGATAGGAGATTTTTTTTTTTATTAGTGCGATTCACTCACAATACTTTGCCATAGATTAGTGCACTGGAATGAGGCCGTAGCTTGTCACGACTTATTTTCTGCCTAAACATCCATACAGTACAGTAATACAGGATATCAAAGGATGTCACTGAAGCGAACCCCTCAAAGTTCTTCATTTTCATTGTTCAGAATTAAAAAAAAAAAAGCGTTCACGATGGAGCTATAATGGTGTGCATTTGAAAGCAATGAGCTTCACTGGAAAAAAAATCAAAAAAATAAATGTTTTTTTTTTTTTTTCTCCATTTGTCAAAAGTCAAATGTCTGTCACACACTCATGCAGTTATGAGAACGAAAGTTTTATTCTTTGAGAGGAGAAGAAGCGGAGAGCGGGTGAGCCAATGTGCAAGGTCGCACGGTTGCATCATCAGGCGGCGGCGTGGCAGGCGTGGACGGCGGCGCGTTAGCTGGCAGGTGCATGCAGGGCCGAGGGCGGGTTCAGTGTGTCAGACTGCAGGGGGGGGGGGGGGGGGGGGGGGGGGGGGGGGGGGGGGGGG
>JAFBJU010000427.1:176048-196972 GCA_016785305.1 Colistium nudipinnis
AGGGGTGGAGGGTGGTGGAGGGGTGGGTTTGTTTTTGGTATGTTGAAAGGTCAAGCGGGGCCAGAGGAGGGGCGTGGCCTTGCTGTTTTTTTTCTTTTTCCGCTGAGTCAGATAGAATTTGGCTGCGGCCTTTTTTTTCCCCCCCGCCCTCCCCACCCAGCCACCATCCTGCCCCCCTTCCAAGCAAAATACAAACAAGCGCAGGAGGAGACAGTGATACACTGCGACATCCCCTCTTCACATGGATCAATCAAAGTGATCGAAAGCTCTCCACAAAAAAAACGAAAAAAAAAAACGGTAAGAACGGGGAATAACTCAACAACAGATCCGACGCCCACTCGCCTGCTTAACAACATTAACGGTGATGAATAATAATAACAAAAAAAAAAAAAAAAAAACCCAGGGGGCATGACTCTTTGATTTCCCCCCATTTGGTTACACCAACTCTCGTGAGAAAATACAGTAGGAGGAGAAAGGGCGATGTCGGGTGCCCTTTGACCTCCAAACATCCCCTCTCCAAGCATCAATTTTTCAATTCTTCTTCTTTTCTTCTAAAATCTTCCTCCCTCCATCCGTGTTTTACTCCAGCCCCCCCCCCCCCCCCCCCCCCCCCCTCCATCCGTGTTTTACTCCAGCCCCCCCCCCCCCACCCATCCTCCTTCCTGTTAATCCTCCTCTTTTTTTCTTTTTTTTTTTCTTCTTCGCCCCCGAGGCTGGTCTACACCTCCTTGGTCACGCGGAGGCGGATGCCGCCCAGGCACTTGCCCATGGCCTCGAACAGCGGGTCGCAGAAGGTGTGCACGCAGATGGAGTAGACGCGGCTGACGCAGTGGATCACGATCAGGTAGCTCTTGAGGCACGGCACCACGGCCCAGATGTGCAGGAAGGACAGGATGGCGAAGAAGATTCCCCAGAGGAGCGCCAGCGGGATGCCCACCAGCGCCGTCAGCAGGCGGTAGCACCAGTACTTGGTGACGGTGAAGGTGGTGAAGCTGGCCTTCCACACGCCGTCGAAGCTGTAGGTCCCGGCGGGCTCGGCGATCACGTCCTCAAAGTCCACCTGAGGAGGGAGACGCGGGGACAAAGGTCAGATGGGGGGAAAAAAATCAAAAAATCCCCAAAGCGGAAATTCCTCGGGGTTTGGGGATTTTTTTTCCCCCTGGGGTAGAGCGCAAGTGAAAGACATGAGTCCTAGTCAAATAAAAAAAAAAAAAAAAAAAAAAAACTTTAATAAAACATCACGATCAGGTAGCTCTTGAGGCACGGCACCACGGCCCAGATGTGCAGGAAGGACAGGATGGCGAAGAAGATTCCCCAGAGGAGCGCCAGCGGGATGCCCACCAGCGCCGTCAGCAGGCGGTAGCACCAGTACTTGGTGACGGTGAAGGTGGTGAAGCTGGCCTTCCACACGCCGTCGAAGCTGTAGGTCCCGGCGGGCTCGGCGATCACGTCCTCAAAGTCCACCTGAGGAGGGAGACGCGGGGACAAAAGGTCAGATGGGGGGAAAAAAATCGAAAATCCCCAAAGCAGAAATTCCTCGGGGTTTGGGGAATTTTTTTCCCCCTGGGGTAGAGCGCAAGTGAAAGACATGAGTCCTAGTCAAATTAAAAAAAAAAAAAAAAAAAAAAACTTTAATAAAACGAAAAGAAAATTTTTTTAGTGTTTTAGTGCTTGCTATTTTATTTCCTTTCGCAGAAGACACCCAAAATATTTTTTTTAATTTAAAGGGCTGGAAATAGTTTTGTCCCATAACCCAACATTTCCTCAGACACTCTGTTTCATGTAATCCATGGGAGTCCTGTGGTTATATATTTCCCAAGTCCTTGACCTTGAAGCATTGACAATAGAGGTCAATGGAAAAGGGTCCGAAAGAGAGATTCTATTTTTGAACTGAAGCCCTGGTAACATTTTTTTCTCTAACTTTGTCTTTGAGCGTTTAACATAAAAAAAAAATTAATCTTAGAGCTGAAACAAATAAAAACCATTTGTTTTAAAAGCATGAGCTGAAAAGTTATAAACCGCGTGCAAATAACTCTGGTGGAATGGTTTTCATGTGATAAAAACAGATTTTGGAAAACAGCACGAAAAAAAAAAAAAGAAAAAAGTGGAACGAACTGGGCAGATTTCTCCCTGGTGACAAAAAGTATGACTGTCACGGGGGGACAAATTCGATTTTCATTCACAACGCACGGACTTAATAGTGAGATTAAAGTGACCTCAAGTGACCTTTGTTCGGGGAGATTTTTCCACGCCGCCCTCATCATGAATCCTCCTTCATCCAATGCCGAAAGAATTTTCTCGACGCCCCTCCAATCAGAACTCATCATTTCCACATAAATCTGATTATTCTCTCCCTGTTATGATGGCGGGTGGGATTCCTGAACCGCATCTCCCCTGGCAGTGACTGGTACACAGTCCAACCACCCACACCTGCCCCGCCCCAACATACCCTTGACTACACACACACACACACACACACACACACACTGGCTCTGCAAATCATCTCCAGCATTTTAGTACGCCGCCCTGAAAAAAAAAATGCACATAAACAGATGCTGGATGGACAAACTTCCAAAAGTCCAAATTTGAGCTTTGTGGCCACTGCTGGGCCAGATGTGGGCCTTCAAAAACACTCTCAGGGCTTCGTCGGTTTCAATATATCATAAGATAATATTAATATAATAGATAGAAATATAAATACATCTTTAATGTAGAAATAAATCCTGATCAGGCTAAATCCAAGGTTTTTCCGCATTCATTACCCTAAACTCTTCAAATCCTGTGGTTCACAGGAAGTGATGTTGTTTCGCGTTGCTGGATCAGTGATGGTCGCCCACACCGGACACACAACAGGGCGTCCCAGTGTGGCCCACCGTGTTTGGTGAACAAGTCCTTCTCTTAATTCCATGAACCGGCTCACACTCTGGAAACACAATGCGGACGCTCTCATCCTCCCCCCAGGCTTCTGAGTGTCAATATTTGCGCTTCGGTTACTCGGAGACTGCGTCTGGGCTCGTGGCTGTAACGCCAATAATTCTCGGAGATATTATCCAGTGTCACGGTTGGTGAAATGGAAACGTAAAGTGCCCGGTTCCTTCTACGCTATTCTTTGATGTCATTTGTACCATTTTAGATCTTAAATAAACTCCATTTCAGATGTTTGGGTTCCCCCGGCTCACGCCAGGAAGAATTTGGAAAAATATTCAATTCCATTTGGCTCCTCGTCAATTCTCTCTGTTAAATATTAAGCACACTCTGGGCAGCTGGTTATCTGAACGTAGGTGACAGTGGCAGTCACACGGCTCAGGTCAAAGGTCAGACCTCGGCCTCCCGGCACCTTTTAATCTCACTCATCCACATACAAATACTTGGTTTCACATTTATTGAGAGCATATAAAACACATCTTTAGGCGTAATTGCATGCTCTAAATGTTTTTTTTTTCTCCTCCACTACTTTGGAAAAGAGCTCTTCAAACATCCCATGGGAGTTCCATATATACTACTTTTTTTTTCACTTCCCAACAGCAACTTGTCAGTCCAATTATTTCCCCCGCGAGCACAGACTCTGGCCTTATAATATACATCTGAGTGCAGCCACAAAAACCAGCGTGGCGTCCATTTAATTTTTCCACGGCTACAAATTTTAAAGTGGACCCACTCTGCGCCAGTTTCCAGAACTTTGATTCAGACTAAATGAGAGCCTTCTGCTGGGCGGCGGACACAAACACGACCACAGCAGGGGAGTTGTTTTTTTTCAGCTTCATGTTTGTTGCTATTTTACTTTCAGCTTTTTTTTTTCCAGTTTTATAAAGACCTTTTTTTTTTTTTTTGGTGTGTGAGCAACATAATGAGGAAATAAAAAAATTGACAGGAATCTGAGGCTTTTTTTTCTCCGTCCTTGAATAATAAGCAACTTCTACTTTGTTGTTATTATTGGTATTGTGTTATTTTGCATTTAGCCAAGAAGGTGATGAATACATACCAGAGACGTGAATATGTTGTCGCCCTGACCAAACACAAGCACGTCTGGAGATAAAACGCCCTTTCGCGGCATCGAAGTCAAAGCGTGCACTTCTGCAGTCAAGTCAGAGGACGCGATGCCAGACAATGGAGTCTCGGGGTCGGCATGTGACCGGTCGCCACGGCAACGGCGCTATGGCGTAAATAAGGCCATGTGCTATTTCCAGAGCTCCGTCTTCGGGCTGTCAGACACCGTGGGGGGGGGGGGGGTGGACGACACACTGGCGAGGTCACATTAATGGACTCGTCTGTTGGCGGAGGGATTTGGCAGTGCAGTAGCGAAGTGTTTGGTTTGGTTGAGGAGAGAGATTAGGATGAGTGGCAGCACACACAAACGTCACCCACACACACACAGGAACATTCAACTCCTATCTATAGTTTTTCTATATCGTAATAAATTTCACATTTCAATCTTTAATCTGAATGGAATTCTTCTATGTATCTCCTTATTTTTATGAATATGTTACAAAAAGTTTATTGTCTAAGTTTTTGCACGTGATTTTATTTAGACTCAATCGAATCTCCCTCATACCAGTACCGTGATGTTTCAACCCAGAGATGAAGGCCAAATCAGGCAACATCAATACATCTATAATCAAATGAAACTTCTCCAGAATGAAGCGAAACAATCATCCACCACCAGCCCGTCATTATCTTTGTATCCGTCGTAGTTATTGTCCCGTTCCCTTTAATCTGACCCTTCAGGAATCCGCAGCCGGAGGTTTTGGCTTCTCACAACTCCCTCTGAAGAATGTTCCCGTTCCAGTGGGAGCGTTATCACTCCACTCACTGCAGGATTTGGGCTCCTCCTCTCTGCTATATAAAGACTCCAAAAACTCCTCCAGAGGGAGGAAAAAAGAAAAAAAAAAAAAAAACCCTCTCCACATGCATATTGGTAATGGAACTTGTTTGATGTGGCCAGGTGATTGAGGCCAGCTGCAGGAGAACCGTGTGTATTCCTTCCATTGCAGGAATGTGCATGTGTGTGTGTGTGTGTGTCCAACACCACATAATGCATGTCTGAAAACACAATACACACATTTGAATTTAAGCAGTGTATATATACACGTATATATGTGTGTGTGCGTGGTGGTGGGGAGGGGCTGTGTGGTCACGGGCGGATTACAGGGAAAGGCGTTGCTGGAAGGGATTCCCTGTGTGTGCTTTTTTTTTTTTTTCGGGGCACACGGAACACACACGGAACACACGCTCCCGCTTGGCAGAGCGGTTCCACTGACCTCAGAGCACCTCGGAGCCACCGTAAGCAGCACGCCGTACAAACTATGAGCTCATTCCTTCTCAAATCCAGACGGAGGTGGTGAGAGACGCCCACCGACACTGCTGGGGTGCATTCAGTTATTTTTGTTCAGTTCGTTACTGGAATGAATTCTATTCATTTCTTTATTCGGACTCAATGGCGTCTGCAAGTGTCGCATGCTTATATATAAGATATCTTTGTTGAATATTACTAGTTTAGAGTGGAAACATATGGTAGCATCACTTAAAAAAAACGGTTATAACTTTAAACATTCGCCCCCTTGCAGCAGTTTTAATTTAAATTTCTCCAGCGTCTGCTGAGTGGATTAGAGAAAGCTGCACCAATCATAAAGCTGCATTCTATTCTGAGAGTGGAAGGAGAGTCTGAGTCACTGTTACAGTGGAGGAGAACAGGGGGGGGGGGGGGGGGGGGCCCTACTCCAAATTCTGCTTCTTTGCTTCTTTGTAATGACACTGGCTTATTCAACTGTGCTTGGTGTTGAGTGTCCATGTGTCGAGGTGGAAAAACGATACATCAATGGTGCTTGATGGCAGTTTGGTATATATATTTTTATACTACATATATTTCTTCTTTTGCAATGTTCATTTTGGACATGTGGAACCAACATTTTTCAGCAAGCACAATTCGTGGAAATTTCTAACATCTCATCTGAGACTGGGACATCTTCACACCTGATAAAGTGAATCCAGTAGGTGTGTCACTTTTTTGGGGGGGGGTAACACGTGTGTGTTTATGTCTGGCCACGTGTGAGGTTCGTCCCATGGCACTCGGCGCACACATCCTGTCCCTCCTGAGTGAGGACTATCTTTCCCCGTCAACAAAACCAATAATGCCAGGCTGACCCCTCTTGACATTTGGAAGCAGACAGCCAAAAAAAAAAAGCAACACGTGGAGATTTGCTGCCCTGACGCAACTACAGGAATGTGGGGAAGGATGGAGGGAGGGAGGGAGGGGGGGAGGGAGGAGAGACGGGGAGTGGTGAGGGATATCCTCTTCAGACGAACCAGCTACTTGGGTGTTTCACTGTTTTCACAAGGCAGAGTTCAGACATTTCAAAGAGCTCGCGCTCCTGTCCCACGCGGGGACCCCACTCCTGCCCCAGCTGGAGAGAGAGAGAGAGAGAGAGAGAGAGGACGCGTCAGGTGGCTCCCACCACCCCTCCTCCTCCTCCTCCTCCACCTCCGCCTCCACTGTAAACTCTCCCCTCTGTGCTAACTCCTCTCAACATAATAAACACAGAGTGTGGAAAATAACTCAAGGCGCGTGCTCAACGGCGGATGTTCTCTCTCTTTTTTTTTTGTCCAAAGTCCCCTCCGCTGCTCAGATGTACGCGTGCAGGGATAGTTTCTGCAGGTGGGCTACTTTTTCCTCTTTTTTTTTTTTGGTATGGCCTGTCTGAGTTTCCATTCCGCTGCGACAAGTCAGTGAGAAATAACACAACTGGAACCACAGTGCGCAACTGCGCGCAAAAAGAGCCCCGGGCGCATCTGATGCGCGCAGCTGGCAGTTGGACAGATTTGAGCAGAGCCCCTGAGTGGATCTACAGCGACTCTCCACTTCTCGGAAAATAAAGCACAAACTCCGCCACAAGTGTCCGCTAACATTGGTGGCGAAAAAGCCTCCAAGGAGACTCGAGCTCTCCAGGTCTGACTCACCTTGACCACGTCGTCGTTTATGCGCTTCGGATCCCGGTTGACCAGGTCGATCTCTTTGGTGTGGACGTCCTCCATCGTCTTCTCGTTCAGACTGTCGTTGTCCATGTCTTTATTGTTGGGTTTGTATATGTTCCCTTGCTTTCGGATGAAGGGCGAATGCAGAAACTCCTGTCGGCACCCGGAGGAGGCAGAGAAAGAAGAGAGTGAGGAGGAGAAGGAGCAGAAGGAGGAGGAGGAGGAGGAGGAGGGGTAGCGAAGCCGTGCGCGCTCACAGGGAGAGAGACTGGAGCTGCGAGTCACCAGCCTGCCCCACACACACACACACGCACACGAACAGGGATGGGTTCAAATGATCACAACGTGAAGCACCACACCCTCTGGAACCAGCCGCAAGGGGTCCTCGCCACCCACACACACACACACACATCTCCTGCACTCGCACTTTATTCAGCATGTACCTGCGACGGATTTGAGGAAATGCGCCAAAAGTCCACGATTTCAAAGGGAAATCGAACTGAACTCTGTTTTTGGACCTGTTGAATAAATAGGACGTATCAACTCTATCCTTAATCTTAGGCGTGGATATATATCCACATTGATGCAAATCTCTTGGCTTTCCGTGACCACCGCTTGTGCGTAAAACTCCTCCTGTGCCCACACGTCCCAGACCTGGTTCCTTTTCACTCTTTAAGGCTAACTCTCGTTTTTACTTCCAAGAACATGGACTTATTAGTCAGTCTAAAAGAAAAGGCGTCGTTTTTGGCTGGATTCAAATGATATTCAAAGAACGCTTTACAGGTTTACTTTGCGCCGGGCTTTTACGCACAACCCTGTAAACTCCTACGCTGTGAGCGTAAAAAAAACCCAAATCATCGGTTAGTGGTGAATGGCTCTAGCAGGTCAGACCTCACACCCTGGTGCTAATGCACACTAAATGGCTCTTCACATTCCCTCATCTGGGAGAAGCGTTCATGACCAGGTGCCAAAAAAAAGGTGCCATAACATAACATGTTCTTTCTTCAAATTAAATCAGAAGCAATGAACTATTTTGCTGGATGAAGAAGGAGAAGAAAAAAAACAGTGTCAGCTAAGCATTCTGCTAAAAACGGTTCCAGTAGTAGAGCTACACTGTACCTCCTCTGTCTCTGCGTCCTTCAGTCCTCCTGTCATGCTTCTCCTCAAGTGTGAGCGGATCGACGAGGTGCAACAGTCAGGGAGACAATGTGGGGAGCCGAGAGGGAGGCGTGGAGGCAAAGTGAAAGGACCGGGGCTCCTCACGAGGACAAACACTCATTTACAGTCAGTCGTTTCCCCGCTCCTTGGATGTAATGCCAGAGCTGTGAGAGAGGGGGTGTGGGGGGGGGGGACCTCCGGAGTTTCCACTGATCCTGCAGTATCAGCAGCGGCGCGTCTTTTACGCAGATTCACCTGAGACCAACCTGCCCCAGCGACTCGGTCTCAGACTGAAGGAAGGGGAAGTCGTAGCTTGCCCGGAATATCTTCATTTAGGGGGGAATCGGGGCAGGGTAAATGCCCCTTTTGTTCGGGGAGATGTGGGCGTTAATTGAGGATGGAAAGGTGCGGAACCTTGCCCTACCTTGGCCCCAGCGAGGCAGCGTCTCGTGGTTCGAAACGGAGACAGCGATGAAAATACACCACATAGTTCACATACATGAAAGGTAGGGACAAAACCGGAACCAGTAGGAGTTAGATGCACGTCAGCAAAAATATCGATGCCACCTGTTGCTCAACTAAAGTTTTTCAACACGCATATGGCGGAGCTCTTGTTTTCTGGTCACTCAGGTCTGTTGACATTCTTGCATCGCTCACCTTGGACTCACACCACCTGGCACAGTGCACTGGCTCCAGCCACCCGGTTATAGGTGCAATTTGTAGGTGTGTGCGATGGGTGCGACGACGGCAATTCAACTGTTATAATATCGTAATACTGCTGTGCGAAAACACGTTTACTGACTTACTTTTTTTTGCAGAAAAGAACCACTAAGAGCCACACCAGTTAATAATAATAATAATAATAATAATAATAATAATAATAATAATAATAATAATAATATAAAAAATAATACAAATAAATAAATAATAATAATAATAATAATAATAATAATAATAATAATAATAATAATAACAATAATAATAATAATAATAATAATAATAATAACAATAAACGTTTTACTGTTTCTGGGTCATGAAAAGTGAAGCTTTTCATAGTGAGCTTAATTATGAAAAAAAACTCAAACAAAAGGCAAACTTATTCTTTATAACCTGGCATGTTGGTATGAATGGTTAGAGTTGATTAAAAAGAAAAAAAAAAGAAATAATTGATTTCAAGAGGGTTACTATACTAACTATAATAATCGCTGAGCATGCACAGTGAGGCATGCAGTCCCTATAAAAATGTACATCCAGTATTAACAAGATAACATCGTCTCCTCGCTTTTAAATCCACAAAAACTGAGGTCGTTGGAAACGTTGTGATGCATCCAGCAGATAACTGGGAAAAAAAATGTGAATCTGCTTAAAGTGATGAATGGAAAAACGCGGTTAAGTGTTAACTGACTGAAACACAAACAGAATAAAAAGAAATGGAACTCCTTTGGCGCACACACAAGAGTGCTCTAAGGAAACGTGATAGGCCAAGAGTAAATTCTTCAAATAAATGTGAGGAAGCTGCTCAACACTGGGACTTGGGGTTGTAGTTTAAGATTGTTTACCTTATGTGGTATCTGGGATACACTGTAGGAGTTGCATTAGTTGTGTAATTCATTTTTCATGCAACTGCAACCATAAATATATATATTTTTTCACATGCATGTGAGTCTGTGGCTGGAGGGGTCACAAAGGTCAGATTTTACCCAATATGCAGGACTTTTGTCAAGGGGCAAAGAGTCATATATCAGAAATGGTTTCATTTGTTTTTTTTTTTGTAAAATGGGATTTCATATGGCAGCAGTGTCATAAAATACTCGGGCCATGGAAAGCCGGGCCCTCAGAGGTCTGGCTCTCCGAGTGGACCTTTCAGACGCAACATGAAACTACGTGAGGCAGGACAAAGCCGGGCAGGGGAGAACATGGAGCAACAAACGGATTCTGGCGGGAGCCGAAATAAAAAGCCGCACATGTGGTGGCGCATGAGCAAAGAGAGGATCTCAGGCTGGAGTGAAGGGGCCGGGTTTTATACCCTGCTGGAGCCGATTGAGTCCATGGGCCAGATGAGGAGCAGGTGTGCAAGTGCACTGCAAAGGCCACACCCGCCATAAACACACACACACACACACACAGAAAAACAATATGGACAAAATATGGCAAATATGGCAACAAAAAAATTATAATATGGACATATATAGATATATATATATCTATATATACACACACCATCATGTCCTCCTGTAATTAGATCAAAAAGTGTCTCCAGATTACAATGTGAGTGCCAAAAAATAAAAAAATCACCATAATACATAGTGTAAGATTCACATTCATTTGGATGACACATGTTTCTGCTGTTCATTATATTACATAATACTGGTTATTAAGCACGTAAAATACATTGTATTTAAAAGTACTTTCTCTTATTTATATATGCTTGACTAACACATCCGTATCACATGATGTTTTTATGTGTACGTGGAAACCTGTGTCATCTAAATGGATGGGAATTTTACATGCAACTCAAATCTTAGGCTATATAAAAAATATATTTAAATACATATTTAGCTCCATCTACCAAACATCCACAGCATGGAACCTCGTTGGTGGAAAACATAATGAAGTGCGGAGAGGTTGGTGGGGTCAAAGTGGTAGATGTGCTGTGCAGGCCTGCAGGTGTAAAGGAGACACCCCAGGTCATGTTCCAGGGACCTGTAGCTCATCTTTGTTTAGGAAAAAGTGTCTTATGCAATCTCAGCAGCAAAGTGATTTACGACTCCTCTCTGGAACTCGGCTGCAGTTCCCTGTTCCCAACCACACGACTCTCCGGAGACACAAAGAAAGAAACTCTCAGAAGAATCTGCCTTCAGGATAGAAATGTCTTTAATTTGGTCATGAGGAAAACGTTTGGCGCTTTTTCTTTTTTTTTTGTCTCAAAAAGTTGGAAAATCGGAGAATACAAACTAATAGATGCATTATTGTCCGACCCGACAAATGCTGAGTCATGTTATGATTTATTGCTCTAAAATGGTGATGGGACATGGTGTGTGTGTGTGACACACACACACACACACACACACACTAGTGTCTACTCCACCACTGCACAACTCCAAGCTGAATTATAAAACCTACATTGGCTGGAAATGTGTCAGCAGGCCCAACATCAGAGACAGGAATGAACAAAAAAAAAAGTTTGTTTTTACAATAATATGAAATTCCATTTTTAATGGATACATCTATAGCTTATCCAAAAAAAGTTGTAACATCTTCCACATTTCAGTTTGTATAATTGTTGAGCAAGCGCCTTGAAATAACGAAATATGCATGTACCAGGACTAAACTAAGTATTTATCACACTGCAGATCCTCCCGTGACATTCTTTCAGCTCAAATATGGACAATATGGCCCCTCTGATAATATAACCCTAACCCTTGCGTCAAATTAATGAATAATTAAATAAACTACGCATCCTGGCTAAATGTCAGTTCACTACATTCCTCTTCTATCTGAACTCTGTAATATATATATATATATACACAACATAGAACAAAAGCAGAAATATTACATCTCGACAATAATGCTACACTCCTCAGACCGAAGCCACATCCCAATCAACGGAATGACAAGAATTTCTTTTGGCCACAATCAGTCAAACACTCCGCTTTGGTTGGTGGACACGAGCTTCCTATAAAGTCTGAAGAATTACGTTGATAGGTTATGTTGCTATATTCATACACAATATAGTGTCTGATAGTAAATGTGACTTTTAAAAAGTGACATTTCATAAGATGTTTTTTTTTTTGTTCATTCAATTTGAAATTTGGGTTTCACTGTTGCAGTGAATAAAAGATTTCCCTATATGCAAATGAGCTATAGCTCCAAAATTCAAATGTTCAGATTCTCCAAGGATTTCATATCAGCCTTTATAGGAACTCCTCCCTCCACTCCGCAATTTTTTCCCCACGTCATCACATCAGTCCTCGCTGGTCTGGACTCGGATGGAGGACAGGCTCTTCCCCGCGCTCTGGAACAACGGGCTGACGAACATGTCCGTCAGACTCCCCCACGCCACCCGGGCGGACGGCAGGATCATCAGGAAGCTCTGGATCAGCGGCATCACCAACCTGGAGGGGAAAGGGTCAAAAAAGATCACGGTTAACAAAACTATCAGAAGGCTCAATAAACCTTGGCAGATTTTTTTTTAAATATAAACATTTGAGTGGTGGCACGTAGTTTATTTTCATTATTAGTGCACTTTACAAAACAATTGAAGACCAAAACACCTTTAAGGTGAGAATCAAGGTGGCTATAATAATTATATATATTTTTTCTTTAATTCCTCTTTAAATGACATCCTTTTCACGATAAGACATAATCTAGACTTAAATATAAATGTTTCGGGGGCATATACGTACATTTGTTACATTTTTGGTATTTTTGTTTCGATGTATTGACCATGTCGTTAACATTTTTTTTTTGCTTTTCAAAAATGGTGTCATCGCCCCGTGTGTGATGTCTGACATTCCAGATGAATTGACTGGCTCTGTGTCGCCACCCTACTGATATTCATCTATTGATGAAGGCCGTGGCTTCCTGTGTGTAAACAGTGTGGTGGGAGGAGCCAGGTGGAGCTGGCGACCTCACCTGGGTGAAAGGTCATGCGAGAGTAACTCTGCAGTTCTTTGTGTGTGAAGAATGTCCCACTCCGGTCTGAAAATAGGCCTCAGTCGCTACCAAGATGCCAGCGATCTGGCAAAGGACATGGGCCGGGTTTTTTTTTTATTTTTTTTCCACTACTTTTTTTTTCCCCCCCAACACACCACCCAACATTCCTTCCAACTTTCCGCTGAGCGCTTTCTCCCTGGGCATAAAATGTTGTTTCATAGAGTGTTACTTCATGGACTCTTTGGGTTGTGGTCGGGAACATATGTGCCCATAAGTGCATGTAAATCCTGGAAACACCTGGTCCAGCTCTCCGCCGGCCGCCTTCAGCCGGCACAATCATGACATAATTATCCAAATATAAGTATAAAAACCCCCCAAAAAAAATCAAATCAGCAGATCGGTCGAAATGACATATGCCAGTGTTTGTCCTGGAATGTTACCGGTTGTATGTTGTATGTCATATTGGTATTATCATGAACTGTTACACCTGTCATATTTTCATTTGAAATCACAGTCTCTTCGATTTGATTTGACTTTTTTCTTCAAATCTTTTGACTATTTTACATCTCGTGCCACCTAATAGGATGTTTGTTTGAATGCTACTCTCCTCTTGCGCAATGTATGGCTAACATGTGGCCACACTATGCAGGCGACCGCCAGCCCCGGTGCCCTTACCAGATGTGGATGCAGCTGAGCATTCCAAAGAACAGGCCGAGGACGAAGGCCATGGGCACGGCCAGCAGAGTGGTCAGCAGCCGGTAAAAGATGAATTTCACCAGCTCAAACACGGCGTGGCTTCCGATCCACACTTTGTCGAAACTGTGCGCGGAGATGGGCTCCGCGATGATGTCTTCAAATCCGACCTGATGGATCACACGCACACACAGCCATGAGAAACGGACCCTAATCATGACCGAGAACCCATCAAACACACTGGGAGGGAGGGGGGCGTCTGTGGATGATGGATTTACGCACGGGCACCGACTTCCAGGTATTCTCGCGGCGCATCGAGTCCCTTACACCAAAACAATAAGGTTATATTTATGATCGTAAAGACAACGTGTGACTGTGTGGTTTCACTTTGCAAAGGCTCATTCCGCACAGTGCACAGCGACTTTACCTTCAAGTGAGAGTTGACATCGTTTGGATCGCGATCCGGTTCCGCTGCGTAAACCTTCCCCTTCCCGGACAGAATGGGTTCTATCGACCTGTTGAACTCGTCCTCGTCCATTATTATGCTAATATTCGATTTCTCCTTCTCCAGACCCATGTTGTTGTCCGGCGAGAGGAGCAGACGGTGCAGGGGAGAGCCGCCAGTGACGGTGCGCTCTGCGCTGCGCTGCGCCGCGCCCCGCCCCGCGCAGCGTGGGGCCGAGGACACACCACGCGTTTGAAGACACGTCCCCGGACCTGTGCTGGGACTCAGCGAGGACCGATGCACGTCCTGGTCCTTGGTACAGAGCCATTGACACTGACGGTCTTCAAACGAAAACGCACCAGCTCTCTGCAGCCACGCGATCACTGTGCGTAATGGATGCGCCACAAGCTGCAGAATCGTGTACAGTTTACACTTGACAGAAATGATTTTTTTGACGGGCACACGTTTAAGACCAGGCATTGTTTTTCCACACATGTCAAAGTGACGTCTTGAAAAATGTCACCACCTGCACTTTAAGAAATATGCCCCACCCAGGCCTTTTGTTATTGTCAAAAAACACACAAAAAAGCCAAAAACAAACAGCCACATGTTTATTTTTTATTTTTTTTAAAAGATGGATTATTACTGACAATAAAACTGAACATACTGTTTTACCACCATTTTTCTCATTTTTGGTCTGCATGGATTTATTGCTCTGTGTCCATTTCAGGCTCTGAACGCAAACAGCGCCAACATTGCGAGAATAACTGCAGGTCTTCAGCAGTCTAAACAGGAAGTTGTTTTCCTCTGGCAGCTGGTGTTTCACAGAAATTCATTCCAGTGGACAGAGGAACGAACTGGTCCCAGCAACCCCCAACAGCACGTGTGTTTATGGTGTTTGTAAACATGGTAAAGTATGGCCACACACACACTCTCTCTCTATATATGTTTTCATGGGTTTGGGATGATCAGCTGAGTCCACATTTCTTCAAATCTGTGTCAGAGAGTGAGTTTGTGTCGCGTTGGTGAAAATAACATTTTAAACTATGGAACAAAGAACATTTTCATGGAAACGCCAGAGTGGTTGGCCAAAAAAACGAAAAAGATGAAAAAGAGGAAGTGCTGATGCACTGGCAGGAAGTTTTGGCTTTATCTTGTGCTTTATTTATATATATCAATCAACCAATCGAGCAGGACAAAGGACAACGGGAAAAACAACTTTGTTGAGATTAGGCGCCGGGCAAAATCACAAACCTCCCCTTCGTGCAATAAAATGTACGTTTTATTGTTTAATGTAGCCGCTCTTCATAAAGTGTCCCTTTCTAAAAAGAAGGCCAACCTGACTGCAGCCCTGCACTTTGCATCCCATTTGTTGAGGCAGCAGGTCCGGCAACATGTAAAACAACACCCGGCTTTGGTTTTAACGCACACACACACACACACATGCACACACACACAGACAACAGAGAGAGTAGGCCAGCCAGAGCGGGATCCAACAGAGAGAGGCTGAGCATGCAGAGCCCACCCGAAGCATCCCTGGCACGGGGACAATGCAACACCACAATGCTGCTGGATTAACACACACACACAGGGAGATTCTGACAGACAAGCATCACCTAAAATATTACATATATTGTAGTCTTCATCCAAAAGTGTATCTTTGTCTCCTCCTACGTTTTGTTCCTTAATTCCATATATATATATTTTTTGTTGAGCGTCAAATGTACACGTGCTAGTATTTGCAGGTGTTGAAGATCTACAGTTGGCACCAGGTGACCTTCCAGGTTAATAATGAACAGAGTCACCCAACGGCCACATTCCAGGACCTTCCCGCCGGCGTTCTCCTGGAGGACCCGGGTGCCCGACGTGGAATGGCTCGGATCACTTCCTCGGACTTCATTAGGAACCAAATTCCTATTTGAGTTTCCAGGGGGGGAACAATGATATCACGACACCCTCGGTTGGGCTGGGATTTCCTGTCCCACCCATAGGACCCTCCACTCCATGGTCTGAAACACACATTAGCTCCGGGGCAGCCAGGGGGAAAGGTGTGTGTGTGTGTGTGTGTGTGGGCAGGTGTGGGTAAGTAAAATGTAAAGACCCACACTTCCGTCTCAGAACTTGTTTTTCCATCCAACATTCTCATTTATAAAAAAAAAAAAAAGGTTTGGACTTCATCTCAGATTCCATCACACAATAGTTTCAATGGAAGAAAAAACAAACATAGAACATAGAAGAGAACAGTCGAACCCCTCGAGCACATTTTTAGCATGGCCTTTTTTCTTCTTCTTCTAATCTTAGGCATTTATTCAACACTGAACCAAAAATATTTCGACATGTTGATTTACGGTAGAAGATGGAAAATTTAAATCACGACGGTGACAAATCATGGATTTGGCTCCGATGTGGGCCAAACCAGAAGTGTGGTGTGTGAGAACGTGCGATAAATGAGACCCAGACCCTCACGTCCGTAAACCAAAAATTTCAAACGATGCAAAAAAAATTCAAAATAATAATATACAGAATGTCACTTTAGATTTAGAATAGGAACACTTTTGGCAGGTTTGTCTAAAATAGCTAAACTGTTTGCAAATATGGATACACGTTAAATCTGAGGTTGTGTGGAGGTCTGTGTATTAATAAACGGGTGTGCTTTTCTATGTTTGTGTGTCCGCTAACACACACACACACACACACACACAGTATGTGTTCTGTCGTACATATTTCTATCAACCCATTAAAACTCAAAAAGTCAAACAAACACAATAAACTGATGACTTATGTCTGCAACTTCAGCTCCAGAGAACTAAACATCATAAACCTGTCTTCATTAGGATCCGTGATTATTATTTTTTATCTTATTCTCAGTGCCACGCCCATCGCATCATCAGCCCGCGGCAAGGTAATCTGAGCATGCTTCCGGGGTGGGAGACATGAACACTGTGAGCAGGAAGACAGCGTGGAGGAATGAAAAGGGAAAATAAAAAAATAAATAAAACACCTCCACAGTATATTTCGTCTCATTTTTGTGGTTGTTTTTGTTTTGTTCACAAATAAATGCAGCATTTGATGCCAATTTCCATGAAATGTCACAAGACATAACTCAACACAGCTGTGTGTGTGTGTGTGTGTGTTTGTGTGGCCATGTGACGGAGGTGATAAAATCCTTTTCACACAGCCCAACAAAAACGACAACAATTATGTAAACTACTATATATATCATAAATATTTAAAGTGTGTTTATTTCTATATCTCTCAGCTCATGAATATATATATAGATGCTTTTTGCTCCCCTGCGGCTTCGTGATGCAAAACTGGTTTTGGGGTTTTCGTGTGACAGATATAAATCATTGCTGTTAGTCAACATGGGGTTTTACATTCGCAAACATTTCTTCTTTGCTGATGCATTTTGGGGATTTGCCTACACCAAATTTAAAGAGATAAAAGCAATGGCGTTAGTAATGGCATTTATTTTTATTATTATTATTTATGTATTTATTATTTAGAGGCTTCGGTAACATACAGATACATGCACGGCATAAATAGTAGTATGTGAAGTATTTCTACCATTGTGTCTTCACCTCTCCTCCTGCTCAGCCCTTAAGATGTGGTGGAGGGATGGAGGGATGAGAGGAGGAGGAGGAGGAGGAATGTCCCGACAGGCCCGAGCAGACTGAGGCACTGACTGTCACATTTGTTCTACGCGTTGGAAACATTTCAACATAACAAGCTCCAAAAGCCCCTCAAACCATTTTCCGAAATAGCCCAGCAGATCACTCTCACTCCAGGTCTCACAAAGACACCGTCTGTGCTCCTCTGTGTGTCACCTGTCCCAGCTCGGTGTGTGTGTGTGTCCCTGTGATCTTGGTGAGTTGTGTGTGTGCGTGTGTGCGTGTGTCCCTGTGTGATCTTTGGGTGGTCAGAGTGGCCTCCGACGGCTTTTAACCTCCATTCAAATGTTTTAAAGCACCTTTAGATGAAACAATTATTTGTATTACGGTTTTAACACAGCCGGCCTTATTTTATTATTTTTTTTCATTTGGTGATCAAGTGTTGTGTGAAAGGAAAGAAAACGACATTGTGCAATTTTTGCTTTAAAGAGTCGGACACGTCCAGATAAAGGAAGATAGCACCATTTTAACAAAGTCAATTAAACTTCCCTCATAGCCTTTCTTCATCTTTTGCGTTTTTTATTATTTGCGTTTTTTATTATTATTATTATTCATCCTGGAAGCAGCTGAGTGAGACGTCAGTGACCCAGAAATATGGGTCTGAATTCCTTTGCCAAAATGTGGGTCAGTGTGTTCTAATTATGAGCCAGAAAATATCTCCACAGTTTCACAGACAGACCTTTGTTGGGGCACTAAACTCAAAACAATGCAAATCAAAACTGTGCAGAAAACTGCTGAGTGCCCCTGTATCTTCCCTGGTGCGTCCCTCTCAGCTCCTAAGGCCTTTAAAAAAATCGTCTGCCAACACACATTTCAGGTGCGTCGGCCTCAACAGCTGACCCACTTCAGGTGTGTGTGTGTGTCTGTGTGTGTGTATACACACACCTGAGTCTGATCCCCTGATCAGTCCCCACACACACCTGCTGTGCTGCCCTTCTGCCACAAGGACTTATTGAAATGTGTATGGAATCCAGAATAGTTTTAGCCAGTGGACTATGGAGAGATATTAACAGAATTTAACCAAAATATTATAGTATTATAAAATTGGTTTAGTAGGAGAAATGATTTATTTTTCACTGTGTCGCTCAATGGCTCCGAGCGGCCGCTCCTAAATGAATACACCTTCAATTTCAAAATGACAACTTTGACCCCTCCGCTCGTTCTTATTGGCTCTCTTGAATGAAATTTTGCACTAGAAATGTGAAATCATTTTTCCAAGTCAATTTGTTTGTCATCTCGCTAAAAAAGGTTTCATTAAAATACCAAATGAAACTTTTAGTAGTTGACCATTAAGAGTTAACTTTGTCTCTGAATACGTCCACTCTGACACCGTATACATTATTGTACATACAGAGTATTGTCGCTCTGCATGAAACCATTTACCAAACTGCACTATAGAAAAGTCAGCATTGTTGCTTTGATCACATTGTGCGTGACACTATTGTTGCCGGGTAAAAAAAAACCCCAAAACACTTGAATAGTTTTTGATCATATTTCACTTTGCCACCCTCGTCTAATCCCCCTGAGGGCTTCCTGACTCCAAAAATGGAAAATATGACCTTACGTGGAGAACTGTCAGGGCCTTTTCCATTTTGGCTGAAATATTACGTTGTACTTCTTTTGAAAAAGTAGTTAATGCAGCACCTATCTCAACGAGAAACGACAAAAACATCATTACATTCCCTCTAATCTTTTGGGTTAGCACCCTGTCATGCCAGGACTGAGAGACATCTCACGCCTCGTGCCAGGGGGACGTACTTTCCTCTGCGTCAGCTGTAACCAGGTGGAGGGGCCGATGATTTTGTGCGTCTGCAATTGGGACGGGATGATGACGTTGGAAAGTTTGCACAGCAGCAGCTGTTGGGTCATGTACAGCAGCACCACACTGGTTCAGTGTAATATACATAAATATATATTTTTTTTTTATTGCATTTGCACATTTGTGAGTAAAAGACAAAATTACATTAGCTGTAAAGTTTCGGAGGTAAGAGGCCTAATGTGGATACAACCAATGGGGTTGTTTCTTTTATAAATCTTCTTAAAAAAAAAAAAAAAAAAAAATGTGAAAATGGCGTGCCATTCTCCTGTAAACATGGCCTTGGGATCAGGATTGCGATATGTGACCTCGGGGCACCCTGGTGTGTGAGCGTGGAAAAAAAACGAAAATTGCAGATGTACACAGAGCTACTGAAGTCATGTAATAACAGGTTTGGAGTGATGCAAGAACCCATCAGGGTCCATGCAGCTTCACTCAGCTGGAAAAATAAAAGGAACCTGAAAACCAAATAATCAAACATTTTGGGATCAATAATGTCATTTTGTATGTATGTTGGTGGTTTTTCCATGATTAAGAATAGCTCCATCGCTCAGGATCTTCCAACCACACTTTCTTACTCATGCTTTCAACCCTGAACACAAATACGGGCCTGGCTCGACACACCCAGCTGCTCCCTGAGAATCTGCACATCCTCCTCACACACACACACACGCACACACGCACACCTACACACACACACATACATTTCCCAAACCACAGCGGCTCTGACTGGAAGGTCTGAATAACTGTTTAAAGATGTCTTCTTTTCTTTATTTAGCCCCCGTGTGCTCCATCTCACTCCATCGGGCGGTGGAATGCGAGGGCTCGGCTTGGAGTTGGCAAAAACAAGATTTTCGGAAAAACAATGTGACTGACAAGTATAGCAAGCGCCATCAGCATTGTTCAGATGCGTTGTCATTCCGCTGATTTTTGCATGACCTTGATCAGATTGAAAATCTCGATGGTAAACGGTGATTACCCATTAATAACAGGACACAAAACACTGGTCACCAGCTGTAAAACCCAATATTTCCAAATATGCTAGAAAAATTGGGAAAACACAACAACGTCTTGCAGCTAAAGTGGGATTTGTATCGTAATACATCGCAACTCCCTTGAGCCTCTGACCTTTAAACTGTGGCATCACTCGCCGATAACCACTGGATCGGCGAGTCTCACTGGATCAATACCGCCGCCGATAGAGCTTTTAGATAGAACACATTCTTCACAAAAACGCTCTCTGCGGGGCCGAGGTGTTCTCATTCCCCAGCCCAGCTTCCACACCTGACGCGCACATGGAGGGGCGTGGTGAGCCGAGGAGCACCGGGAGCCAATCGGCACGGCGGGCCCGGCTGAGCACCTCCCGGGGTAGTTTTCCACAGAAATCCAACCCTGGGATGTGAATGATGCTTTCACACAGGACGGCCGCCACTGGACGGCACAAAGATCTCCTTCAACACAGCAGGGGGGATGGGTGGTGGTGGTGGTGGGGGGGGAGGGGGGGGGGGGGCCTCGG
>JAFBJU010000427.1:200520-219361 GCA_016785305.1 Colistium nudipinnis
AAAGTCAGCCCATCACCACAATAAACATAAACAAAAATAAAATAAAGTTTGTTTAATTCAAATCTGAAACTCTCTGAGCTTCAGATGAGCTCATTATTCAGGAATCTCACCTCTTCTCTTTTAGTCTGTCTCAGAAACACACACACACAGACACACACACACACACACACATACACACACTGCATCTCGCCATGCCAGGGATGTCAACATCGTGCCAGAGAGAGACAAGCCTTCCACAACATTCCATTCAGGAAGTGGTGTAAAGCAGATAACGCGTGAATAGGAAGGGGGGCGGGTGCGGTGTGTGTGTGTGTGTCGTTAAGTGTGTTTGTGTGTGTCTACTGTATGTGTATCTATGCACATTTGGACAAGCAACTGTAAGTCGGTGCTAATTAATGACAACCAGGAAGTGCGAGGTTTGTTTTCCTTGTGTGTCCGAACATGAAATGAGAGGCGTTATCGCGGCCCCTCAGGCCCCCGGGCGCCACGGCCCGACATACGTGATGTTGGTTCCTTATTGAGCCGTGTAGAAAAAAAAACACACGCTAAGCGATCAGCAGCGGTGGAGCCGGGGACAAGGACACACACACACACACACACAAAAACACACTTTACTTTTGACACAGACAAAATCTGTGCAACAAAGTCCCTTGAAACAATGTGGTTGCACAATTATACAAAGTGTGTGTGTGTGTCTCTCTCTCTCTCATACATTCACTCTTTTTATTTCTCTCATTTCTTTTTCTGTCTTTACATGCCCCGTTAACGCTGATCCACTGAAGTGTCTATATAAAGCCTCTCTCACCACTCAAGATCCCTCACCCGCCTCTTTCCCACAATCCTCTCTGCCTGACCGACGCAGAGTTTCCTGGCCCCGGTTCAGGAAATTGCCGCTCCAAAGAAGGAGGAGGATGGAAAGTTAGAGAGGGCTGCTTCGCCTTGGATACAATAATAAAACACACGCAAATGTACACACTCACACACACACACATATTTTTGCTAACGTATAGGGTAAATGAGGGGATACACACGCACAAACACACAAACGCAAAAACACACATCAGCACAGTGTGGGAAAAGTTAGACGCACAAATGAACAAAGGGCAGGAAATGCAACACTCTTTATTCTTCTTTTTTTTGTTGCCTTGTGTTAACTCTTCTCTCACACACATTCATACATTGTTTTAAAAAAAAGGTTAATGAGTTGGGAGGCGTCTCATTGGATTAACCCACCCAGGTACATAAGACACATATATTATAAGGTCTCTATAAAAATATGTTTAATAGTCTCACACTGATATGAAAAGCTAAAATAAAAAAAAGAAGGTGAGATTATGTGTTGTCTTTCTTTTTGTGTGTAATGATCATGTGAGCACTGTCGATTGTAGCGTTTTTTCTACAAATACATCCAAAACCTGTATGTGATGTATTTTAACACATGATGCTTCTGTTGGAGACTCTTTCACATCTTCACAACTTGCTCCCTCTGATTCTCTTTATAACAGTCCTTCTTTTTCTCCCTCTCTCTCTCTCTCCTCATTCCGTCTTCCTCTACACTTTTCTTTCTCCCGCTGCACCCTCGGTGTGGAGAGAAGAATTGAGTCTTTTTTTTTTCCTTCTCTGGTGTTCCTCGGTTCTCGGTGACTCAGTCTTGCCTTTGGATAACAGAGTTCCCTTCTTCCTCTCTCCATGATCGGCCGATGCAGAGTGAGTGTGTGTTTTCTTAGCCTGTGTGTGTGTGTGTGTGTGTGCGCACATGGTTACACCACATCCTCCCGAAACAAAGGCCAGTGTGAACGCACAGCCACCACAACTCATTCTCTCATTTTTAAAATTGTGGTGGCACTCAGTTATAAAT
Source organism: Colistium nudipinnis (assembly GCA_016785305.1). Taxonomy (NCBI): domain Eukaryota; kingdom Metazoa; phylum Chordata; class Actinopteri; order Pleuronectiformes; family Rhombosoleidae; genus Colistium; species Colistium nudipinnis. The sequence goes on from JAFBJU010000427.1 coordinate 202,379, forward strand.
ACTTTATAAGAAGCCTTGTTTGGGTGTAGATCCTTGGATGTCTCTTGGAATTTTTATATGCAAAGTTGTTTTTTTTGTCAGTGCTAATCTTCTGTATTTCAAATCTAAATTTCTCTATATTTGGCATTGATGGGGAAAAAAGAAAGAAAAGCAGCATCATGAGAATGTATATATCTATTTACTACTGTACTATGAGCCCACATACCCTCTCCATGCTTTGCCCCCCTTCCCACCCCCCTTCTAGTTGTAACTTGTTGGCGGCGAGTTGCTATGACAACATTTGGGTCGTCATGCCAACAGTGGTGAGACGGTTACATAACTGAAGAAGGGGGACTGCCCGCCCCCACCCCTGCTGGTTCTGTGGGTTTGGGATACCGTACTGGGCTCTGGGACAACATGGCTGACTCACAGCAGACGAGAAGAGTTTCAGGCCAGCAAAAAAAAAAAAAAAAAAAAAACTTGTTCCACAGAGTAAATGACAAGCTCGGTACTGTTTAATTCACAGGCCTCGGTGGTATTTTTAACGTAATCCCAGAATGAGAACTATGTTGGAAATCGTCGTGGACAATTATAAATCACAAGTGTGATGAGCACCAAAGCAGACGTTTACAAACCGGCGTGCAGCGATTTCATAAAAGTGTTATGGGTGTCTGCCTTGGGGAAATCTTACAAAAAGCTTCACAGTCAGACAGTGTGTCCTGAAAAATGTCCAATGAGAATCAGAAGCTGCAGCAGTGGCATTTTGGATAATGATGATAGTATATTTTAAAATTCTAACTCAATTCACCAGCTCATCACTCAAAAAAAAAAGAGATAAGAATAAAGAAGTATATAAAAATAAAGAGTAAGAAAGACAGACCAAACTGTTAAGTCTAAAAGAGAACTAAATGTTTTAAATGGCTGGGGTATATAGGGATAATAGTCCTTCGAAAAAAAAAATCCCAAAGTATTCAGTGAGATCCTCATAAAAGAAAAGAATTCAGAATCATTTTTATCTCGGCCGATCACGAGGAAGGAGGCGACGATGTGGTCTGCCAAATATGAGGGAATTCCTTTGGATGTAGGAGAGTTTGTCAGGATAGGCCGGACAGGGAAACCCTTCCATCCCGCCAAATTCCTTCCAAAGCCTCTCACCACAAACACACACACACACGCTCACACAAACACACATACACACACACACATACACAGAAATGTCTAGTCCTTCGAAAAAAAAAAAATCCCAAAGTATTCAGTGAGATCCTCATAAAAGAAAAGAATTCAGAATCATTTTTATCTCGGCCGATCACGAGGAAGGAGGCGACGACGTGGTCTGCCAAATATGAGGGAATTCCTTTGGATGTAGGAGAGTTTGTCAGGATAGGCCGGACAGGGAAACCCTTCCATCCCGCCAAATTCCTTCCAAAGCCTCTCACCACAAACACACACACACACGCTCACACAAACACACATACACACACACACATACACAGAAATGTCCACACATGCATTCATCAGGCCTGGTACACATAAGCACGGTCAAACAGCTACACAAAAATGCACAAACACACACACAAATCATCTGGACCTTATACTCGGCAGAAGATGTAAAAAAAAGGGTAAAACCCACAATAAAATTAAAAGTAAATCAAAGAGATAGACGCAGCATATTAGTAAATTTGAGCGTTGGTATTTGTGAGGACGGCCCTATGGCCACGTGGTGCGGCCCCAGATGGGAGGTGGGACAGATTGTGTGTGTGTGTGTTCTGGAGCAGGGATTTCCTCTGAGTGGAAACGCTGCTGTGCTAATGTGTGTGCGTGTGTGCACACCCTCATCCTCTGACTCACATTGTCCTGTCCCGGTACATTGTACGGCTCCTGGTGGCCAGGATATGACGGGACGTGTTGGAGCTGTGGATGTGAAAACGACACCCCAGAGTGTTCTCTGGTTACATAAATAGGCCTCAGCCCCCATGCTTCCGTGTATTGTCACCGCACGAGTTACAGTACACCGACAAGGACTCCGCAGAATGGTTCTCAACACACAAAAAAAACAAAAAAATCAAAACATGTTCTGCTTTCTCCTTTGAGTTGCACTGTGAAAAATAAATAAAAAGTTGGATTAGATTTCTTTTGCATGATCATAGGCAGAATAATCTAGTGAGTGAATGGCAAAGCTGTTATTTTGGTTTTTTAACTGAAAATCTACCGGTCCTGCTGTATTATATATACATATATACATATATACATATATATAAAAAAAATGATGTGTATCCACATGTACAAGCTGCAAATGGGAACCTGTAATACCCTTATTATTTTCCCTGGCAAAACAATGGCTCTAAAGAAGTCTGTGACACACACAAAAACTTACACACACACAAACACACACATGTGTTTTGGATCTCCTCTCTCTCCATTGTTAGTGAGGCGGATGGATTCGGGCTCTTGGTTTCATATTTAATTCACTAACTGGGGGAACCTTGTTCTGCTCATGTCCTCGGTTGACCTGCTCGTTCTCCAAATGTTCCTCCACGGTTCATCGGAGAGTTTCCACTGCTGCTGAATGTCCGCTTGTGTGTATGTATGTGTGCAGTGTGTGTTGCAGGTTAGAGAAAAAAAAAAGAAGCCCCGCCTTCTAAATGCAATGACTTAAAACATATGTTAAGACCTGTGTTTTTTTAGTCCCATGCCAAATCCCACGCCGATTAGATTTTTTGTGTCGATAGGAGCACAGTCACATAGTGATGTTAAATTTTTTTCACTTTTTTTCTCTTACAGATTTATTTATTTATTTATTTTTTCAAGTTCCTGGCTCAGGTTAAGAAACGTGCATTGATTTGTACAATTTCCAATCCAGTCATCATGCATTCTGTACTTATAATATAAGTAATATAATTATTATATTATTATATGCCATTGCCAGAGCTGGTTCATGTTGTTTTTGTGTAGATTAAATATATCAGTAGTATATATGCTACTGTTTTAGTCCTACAAAAATACCATTCTTCGGTAAAAAAAACAACTCAATAACTGAATCTAAAAGAAACAAAACTAAAACGTTTTTCAGGACTATGGGAAAATACAAATGATTATTCTTATAATATTTAGTGAGGGTGGGCGGGGGCTAGATCATGTCCCAGCTGACACAGCGAGTGAGTTCACCCTGGCCCAGGTCACCAGTCCGTCAAGGGGCCGGCACACAACGAGTCAAACAGCCATTCATGTTCCCACAGGCATAGAGAGAACGTTTACCCCCAGCCCCCCAAAAAAATCCATCATTATCATTCACCTATGATATGTTTTGGCACTATTATATACACACGTGAGGAGGCCCCTTCTGTGTTAATCGGTGGGGGCAGCGGGGCGGCTGTCAGACAAAATAAACCTTCCGTGTTGAATGAGCGAGTGTACCTGACACAAACGTGGCATGGGGTGGTGGAATGTGGACGGGTGAAAGTAAACAGCTGACACAATGAGGCTGGAGATAATATCACGGATGATGTGATCACTGACTTCAGTCTGCTGGGTTCATCTGGAAAGGTCGCGGAGCTGGGCGTGACTCAAACACACACACACACACACACACAGGAAAACACACAGATCTAGACAATAGGTGTAGGGCATGTGTACACATTTATATACACACACACACACACACTCAGGAACACAGACACAGGCGAGCCCATTCACTGAGCGACATGTTCGGCCTGATTGCTGTCGCGTCTCCATGGCGATGCTGCACACCGTGAGCAGGCAGGATTTATCACGGTGTATTCTCACAGAAACACTGAGGCTCCTGTTCATGTGTCTGGCTGGAAGAGGAATGGTGGAGACATTATTTTTATTTTTTTTACAGTTGAGGTAACAACCAACCCATCTCTCTCTCCTCCTGTCTCTCTCCATCACACACAAACACACACACACACACACACACGAGCGCATATCGTGGGAAAAACACGTGTGTCAAAGGGCAGGAGGGTAATTTAACTTTCAGACAGTGACGCGACATCTCTGTTTCAATTAGGCCTCCGATGGGACCGCTTTTATTTTCCAACATGAATTTGTTGATTTTCTCGAGTTAATCAGAATGACTGAAAACTCCTGTTTGCATGTCAGCACTCTCTTTTATTCTTCCGGGGGTTTAGAAATAAGATCATATCAGCGACATGATATTTGCATGATTTTCTGAAGCTGGTATATTGGAGCTGTGGCATCGACAGACGGTTTGGGTTAAGAACCCACCAATGCTTGGCCCCAAAGAGTAGAACAGAGAGTGGGGAGAGTTTGTTCTTGGCAAATCAATCTTTTGGATTTCACCAGAGAGTAAATGTGCATGAGCTGGGTGGGATGAAGTAATCTGGCTAAATAAAAGGCTGGAGCAGAGATTGGAAGTGGCCGGGAGATCTGTGATTTAAAACATTTTGAATTGAGAATGGCTTATCAGAGCAACACAAAGAGACAAAAAAGCAAAAAAAAAGGGTGCCTGGATGTGTGCCGTGTGGTGAAATGGGACAAAATGGAAGAAAAGGCGGATCTTAAAAACAGGTGGGGTTAATGAGTGGCTAATGAAACAACGGGACTCAGGTGTGCTGCTCCACTTCAATAGACCCGCCCCTAAAACACACCCACTCACGCACACACAAACACAAACACACACACACACACACAACATCTGGTTGAATAAATCAGTGACGGAACACATTTAAGTGAATTGGCTAGAGTGACAACATAAAATATTAAGTAAACATAACAAAAATATACATCCACTATGTTGTAAATAAATAAAGTAAACTTGGACATGTTTAAATCAAAATCTCCCCCATGATTTTTTTTTTCTCCGCCCAATGTAGACTCATCCCATAGTTCTTCTCACTGTCCAACACCAGCTGCATCTCATCATCACCCCAGCTGTCCACCGGCATGACAGTGTTAGTGCATTCCTAATCTGTGCAGATAATCCCCGAACCACGACGTGGAAACTACAGTACCACCTGGAGACGGGAGGAGGAGGAGGATACAGTGAGAGGCGGGTGTTTGATTTATGTTTTGCGCGGGTTTTAATCGTATGAATAAATGTGGGGAAAAAAAACTGTTAGAAAAACAAAAATCAGAGCGATGACAAAAGGAATTTTCCATTTCTTCAGCTCGTTTCCAACAGTAGCAGCGGTCACACAGGGAAACACTTTTTTTCTCCAAACAATTTTTCGTCAAGTGAAGCTATAAGTGCAACGGTAATGCACCGTGAGAAAAAAAAAAAAAAAAAGTTCAACAATGTGTGTGTTTATAGTGTCGATGTGTGTAACGCACGTGGACCCGGGCTGCGCTCCCACGCCTCGGTGACTCTAATTGAGTCCAATCACGGAGGCCGAGCCTCCACTCCGACACCAAGTCATCCGTGACGTTGTGGAAAGTGCGTTGGCCGGCTCAATGGACGCCTGTTTGTGCGTCAAAAAAAAAAAAGGAAAAAAAGAACACACGGCTCAGACTTGTGTCAGGGCGTCCGGCCACACGTGAGCCAGTCAGCACGCGTGTGTCCGGTGGAGTGAGGCGGATTCAGAACGAGGAAAAACCAAGAGTGGGAGCAATCGGAGTCGGAAATATAAAGGAGAGCAAACACATGAAGGAAAATTTGGTGTTTGGATTATTTGTGCAGTTCATTTTTCCGTTTCATATCTCATTCTAACCTCATTCGCTACATTTTAAATACATTTCCAACCCAATTATCTTATCACACTTATTTGGGAGTGGACCCGTACACTGCTCCATGGTAATACACCATTTGCTCCACACTACATGAAACACAAGTAGCGCAGATAAACATTTTACATTCCATTGCTATGAACAAAGCTCGAACTTGGGAATTGTGTTGAGTGAATTACAAATAAATAACCTAATAAGTGTAAAACGAGTTTTATTTTCCATAAACTGTCTGGGATACAGAAGAAACCTGCCTCACACTGGTGATGCTTTTTCAAATGTGTATGATACTAAATGAATGGGAGTTTTTCTTTAATTCCAATAATACAGTATAATGGGAAGTTATGAAAATGCTAATTACATGGAACAAAACGAAATGAATACTTTAAGTGGTTGTGTGTGTACCGTACTCCGTACTGAATGCCTGGAGGAAGTTATGCAGCGGGGAAAACTGAAAAAAAAAACGAAAAAAACGGGAGGCAGGCTCAGTTCTGCCCATCAAGCCTGAATGTGTCCTGAGGATTACCTCACGCACAAAGAACGACGCAGATCACAGCCGGGGGGGGGAAGACTTCTGATACGTCTCGGCTCCGTCAGCACAGACGCAGCCAACGAGATCAAAGACCAACCCTGATGCGCTTAAAATGAAATATGTTTTCCAAAATGGCATTTTTTGTTTTTTTGCCAGGAGGTCACAAGGTCAAAACTTCCTAAACTTGACACTTGGAGCTCCCGCACTCACACTGTCTTCATCTTTGGGGCACGAGAGCAATGCGGAGAGAAGCAGAGCAGGTTGGTCCACTTGCACAAATATATAAAAACATATAAGACAGCTGAGAGGCATGTTAAGAATGCGACCTCCCATACCAGCTGCTGCACGTTTTTGGTTCCATTAAATTTACATGATTACATTGGGAATTATTTGTCTACCCCCTTTAATTTACTCTAAATCTCACGTTGATAAAATTATGAAAAAAACGACTTGTCTTACAATCCCTTTTCATTTCATAGAAAATATTTATATATATATTATTATATTTTTTATAAAAAAAACACATTTGGTCATGATGTTTAATATTCCATCAAACGAGTTCTTCCATCAAAGGCTGTGGCCCAGCTGTGTTGGAGGAAATGTTTTTCTCCCTCAAACAAGACAAGTGTGGATTTTGGCACCGGCCAGCGACTCGGGGTCAAAGGTCAAAGGTCAGGCGGTGAAAGGCGGGACACCGCACCTTTGCCATTCGCTCATGGAATCTTTGAGAGACAGAGAGAGAGAGAGAGTGATGAAGAATGACGGGAAGTTTCATCTTCTTGTCGTCCATTGTTTGCTGGGAGGCCACGGCTTCATCAAATCAGAGGGATGAGTGTGTGCGTGTGTGTGTGTGTGTGTTTGTGTGCGAGTTTGTGTGTTTGCAGTGGAGTAGGAGATAATACAAAAGAGGAGAGAGAGGAGTTATGGAGCAGTGGTCTCGGACACATCTGCAAATATCACACCCTCGTTACGATCTGGCCTTACACACACACACACACACACACACACCTACGCACACACACACACCCACGCACACACACACACACACACACAGACACACTGGGTGAAGAGGTTAGGAGTGGGACCAGAAGCTGCTACTCACTGATGTGTGGGAGGGATGATGAGGCATGTGAGGCTGTAGTTGACTAAGAGAAGACAGAAAACATGCGTGTGCATGCTCTGTGTGTGTGTGTGTGTGTGTGTGTGCGTTCTTCAATTTGTCTACATGTACTTTTTGTGGGAGAAACCGACTCGTCCTTTGACTCATTTCCACCAACCCGACCTGGAGGTCGTGATGGAGTTGTGAGGTAAACACCACTCCCCTCATTATCTCCACCGCCTCCTTCTGTCCCCTTTTGTGAAAGTGGATTAAAACCAGACTTGATCCTCACCAGGGAGAAGAAAAAAAAACGCGTGAGTATAAAAAAAGAAAGAGCACTCACAATTTTTATGACCATACAAGGCAACCTCTCCCCTCCTCCGGCCTCGGCACATTTACAGCCTCTTAAACTCTGCTCCTGGTTCTTGCCAAAACTCTGGGGAGGAATTCTTATCTAGTTACAGTACAGGAGACACTTTATTTATTCATTCGTTATTATTTCTCTGACTGGAGGGAGTAATGGGGCGGAAGGAGGATCAAGAATAAGAGAGGGGAGAAAATGAGGTGAAGTCGATGTATGGGAGTGTGTGTGTGTGCGAGTTAGGATTAAAAAAAAAAGTTTCCTGGTAAAGGGCCATGGAGTGATTAAATGCAGTAGAAAGCAGACACATGTGTAGATAATGATAGGTGGCTACACATATGTGGGCGTGTCCATCATTGCATCCACACAGTTTGGATCTTTTGTGAGATTAAACAAATGGGATGGGATGTGAACAAATAAACTGTGCAGTGACAGGTTTTAATTTGTGTAATTATTGGGTGCTTGCTCAAATATGATCTTATAAATAAAAATCACAGACGCTCACGCATCATGTGGATTAAACGCATTCCTCTGGGATTGTAATTCCTGAGCTAATTGGAAGTGACAATTCTGTGTCAGAAGCAACATATCACAACGATGTTATATCACATCTGCACTACTTTAACAAAGATGTGTGTTTTTTTTCGTCCTCTTTTGGTTATGATTATGTCAGGGAGGTCATGGCTTTATTTGCGCAGGTCAGTAGGTCAGTCCGTGTCAGTGGAGAGAGAGACACGCCCGCCCACACGCGCACACACACTGTGGCTAAGTTCATTCGTTGGAAAAAGTCTGCATGCGCAACGTGCGATTTTAAGGAAGTGAGGGAAACAAATAAAACGTCTCGCTTGCAAAAAGCCTCTGTTGCCTCACAGTGAACAAAAAGTTTCATCTTAACAAAAATCCGTTTTTCTGTGTCCTCGCATGTGCGATTGATTCATTCCTCAGTTTACATAGACGTGTATCCAGGAAACATTTAGTCAAATCCTGTCAACTTTTAAATGCGAAAGTTTAGGTTTTTGGAGTGAACTGCACAAACACATAAAGAATGGCTTGCGGGCTTTTTTGGTTTTTCTTTTTTCTGTTTTACTGCTGCTCGGTTTGAGCCAACTCCAGCTTTGCACGGAGACAAAATTCATGGAGAGAGAGAGAGAGAGAGAGAGAAGAAAAAAAAGGCGGCATGTGTAAATGGACGGAATGAGTCACGCAGTAATGATGATGCATTCAGGAGCGGATACTAGCCCTTTGTTTCCAGAACGCCGCTGTTGTTATCCAACAGCAAATTAAAAAATTCCACAACGACATCCACTTCCTACTCTGGCACACATGAAAGTCAACCCCAACATCTATTTAACCATTTTAAAATCCAGCTTTCTCCTCCAGATAAGAGAATCTCCATCTCCATCGTCGTATTTTCTCTCTGCGAGAATCCATCAGGAGCTTCTTTTTTTTTTTCCAGGTCAAAGCCCTAAAGAGGAAGAATGTCTGACAATGGCAGGAAAAGGGAAACTTGGAATGAAGCGTTTTTTGGCTGTAGGTGCAATGCTGAGGCAGTTGTTATTATTTTGTATAAAATGTGCATCATTATATGCAGAAAGGATTACAATCGCATATTTGTGAATATGTCCAGTTCAGATATTGCTACGTTTGTAGCAATTAGTGTAGCATCAGAATCGCAGCCATTTCGGCAAATTCTTCATTTGAATTGTGCTTCAATCTTAAAACAACAGAAACAAGCATGGAACGGTCATGTGACAGGAACCTGAATAAAACAACACACTCCTAAAAACAACCACAGTCACGGTTATGGGTTCGACTCCCTGTGTGGCTCAGCGGTTCAACTAAACCAAACTCATTCGTCCATATAAAGCATGGAGGTCCTATTTCACCGGGTGTGTCTGGATGATGACCCCGCCCCCCCCCCCCGGGGACTGGGCCCCCCCCCCCCCCCCCCCCCCGCGGCATCGGCGGCCCGTCTGACTTCAGCAAACACTGACAGCCGCAATACAAGGCCATCGAGGAGGTGAGTTTATCACGCAACGCAAACAGTCACCACGGCAACCCCGAGTCAATAGGATGTTGGGTCAGTGAGCGGCTCATAAAGCTGGTCAGGACGTCAACAGGAGGCTCATTTGTGATCATTTTAAGATTATAATCACTCAACGCTCTTTCATAGATTTATGAAGAAGAAGAAGAAGAAGAAGAGTGTATTTGATATTGTGCAAATAAACGTGACTTGACTTGACGTCCGCTGCTGCAGGCATTCAAAAAATGGAGCTCCTTTGGTTACTGGATGTTCTGTAAGCACAGACAGTCAGTAAACACAATCAAGATGTCTAGGCCTGTCGAAGTTACCACGGCAACCGCCGCTCGCCCGCATTCTCCAATCAAAGGTGCAAGGACTAATTGACGAATACTGACGCGATACATACAGCAGGAGTTTCCATGAAAGCTGACTTTTAGGAATCGATGCCATTATCCTATTCAAATGCTTTTAAGTGGATTTTTTTTTTCAAAGATTTGATTCCTGCTTTCATTTAGTCTGGCCAAGAAATCTCCTGACGATATTTCAAAAGCCCATTTCTTCCAAACACCAAATTCATAAACCACATGTCCACAGGGAAGAGTGACTCCTACTGGTTTCAATCCCCAATGTTTTTATGGCCAGAAAAATAAATCCTCATAACTTAGACTCTTATTTTGAGGAGAGGGAGACATTTGCTCTTTAAATATGATTATTATTAGATCTGAGACGTGTTTAATTCCCCTCTGTCCTCTTTTTCTGTTCATTTCCGTTTCTCATCACCATTTCATCTCCCTTCTTTTAATTCTGCCTTTCCATATTTGATGACGTGAAACTGAATTCAATCCAGTCAAATCAACGAAATGCAGAAGTTGTCGTGGACAGCTGGCGCACTGTAGTATGACATGGTCATACTTGTATGATAAAATCACTGCGAAACAATCACGTGACACAGAGAACAGACCATAAGGCCAACGCGGGGTTCACTATGTTCTCTTCGGAGGAGGATTCCAACATGTAGGAGAAAGCAAAAAATCTGGTCGCCATATGTCTTGTGTTCTGTCCACCCGCTGGGTGCTACACTGACGGGTGAGAGAGAGAGAGAGAGAGAGAGAGAGAGAGAGAGATCAGGGGGGCAGAGACAATTCTGACTCATGGGAGACAAGAAAAAAAAACATTTCAGAAAAGCAAGGAGAGGTCGTTGAAAAATGATAAACAATTAGGTGGAATGAGGAGCTGAGATTTACATTTATGTGTTTTTAAAAAAGTGTGTGGGGGGGGGGGGGGTAGGGAGGGGTGTAGGGATGGGAGGCCAAAAACAAATTAAATGAAATATCTCCAGAGGAGGAAGAGACAACAGCAGGCGAATGATTGAGGAGGCATAAAATCAAAGAGAAAACAATTACCCAGAAGGACTTGCATGATCTGGAGGCTTACGCAAAGGAAGAGGAGGAGGAGGAGGAAGAAGAAGAGAAACTCTATGAAACCGCTCACTGCTCAAATGTTTTCACACCAAGTTCAAATAAACCGGATTCCACAGAGCTCCACAGTCACCTCGGCTGACTCTGTGAGATCCTCGGAGCAACATTTCACTCATTATTGTTTCACAGCTCCCCAAAAAACATTTCAACAATCCTGTGCTTTGAGATAAAAAAAACGATAACTTATATATATATATATAAATATTATATGGTGGCATTTTTGTTTTTTTGGCTCTTGTATAGTGGAGGCTGGTGTTACTGGAATCAGTATCGGCGGGCGAATGAAAGAATGTGGTTGTGTGTTGCATTGTGGGTCATACTGGCATCACTTCCACCATGGGCTAAACCATCAAATCTGATTCCTCCGTTTCTGCTGTGTAGATTATTTTAATCAGTGTTGTAGGAATGTGAGGATTTTTGGCCACTAGCCAGTCGTCTTCTATAAAACACTGAAGAATGAGTCTTTAAATTGTGGTGCTCGTTAAAAAAAAAACAAAAAAAACAGCAGCAACAACACATTTTTTATTTAGTGTCAGTGCAACTGAGGTGAGTCTGATGGAAATGATTTCACAGGAAACCTTGGTTAACTGACTCATGTCACAAAAATCTCAAATCTAAAAGCAAAATCTCATCCACGGTTTATCATCACCATGGTTACCGAACATGTTTTGGATCCCGTGGGTGGATTCGTCGTCTGACTGTATCCCTGAACACGATGGCTCCTGTTGGCCCCGGATCACGGCCTGTCATAACCTGGCCCTCCTCCCGAAATGGCATTCCATAAACGTGAATCTGTGCGGCTCATCTGTGGCTCCGCCCCCCCCCCCCCCCCCCCCCAGGAATGTGGGCGCTGAGTTATTGGCGTGTGTGAGAGTTGGCGTTTTTCGACCAGCTGCTTTTGAGATGCTCGTCCTCCATCACACCGTCTCACATGCCATCGAACGCTACATCTGTGTTTATCATCTCAGTCATACCTCTTTTTTTTATTTAAAATGAATAAAAAAACGTAATTACGCTGTTATGATCATGTATGCATCACACTTTCCCACAAAAGGTGATATTTACCAATTCAATCTAAAATATACTGTAGAAAACTGCCAAAAAAAACCATCCAATAGAAATAGAAAAATTCTGATTCCTATTAACTTTCAAAAATATCATCTTGATTTAATCTCTTATTTGTTCCCCCGAACCTCTCCTCTGACTCATTGGATCCAGCCTGCGTGGATGCTACATTTTCTGCATTTATGACTGTGATTTACGACAGCGAGTTCTGGCTCCGAGCAGGATTTCTGAAAAGCAGGTCTTCCGCATCCTCAACGCGGAGCCTCCTGCTCTCAGGATCCAGATAAAACATCCTTATCCTCGTTTATAACACATCTGAACCCAAAGGCAATCAGCTGTCCAGAGAGTTTCCGCTAATAGCTCATTAACCAGCACCTTCAAAGAGGCCCAATTTTCCAAAGATTAACACAAAATAGTTTTGAGGAGGCGGTATTATTACTTTAACATGATTAAGCATAAAAATATCCCTCTTAAATCCAATGACATGTAAACCAAAACCTTTTGGTCAAGTAATATATAATAATATATAATAATAATACAATAATAATAATAATAATAATAATAATAATAATAAAATAATAATATTTAATAAAATAAAATATATAATAAAATATATAATAATAATAATAATAATAATAATAATAATAATAATAATAATAATAATAATAATAATAATAATAATAATAGGCTTTATTTGTATAGCCCTTTTCAAACACAGGGTGTGCTTTGACAATTTTTACAGAAGAAAAACAATGACAGAATATAAAATATATCAGCACAGAATAAAAACAAAAAAATAATAATATCAAATTATAACATTTTAAAATGAGGTCCATACACATCTGGACATCTCCACAACCCCGTCTCTGCGCAAGTAAAACCACAATCAGATCAACACTCAGCTCCATTTCTCCAAGAGCAAAACATGGAGTTCAAGGTGGAAGGGCGTTGTACGGCGATGGAGTCCAGGCAGGATTCTATTAAACACAATGCAAATTCCAAAGAAACTTAACGACATAAATTCCTGAGTCCTGTGAACTTGCAGCACAATGCAAATTCAAGTTGGAACCAAATCACATGCAAATTCCAACCGGCACACAATGTTGCACAGGACGAAGACCCCGCCCCATCCCTGCACTGCTGAACTCTAAACGTGCATTTATATGTCTATATCTATAGATGTAACATATTATATATAGCAAGAATGACCTGCAGCGAGTGCCCAGTAGAAAGAATGCAGGTGACGCAGGTGACTTTTAAGGGTCTGCTGGAGTGTGGTGGAAAGAGGGGAAACGGCAGCACAGTTTTGGGCCGGCTGCCATCCAAGACAATGGAGCTCCTCAGAGATGGAGCTTCCACGTATTGTGCAAAGTTTCCACTTGCTGAATAAAAAACACGCTTTTCCAACATGGCCGCCATCACTGATGCCTGGGTCACAGGGGTCAACGTGGGAGAGTCTGATTATTAAAGGGGGGAATATGGCCGTATTTTAGTTTAGGCTTAAGGGGGGGGGGAGTAGCAGCAGGATTTGAAGGGTGAGGTTCAAACCACATTGTGTTCTTGTTGTGTTAGATTGCGTGCAACGGTCTGCACACGATGACACACCGTGTGCACCTGGTATTTATAGCGTTTCCATCATCTAGACAGGTGATTCCATTTATACTCAGCTGTGGTTGGTGCCGTGATGGGAACCACACTGTCACAGGTGTCATTAATAACACTGATGTCAGCCTGTCATTAGGATGACTGTGTGTGTGCGTGTGTGTGCGTATGTGTGTGTGTGTGTGTGTCTGGTGCCGTGTGTCCTGAGACCTCCATGTTAATGAGGCACACCTGCGATGACAGGATGAACAAACCAATCAGGCATTTTTAAAGTGCAGTTTATTGCAAGAAAATGAAAATACACAAAAAAAAAAAAATTAACAGAGCTTTAGTGCGAAAAAAAAAAAAAAAGTCAGATGTGTTCAAATTTACAGTGTTTCTTCGCAGTTGATAAAAACCTGGAGTCAGTGGCAAACTTTACAGTGCAGAAGATGACAGTCCGCGAAGCTTTTGTTCAACTTTATATCTCTTAAGGTATTCATTCCATTCCCCATTTTTTGTTGCGTGTCTCAAACTGCATTACACTGTGACAATGTCGAATAATAATAATAATAATAAAAAAAAACTGGTGCAGTCATTATTGCAATAATCCAAATCTTGGTTTCTGATCATGATATTTCGAAACCCCTGAGCACCACGTACCATCGCATTGTTTAGTTCTCTTAAGATACCGCGACACACAATATTCCTAAACCCCCCAAGCGGATCAACACAATATACAATCATCTTGCTGCTAATTATTTCACTCAAATTCAGTCAAACCATTTGGAATGTACTGCATTGCATAGGCTAGGTAATAAAGTTTGGTACGACTGTAACAATTCATTTTCACTTTGATCAGAAACAGTGCAGTGGAGGCACATTTGACCCCAAAACCTGATGTCGCTCATCATCACGCTGCATGGAAGAAAGTGAGCATCAGTAGTTTTTTTAAGGAAACATTAAAAGGTGGAACATTACATCAAAAACAGGTTCTGGAAGGGTAGAATAGCGCTGACAAAAAAAAAAAGAAAAAAAAAAAGAATCTCATCAGTATAAAATGAAAGGACAACAGAAAAAAATGGTTATTAGGCAGAGGTTAAACTGGACAGTAGTAGTTTAAGTCTCATCCGATAGCTGAGATGGATTTATGAATACAGAGGTCCTTAAAGGACCCAAAAAACAGAAGAAAAAAAAATGTCACGTTTATTCCTCTAAGCCACGGTTTTCTTCTTGCACTCCACGGAGCAGAAGAGGGAGCTCTTGACGGCCATGAAGCGCTGGCCCACCAGGCACTTGGAGCAGCCGGAGCACTTGAAGCACTCGGGCTCGGCGTGCCAGTGGTGCTCGCCGAAGGAGACGCGCTGGGCCTCGGGCTCCACCGGGCCCTGGCAGGCCGAGCATTTCTGCCACGGAGAGACGGAAACCACAACGTCAGGTCACATGGTTCTCTTTGTTTAACTCTGAGAATTGAGCTTTTTTTAAAAAAATTCACTTTAAAAAAAATGCAATACATTTTTTCAAAGTGAAATAATCACAGTTTTATCAATCATTTCGAGTGTTTTTATTACGGTGACACACTGCAGACTCACACTCCAAATACCTAAGATTATTTTTTATCACGTCATACCATATAAAAATTGAAAGCATAATATTATGTTTCACAGATAATAACTTACATATAGATTTTTTTTTTTTATTCCACTACCGCCCTCACTACACAGCCATGTAATAACAGGCCTAATTTGTACCACCGGGTTATCACTTTTAATTGTTGTCGTGCTCAAATTCCACACGTGACAACAGCGTTATTTTTTTTCGTCTTTCTGCTTGTAGGCCAGAACATGCTTTCCCTGACAGCGTCCTACAATCCGACAACGACTATTTCAGCTATTTTCCACAAACGGAGAGCCAGAGGGAAGGAGAGCGCGTCTCACCACGGCGTAGTTCCTCATGTAGCACGGCTTGCACACGGGCTTCTCGTTCTCCATGACGTAGGTCTCCCCGGCCAGGATGCAGTCGCAGTCGAAGCAGCAGAAGTGTTTCAGGTGCCAGTCCTGGCCCTCCGCCTGGGTGTACTCGTTACTGAAGATCAGCTGGAGACACACACACGCCACGCTGTAGATCAGGGGTGTTGAACAGGCGGCGGGCGGGCCAAGAGCGGCCCGCCAGGGGATCCGATTGGACCCGCGGGTTAAGTGTTTGGCATTTTTGATTCTATTTTTAAAATGACTTTGTGCACTTATAATTTTTTTATTTTATTTTAAAAACTCGGGTCATAAAATGTGAACTTTGACACAAAAACTGGGTTAACAGCGCCGCAAAGGCAATTTGGAGAAGACTCGGAATTCCTGTCTGGGTGTGCAGGAGCTCACCTCGTCGCATCCTCCACAGCGCGGCTTCTCGCTGTCTCCGTAGTGGCGCCCACAGTAGAGCTTGCCTTTCTTCCAGAAGTAGATCATGTCCACCAGCAGCTCGTCGCAGGTGCAGCACACGAAGCACGCCGGGTGCCACAGCTTATCGTAGCCGGCCCGCTCCACGTAGACGGCCGGCTCGCCCAGGCGCATGGGCTGCTCGCACTGGGTGCACGACTGCCAATAAAAAAAAACATTCAAATTCAAATTGTCCCCTCCTGGATTGTTAATATTAAAAGAGGAGCACAAAATATTGAATCCTTTCCTGTTGTCATGTAAAAAATTATAAATAAATCCCATCTTTTTTTAAAACTGATGATTTGGGATTTCAAAAAGAGGAGGATGGGTAGCACAAGCACATGAATGAGTGTGTGTGTGTGTGTGTGAAGCATCCTGTCCTAGAAAATATAATAATAATTCACTAATAACAAAGACGTTATTATGCACTTCCAAGTCTGCTGAATAGGTTTACGCAAACTCTCTCCGTCTTTGATTCCAGTTCAAACAGAAGCGGGGACAAAAAGGCCATTTCATTCAAATAACACCGCGGCAGACATTTGGCCAACAGGAGAGAAATGTGAAAAATGAGGAAATAAAAAAGTGTGGTCAATGACGACCTGTGTTCTTGCTTCAACTCTTGCCAAACGGATTCAATAGCCAAACGCTTCTTCGTATGAGTCACTTGATCAGAAATAAATCATAAGACTCCAGAACAGCAAGAATTAACTGACTGCACATGGCGATTATGAAA